>JANZLC010000002.1:27054417-27066124 GCA_026413385.1 Erythroxylum gracilipes | reverse complement strand
TAAGCTCACCGCAAGAGACTAATTTAAACACAAAATCATGAATTAAGAGTCAAAGAGTACATTAAAAACCATGAAAACAATTTATATGATAAACTTGGGCTCAATCACTCTTATTAAGAGAGGATTATAGGTTGCTGAATGGGAAAACCATCTCTAAGAATGAATAATTAGAAGAATCTTCAAAAACTTATTGAGATAGTTAATGTTTAAGCAAAAAAGGTAGGCATTTTGGCTAATGTGGAGTTGAATGTAAGCAATGAGCAATCATTTGTCCTATTAGAATAACACTCAGTATTTATCAATAAGAAATGCAAAGGATGAGCTAAATAAGAAAGAAAAAATAGTAAAGGAGAATCAACAGATCTCACAAGAGTGGCACTCTAAAGAACTCAGCCTTTGGACACTAACATTCCTATGACTAGTCATAATAACTTTTAACAATCAAGAATTCAAACTAGGCAGAAAAAAGAGATTAGGATGGAAAGCTAAGGCAAGGCCCAACGTGGCCTAAAAAAATTGATATTCATGTCTATAGTAGCTTAGAATATAATGAGGATCAATTCCCTAAAGAAGAAGTTATAAATGATTACTTGAATACTAAGAAACCAATGTTGGTAGGATTACTAAGAGTAGCTTAAAAGCATCTTATGGTTTTTTGAGAAGTCATAGAGAACCTTAACAAATCATCATCACTATGTCATTGGAAGAATCATTGTAGCTTACAACCTGTGTCTGATAAAAAGTGATCAATGTCAGGTATTCTACCTAGCTCATTCACTCTTTAATTGAAGTCCTAAATAACTTAGTAATTATGAACATCATCTTTATCTATATTGCAAAATTTGCCTTTCAAAAAGATAAAATTTGGAATGAATTAATTAATATACATACTAGGGTAACCGCTCCTTAGATGATCCTACGAGACTTTTAAAGCATTCTTTTCTCACATAAAGCAGAAGTGGAAAATTTAGGGATGAATCTCCTCAATGATGGATTTAAAGACTTTGTTTATAAAATTGGAGCATCTTATCTGAAATATGATGGTAATCACTTCATTTAGAGCAAAAATTAACAAATAAAATGGCAAATTAGGAAGAATCTAGATAGATGGTAAATACACTTTGGTTAAATTAAATCCCATAAAGCAAAACTTAATTTAGTAACCCTTTAACTTCATCTCACTACCCAATTTAGGTTCCTATTGAATGAACCTCTTGTGTAAAGAGTCATCCTTTTGTATTTAAAAACTATCTAGATGAGCTAGAGGGATTTGTTGAAGTAGTTGCTAAGGGGATGCAAGTAAGCATTGAAAGATTGATGGAGAGCAATTTGCACTAGCACCTATAATCTTTTGTAAGGAATTAGAGGTCTAATGAATAGGGTAAAGACTAAATGCATGAACATAGATTTGTAAGGATTTAATATTAAAGATGCTAGAAAAAGAGGTTGTTCAAGATGAATTAGATGAATTGCTAAGATTATTCACTTTTTTACAATTTGTTAAGGATGGAATATGCTTAATACATAAAGAACAAGGCTTGGAGAACGTCTAACAACTTGGTCCACTTGTTTTAAGTTAAATATAGCCCAATCTGCATAATTAAGATGTATCTAAGGGCTTTAGCTCATTTTGTGTTATTAGTCAGTATGTTTTATTGTATTTAGGCTATAACTTACTTAATTATTAGGCCTAAACTATGTTAGTATTGTTTTATAGTTATTTTCTAGTTTCCTATTTGAGTTAGGACTTATTATGGGGTTAATTTCTAATCTGATTAAGATTCCTTAAAATTATAATCTAGTTAGGATTCCTCATGACATTAAGAATATTAACTGAAATAGGATTCCTAGAGTCCTAATGAAAGTAGTATTAGTAGTTAGTGTTTGAATCCTTATTACATTTGATAAGGAATGTTCCTTTAGGGCTCTAGTTTTCTTTTCCTTTTACAAATCCAGATCTTTGGGATTTTATACTTATAAAAGGTTATCTTATTGATTTTTCATGCATCACCAATATAGAAACCAAATTGAGAGTTTTCTTCACTTTGTGAGAATTTTCTCTTTGATCTTTAACAAGAAGTTAATATGATCTTATCAAAGCAACTTGTGACAATCAAATCCTTATAGATTTGGTTCTAATCAGTAGGTTTGGTTAAGGTCAAGTTTCTTTACTTGATTTAGAGATGATCCTAGGGTTTTAATTCATTGTGATTTAGGTTTTACATGGTTTCCAACCTATGGTTTGCATTATTTGGTATCAAAGCTTTGACTCTTAAAATCATGTGCTATCTATCCTTTTAGTGTTTGTTTTCTTTCTTCTTATTAGTGATTGTGCCATTCATCATCTTTCTATCTAATTCTTTCTATCCTCAATTTCTTTCAGCATTTGCTTTGTGCTTTTTTCTTCATGCAAAGTTATTCCATTCTTTTCTTTTGTGTTTCTGAGTTATATATTTATAAATAATAAAAAAGGACAAAAAGAAGAAAACAATCAAAATCAAAAATCAAAAGTGCACATCAAAACCTATATATATATATATAATAAAAAAGGACAAAAGAAGAAAAAATCAAAATCAAAATCAAAAGTGCACATCAAAACCTAAATTCTAATCCTTTCTCTAGTCTTAAAAAGATTCATAGTTTTGTTTCACCCTTGTTACCTTGTTGTTGATTTTGTTAGCCTATTCTTATTATTGATTCATCCTAATTACTTTCTTGTTGAATTTTCTTCTTTTATTATTTCTTGTTAATCGTAATTTTGTTAACCAAAGTTTTGAACCCTATTATTGCTTGCTATTTTGGTAGGAACATTAAAAGAGTTCTTCATATAAGACTTGTAAAGGGACACAATTTTTGTCAACCAAAGTTATAAACCCCATTGCTGCTTGTTGTTTTGGTAAAAACATTGATAGAGTTCTTCTTAAAGGACTTATAAGGGGAAATCGATTGGTAAAAGGTAAGAGTGGTGAGAATATCATCAAGAAAAGCCAAAATTAAGTGAAACATTAGTATTAAGTGACCTAATCTTGAGTGTGAACATGTAAGGAAGTTATAAGAGAAACTAATCTGTACTACTAACATTTTATTTGCTAATTTAAACATGATTCGTGGTGGAGATAATGCAAAACTTGATCTCAAGTTGTTTATGAAAGCTATCTAAGACTAATCCAAGGTTCTATACATGAGGTTGGATAGTTTAGATCCATATCCAAACCTAAATTCTCTAAAAAACACATATTTGAGGAGGAGGAAGAGAAGGATTTTAATTGTGATGAGATTTCTAGGAAGGGAAAAAGTGTTGTTTCAAAATGAGATAACAATTTAGGAAGTATTAAGATGAGAATCCTTACCTTTCAAGGAAAGAGTGATCCCAAACTATATTTAAAGTGGGAAAGGAAGATAAAGACTATGTTTGATTGTCATAATTACTTGGAGGAAAAGAAGGTTAAACTCTTAATAGTTAAGTTTATAGCCTATATTACTATTTAGTATTCATTTATGGGAAGAGATAAAGACAATGTTAACTAAAAATTTCATACCTAGCCATTATCATAGGGACTTGTGTAGAAATTTGCAAAGGTTGACTACAAGGAGATTGAGATAGTCATAATTAGTGATAAGGGAGAGGAGGATCATAAGACAATTATGGACAAATTCATTAGTGGGTTGAATAAAGAGATAGCTGATGTGTTGGAATTGCATCAATATATGGAGATGGAAGATTTGTTGTATAAAGTTATCAAGGTGGAAAGGCAATCAAAGTCTAAGAGTGCTTCCAAAAACAATTTGACTTCTAACATTTCATGGAAGTCAAATCGGACATGTAGCAAAACTACTTCAAATCCTAGAGAAGATGTCAAGGTAAGATGTTCAAATATTTTTTTTTCCAAATATAAAATCAAACCTTAATTAAATTTTAAGTCACATAAAGTTAAGTGTCTCAGGTGCCAAGGATTTAGGCATACTGCTCCTTAAAGTCTAAAAAAAAGCTATACTTATTATGGATAATGGAGACATAGAGAGTGTTAGTTCAAATGATGATTATATATCACCATTTTGAGAATTATAGTAATTTCGATATGAAGGGATCTATTCGTGGAGATATGTTGGTTACTAGGAATGGTTTTAGCATGCAAACTAAAGAGCATGGTATTGAGGTTCAATGTGAGCACATCTTTCATACTAGGTATTATGTGAGGAATAAGGTATGATTTATTATTATTATTGATAGTAGTAGTTGTACTAATTTTATTAGTACTTTATTAGTTAAAAGGCTAAATTTGGTTACATTAAAGCATCTCAAATCATATAATTTACAATGGTTGAATGAATGTAGAGAAATTAAGTTGAAAAAATATGAGTTAGTAGCATTCTCTATTGGCAACTACAAGGATGAGATTATTTATAATGTGGAGCTAATGTATGCTAGTCATGTACTTTTATAATGTCCTTGGCAGTTTGATAGAAAGGTTATTCATAATGGGAACATGAACATATATTCCTTTGTAATGAAAAATCAAAATATTATGCTAACATCTTTGAAACCATAGGAAGTATATAAGGATCAAATTAGGATATTTGAACAGTACAAGATGAGCAAAAAAAAGTGAGTGCTCAAGAAAAAGAAAATAATGATAGAAAAGGTGAAAAAAATTTAAGGGTATAAATTACTAGATAGAGTGAAAAGCACGAGAGTTAATGCTTTTGCTAGTTGAGATTAAAAGTGCTATGTTAATAAGGTATAAATTACTTACTTTTTTATAAGGATTTTTTTTTTCAACTAACGATCTTAACACTTATTTTCCTAGTTTGGTTATTTTTTTATTGCAAGAATTTTCAAATCTATTTCCCAAAGAAGTACCACATGGTTTACTTCCTTTAAGAACATGAAATAGATTTCATTCCTAGTTTAATAATTTCTAATAGACCAACTTATAAAACTAATCTATAGGAGACAAAGGAGATTCAAGGGTAGGTAGATGAGTTAGTGCAAAAGGGATTCGTGAGGGAGACTTTTAGTCTATACTCATTTACAATGAATTTAATGCAAAATAAAGATGGAATATAATGCATATATTGATTGTCAAGAAATTTTTAAAATCAATGTAAAGTATAGAAATCTTTAGGTTATATGATATTCTTGATGCATTGCATTGCTTGTATAAGTTCTCTAAAATTGGTTTAAAAATTGGTTATTATCAAATTCACATGAAATAAGGTGACAAATGGAAAACTGCTTTCAAAATAAAATATGATTTATATAAGTGGTTAGTGATGTTGTTTAGTTTAACTAATGCACCTAGCACCTTTATAAGGTTAACAAATCATGTTTTATATTATTTCATTAAAATTTTTGTTATAGTTTACTTTGATGATATTTTAGTGTATAACAAGAATTTGGATGGTCATGTTAAACATTTATATGTTGTTTTCTTGTGTTTTTAGGGAGCATAAATTTTAAGCTTATTTCTTTGAAAGGTGTCATACCCTTAAATTTACCTTTAGGAATAATCAAGTTGAGCCATAGCTTTTTTCATTAACTAAACCCAATTTTAACCTTTATCCTATTTTCTTTAAAGGTCTTTTTATTATTTTAAACCTTGAATGTTATTTACATTGTTGAGTTGTTAAGACTTGAAATTTTTGAAAGGTCTAATATGCTTATTATTATGGTACTGAATATTGTGATTCAAAAAAATAAAAAAAACAAAACAAAAAAGAAAAAACAAAAAAAGAGCAAAATTGTGAATAAGTTTATGGTACCAATACAGTTGCATTGAAAGAACCTATTTGCATTTGCAAACAAGTCAAGGAATATACTGTGTAGTAAATTTCTTTCAATTTAACCCTTATTATTATCCCAATCATATTGTACCTAAGCCCCATTATAACCTTATAAAGACCTTTGGATTTTCGTTTCTAGTTTATACATAAGTGATAGAGATGTGATTTTATTGTAAGCTTATGGTAAGTAATAGGTGTAAATCATACTATGTTTTGAGAGATGTTTAAGTGCACTTTTGAGTATTTCGTAGATGACTGTCATGTATATAGACTTAGAATTATGTTATTAATAATGTTTGTTTATATTCTAAGTGTTTGTGTCGTTTTGAGCATGATTTAGATCTTAATTTTATGTTTCAAAAGGTATGTGACGTGTGTTTGAGTGTATGGAAACAAGAAATTGAAGAAAAGAGAAGAATTGGAAGTATAGAAGTAGGTCATGATCATGACTTGCTTGCCACGCTCATGATAGAAAACGCATATGGTAATTTTAGCAAATTTCAGTTTCCCAACACGCGACCCTTTTTGTAATTTTAACATTTTGGGGCAATTTTTGGAACCAAATTAAGTGGATAAATGCTAGAAAGAACCCTGGAAGCCTTAATAACTATTTAACAACATAAAACACTCAAAAAAGGGTAGCCATTATCTTCTAAAGTGAGAGAACAAGAAGGAGGAGCAATCTAGAAATTCCAGATTTCAAGTTTGAGTTCAAATCAAGTTCTTTCTCTCTTTCCTTTGTCTATTTCATTAAAATTGATGTGAAAACTGGATTTGAATATGTTATTCACATATATGATGCTCTAATTTTCAGATTTGGATATGTTCTTGAGTTGTTTTGTGACTTGATTGTTGTTGATTTCAATTTAATTTTCTGGTGTTGTGATTTTTGGGTATGCTAATACTTTGATAATAAATCGAAAGAGTGAGTCGAAAGTAATCCGATTAGGTTAGGTAATGAGATTTAGTGTCCTAATAAGTCTCACAAATATCAAATTGGTAATCATATGAAGGGAGATCTTATGTGAAAACCTGATTATTCGATAGATCACTTAAGAACTAGTTAAAAATGTTTGGTAGATTTTGTGAATCGAGAGGTTGCAAAATTTGAAATTTCGTAAACAACATTAGGTCTTAAGAAAGAGTAATCAACCCTTTGAAAATCTAGAATCAACATCAAATTGAATCAATAGTGGTTAGGGAGCAAAATAATAATAGAATGAATCCTAAGCTTCATCTTTAATGTTCCTCACATATTTGTGGTAGCTCATTTTTATTTGATTATTTTCTTAGTTTTATTTAATTGTTTTAAATTTATGATATTTTATTTACATTCAATTCATATCCCCTTTTCATTAACCCAATCATACTGTACCTAAGCCCCATTATAACCTTGTAAAGGCCTTTGGATTTTTGTTTCTAGTTTATACATAAATGGTGGAGATGTGATTTTATTGTAAGCTTATGGTGAGTGATAGGTGTAAATTATACTATGTTTTGAGAGATGTTTAAGTGAACCTTTTAGTATTTCTTAGATGATTATCATGTATATAGACTTAGAATTATGTTATTAATAGTGTTTGTTTATATTCTAAGTGTTTGTGTGGTTTTGAGCATGATTTGGATCTTAATTTTATGTTTCAAGAGGCGTGTGATATGTTTCAAGAAATTGAAGAAAAGAGAAGAATTGGAAGTATGGAAGTAGGTCATGATCATGACTTGCTTGCCACGCTCGTGACAAAGAGCGCAGATGGTAATTTTAGTATATTTCAGCTTTTCCAACACGCAACCCTTTTTGTAATTTTAACATTTTGGGGTTATTTTACCACATTAAGTGGGTAAATGCTAGAAAGAACCCTAGAAGCCTCAATAACCATTTAAGAACATAAAACAATAAAAAAGGGCAACTGTCATCTTCCAAAGTGAGAGAACAAGAAGGAGGAGCAAGAGAGCAATCTAGAAATTCCAGATTTCAAGTTTGAGTTCAAATCAAGTTCTTTCTTTCTTTCCTTTGTCTATTTCATTAAAATTGATGTGCAAACTGGATTTGAATATGTTATTCACATTTATGATGCTCTAATTTTCAGATTTGGATATGTTCTTGAGTTGTTTTGTGACTTAATTGTTGTTGATTTCAATTTAATTTTCTGGTGTTGTGATGTTTGGGTATGCTAATAGTTTGATAATAAATCGAGAGAGTGAGTCGAAAGTAATCCGATTAGGCTGGGTAATGAGATTTAGTGACCTAATAAGTATCATAAATATCAAATTGATAATCATACGAAGGGAGATCTTGTGTGAAAAACTAATTATTCGATAGAACACTTCAGAACTAGTTAAAAATGTTAAGTAGATTTTATGAATCGAGAGGTTGTAAAATCCAGAATTTCGTAATTAATATTAGGTCTTGAGAAAGAGTAATCAACCCTTTGAAAGTCTAGAATCAACATCAAATTGAATCAATAGTGGTTAGGGAGCAAAATAACAATAGAATGAATCCTACGCTTCTTCCTTGATGTTCCTCACATATTTGTGGTAGCTCATTTTTTATTTTATTATTTGCTTAGTTTTATTTAATTGTTTTAAATTTCAGATATTTTATCTACATTCAATTCATATCCCCTTTTTATTATCCCAATCATATTGTACCTAAGCCCCATTATAACCTTATAAAGACCTTTGAATTTTTGTTTCTAGTTTATACATCAGTGGTGGAGATGTGATTTTATTGTAAGCTTATGGTAAGTGATAGGTGTAAATTATACTATGTTTTGAGAGATGTTTAAGTGCGCTTTTGAGTATTTCTTAGATGATTGTCATATATATAGACTTAGAATTGTGTTATTAATAGTGTTTGTTTATATTTTAAGTGTTTGTGTGGTTTTGAGCATGATTTGGATCTTAATTTTATGTTTGAAGAGGTGTGTGATATGTGTGTGAGTGTATAAAAGCAAGAAATTGAAGAAGAGAGAAGAATTGGAAGTATGGAAGTAGGTCATGATCATGACTTGCTTGCCACGCTCGTGACAGAGAGCGCAGATGGTAATTTTAGTATATTTCAGCTTTTCCAACACGCGACCCTTTTTGTAATTTTAACATTTTGGGGTTATTTTAAGAACCACATTAAGTGGGTAAATGCTAGAAAGAACCCTAGAAGCCTCAATAACCATTTAAGAACATAAAACACTTAAAAAAGGGTAACCGTCATTTTCCAAAGTGAGAGAACAAGAAGGAGGAGTAAGAGAGCAATCCAGAAATTCCAGATTTCTAGTTTGAGTTCAAATCAAGTTCTTTCTTTCTTTCCTTTGTCTATTTCATTAAAATTGAAGCGTAAATTGGATTTGAATATGTTATTCACGTTTAGGATGCTCTAATTTTCAGACTTGGATATGTTCTTGAGTTGTTTTATGACTTGATTGTTGTTGATGTCAATTTAATTTTCTGGTGTTGTGATGTTTAAGTATGCTAATAAGAGCGTGAGTCGAAAGTACTCCAATTAGGTTAGGTAATGAGATTTAGTTACCTAATATGTCTCACAAATATCAAATTGGTAATCATATGAAGGGAGATCTTGTGTGAAAACCTGATTATTTTATACATAACTTAAGAACTAGTTGAAAACGTTAGGTAGATTTTATGAAAATTGCAAAATCTGGAATTTCGTAATCAATATTAGGTCTTGAGAAAGAGTAATCAACCCTTTGAAAATCTAGAATTAACATCAAATTGAATCAATAACGGTTAGGGAGCAAAATAACAATAGAATGAATCCTAAGTTTCATCCTTGATGTTCCTCACATATTTATGGCAACTCATTTTTTATTTGATTATTTGCTTAGTTTTATTTAATTGTTTTAAATTTTTGATTTTTTATTTACATTCAATTCATATCCCGATACCTTAGACAAAGTTAAGTTCACTTAGTTCTAACTATTTCCTCGTGGGATCAATACCTTTAATACTACAAGTTTACAATTCGTATGCTTGCAAATATTGGTGGTTTTATTAGAAGTTTTTGATAGAGAGTTTTGACGCTTTTCACCCTAGACACTTAAGTACATTGAGTGATATCCTAGTGAGGGTGTAAAGGTATATGCTTTTGATTTTAATAAGATTGTTGATATGATTACTATTAATATTACTTAGGAAGCTAATTTTAGGATAACTTGACTGTAATTGTATGTTAATTTGATTTAATATGATATGATGTATTTTTGGTTGATATTTTATAATTTTATTGTATATTTGGTACTTAATGCCTTCCAAGTGTGTATATAGGTTATAATTGCCTTCACGGACTTAAATGAGAATAATTTGGATGAAAACACATAAAACTAAGATTCGATGCACATATGGGATGCACGACTGTGCATCTACTTGTGCACGTCCCCCAGGCTGCGTAGTTTTGTGATATTGAGAGAATTTGGTTATGCATAGTCTTATGTATGGCCCTACAGCAGATCGTACATAAGTCAAAACCCTAGAATTCAATATAAAACACACTTTTTAGAGGCCATTGAGGGGGAGACTTCAGGAGGTGATTCCAAACATGGAGATTATTCTCAAGGGGTGATTTTGATCCAAAAAGCAAAAAACATGAGGAATTCATTGAAAGATCCATCGAAATATAAGATCAAACCTCTAAATCAAAAGAATATTTGATAGAAGACAATCAGGGATATATAGAATTATGAACCCATTTTTTCAAATCGTTTTTATTTCAGTGTATGTTTGATTTCGTGTCAATAATGTATAACTAAACATCTTGTTAGTATTTAGGTTAGATGAACCCTATATTAATAATTTGATATGATTTGATTCTCTTATTGATACAATTGGTTTGATTGTTATATTGTGAATCAATTATGTGTTTTATTTATGTTCTATTACACTCGGGAATATTATATTATAATCTGATTTCATACATAGAGATTGAGAAATCCTATTGATGAATAGATATACTGTAATTGAAAGGAGTTGATTGCAACCCTAAAGATAGGATGACATAACTTTTTCGGATTAGGGTCAAACCTAATAAAGGGATTCACTAATCGGTAAAGTAATCATATAAACTTTAACTTGAGTAATTCGGTTAAAACCCTTAGGATTAGTTGTTAGTAGACTCAAGGTCAGCTATTAGCATACCATAGGAATCTCCACGATACAATAGATCAATAAAAAAATTGAGTAATAAAGATCAATCTGTTAATGTTTTAGGGGGATTCGAAACCTAGATATTAAGAATTAATATCGGTAATTTTTTGAGTGAATTCTTAGTTATCTGTTCACTATCATTACCTATTTTATTTTACTTTCTTTAGTTATATTTTCTTTTATAAAAATCCAAAATCAATCCATAGGCTAGATAATAAGAAAAGATAACCAGTAGTAATCACTGTCTTTGTGGGATCAACTCGTACTTGCCTGTACTAGTTACAGCTACGTCATGTAGTTGTAGTTATTATAATATTGACCAACTTAGAAAAAGTCAATCAAAATCTTTTTGATGTCGCGCCGTTGTCGTCGTTATTCTTATGCCATCTTCTTTAAAAGTTTGTTATTGTTAGCCAAGTTAAGGACTTCTCTTAGCCTTCCTCTTCATCATCCTCTATCTCTTTACTTGTTGAGCCTTCATTTTATTGTTGTTGTGGTACAGAGCTTGAACTAGCCTATCTTATCTTGTCCTGTGTTTCATAAGTGTTTTTGAACCTAACATCTCGGAGGCTCATGTGATCGACCGTTAAGATTTCAGCTCACCTTAAGTGTGTACAATTCAAAAAAAAAACAAAAGAATTCCTTCAACATTAACACCATAATGCATAGCAAGTGCAGTGGCAATATAACCTATACCAAGATAACTATTATTTTTAAGAGTGGTAGCTATCAATTGAAAAATGTGGGTGATTGTGCAAACATTCACATT
>JANZLC010000002.1:27027883-27043239 GCA_026413385.1 Erythroxylum gracilipes | reverse complement strand
GTTCATCTTCTCAACGTCATCCTCTGTCTCAGCTTCCTTAAATTTAATTTCTTCAAATCAACTTTCTTCTTGCTCTAGAATGCATTCATCCATAATATATATCTTCATGCAAGACCTACTTTCTTTCAGATTTTTCAAGGCTTTATTTTTAATGAAGTCCAGTTGATCCTCACCAATATGAAGTGTTAATTTACCTTCATGAATGTCTATTAATGCTCTTCTAGTGTTCATGAAAGGCCATCCAAAAATTAATGGACAATTCCTATCCTCTTCGAAATCTAGAACTACGAAGTCCACAGGGAGAATGGACTTTTCCAATTGCATTAAGACATCTTCTACCATTCTAAACAGTCTTTTAATTGATTAATCTATCAACTAAATTAGCATCAAAGTTTGCTTCACCTTGTCGAGCACCAATTTCCTAAATATTGACAAAGGCATAAGATTTTTACTTACGCCTAAGTAGCATAAGCACTTTGTACATTCGAATTCACTAACCACACAAGGTATTGTGAAATTGCCTGGGTCCTTCAGCTTTGAAGTTACGTGACTGGTGATTATGGAGCTATAACTTCCAGTTAGTGCTACCATTTGATTATCTTCCTAAGTTTGCTTATTTAATAATATGTCCTTCAAGAACTTTGCGCACATGGGCATATGCTCCAATGTTAACTTCTCCATGAATTATGAAAATTTTGCATCCACTTTGCTCTTTTATAAACATTAAGGGAATGCAATCTTGGGTGGGGGCAATATAAAAAGGGTACTTACTCTTCCCTTCTAAGTGTGATTGCCTTGAGCTGGTCCCTTAGGATTGTTTCAGTATTTCTCAGGAGACTCCCCATACTTTTTGTAGACAACACATTCGCCAATTAGCCCATTTGAACCCTAAGTTATAAAAGGAAAAGGCATGATTTTTAGTTACCTGTTCAAACTTACCTTCCATACTTATGAGTCTATCTATAATCTTGTCCAATTTTGAGTCATTAGCATTGGAATTCTCTTGTTGAAATCCAGGTGGAGCTTGATTCTGCATTTGGTTACTCGTATTGTTTGATTAAGAAAATTTTGGGTGGTTCCTCCACCCAGGATTGTAACTGCTAGAGTAGGGGTCATTTCCTCCTCCTCGATCAAATTGTGTTCCCATGTAGTTGAGTTACCACGTATTATTGTTTTGCATTAAGAAGTAATCAACAATATCATGGTTATCTTGTCCACATAATTCACATTTATGCTAAATTGCTTTAATCGGAGCAAATGAATAGGCTTTTAGGCTGTTAAGTTGTCTTGTTAAATTGTCATTCTTAGCTTACATTTCTGTAACTAAATCAATAGCAATGACTCCCTTTTGATTACAAAAGGTTAGTTACAGTTTATTTCAATTTGACGTCCAAAGGAAACTATTATTCGCCATCTCTTTTAACAATTCCTCTACTTCCTCAATTGTCTTCCTCATTAGAGATCCTCTAGAAGCTGCATCAATTGTACTGCTTGTAGGTAAATTAACTCCATTGTAGAAGGTTTGCAATAGGAATTCTTTGGGTAGGTTATGGTGAGGACATCTTCTCTGCAAATCCTTGTAACTATGCTTCATATAGCGAATCCTCATCATTCTGTTGAAAATTTGTAATCTCCTTTATTAACCTCGTTTTCTTCGTCAGAGAGAAGTACTTGCCTAAAAATGCATGCACCAAGTGCTCTCATATCGTGATGTTTGTTAGGTTTAAGGAGTGATACCATACTTTGGCTCTTTCCCTTCCATTATATTTGAAGGTATCACATATTTCAATAAAATTCACCAAATGGGCGTTAGGATCCTCATTAATTGACCTATAAAACTACACATTGGGCTATAACATATTTAGCAACGTTGGCTTGATCTCAAGCGATGTCGATTGCATCAATGCTCAAGTGATGCCTTGATGTGCAGCATTGAACCCTAGCCTCATGAAATCCATTAGGAATCGTTACTGGTCTCCTTGATTAAATTCTTTCTCCATTGTTCTTTCGACCTGTTCTTGTCATCTCGCTCTTTGGATTGCTTGTTCTTGTTTTGTGATGTCAACAGCTAGAGTTTCTTTGATGTTGCTTTAACTCTGAGTAATTCTTGTGTTCAAGTAGTAATGTGTTCAAGTAGTAACAAGGACACAAGATGGCAAAAAATTCCTTAGATCAAAGGAACTCAAAAAGTTATAAAATAATTCCTTAACAACGACCCTAAAAACTTGTTGAGAAAGTTTTATATCTAATAAAACTCTCAATACCCACAAGTATACGGATCATATCATGTAGTATCAAAAGGTATCGATCCTACGATGAAATAGAAAAAATTAATTCAACCTAAGTTTGTCTATAGTATTAGAATATGATTCGAGTGAAATAATGATAGAAATTAAAACAATTAAATAAAATCAAGCACATAAACAAATAACAATTGAGTTGCCAAATTGAATTAAGTTTGATCAAGGATGAATGCTTAGGATTTATTCTTTTATTATTTTGTTCCCATAATGATTATTAATCTAATTATAGGTCATTCCTAGATTTTCTAAGGGATTGATAACTCTCTCTCAGGACCCACTCAATAACCCTAATTGAATCAAAAATTCTAGATTTTGCAACCTCTCGATTCATAAAACTTCACAACTTTTTCAATTAGATATGAAGTTATCTATTGGATAATCAAGTTCTCACACAAGATATCTCTTTGAATGATCGTTGATTTGATAATTGTGAGACTTATTAAATCACTGTCTCTCATTGCACAACCTAATCTGATTACTTTTGACTTACTCTGTCGAAACTCCCCTATGTTAAACTTTTGCTTGTCCTCAAGCAAATCAAACTTAAATGCAAATCAAGGGAACAAATTTAGCTAAAGTGTCATAAAGGTAAGATCGCAAGTGCAAACAAAACAAATTGTAGCATCTTATTGAATCAAATACTTGCTCCAAGTAATGGTTCATCACTCACTATCTCTACCAAGCTTAGCTCAAAGATTCAATAAACCTTGAATCACAATAGATATTAATTAACATCTTCAAATCAATTGGGACTCAAAGTAGCGTAAATAAACATTTCAAAAACAAATTAGGATCATTCCCTATGATCTTCTCCGTCTTAAAGGAGTACTTGGTGACAAAACTATTAATTGAAATTATTATTATTCCCTAGTAATGCACACCTTAAAGGGGCACCTCATTGGATATTTCCCCAATAGCTTGCATCTCAAAGGGGTAACCAAAAGACCAAGTAGTACCTTCAGTTTAGTGTCATTTAACAACCCAAAAAGGGACTTAACTATCCTAATTGCTAGCTGCTCCGTACATAAGCCACTTAAGGAGCACAAATGTCGTGTCATTTATGCCGGCTAGAATTGGTATACCAAAGGTGTGTAATTTTGTGAAAATTGTAATGGCCCAAAAGGGGAAATTCCTCCCAATACTAGTTTCTCCATCCATTCAAGAACTTAAGGGAAGATGGTATCGTTCCACCAGCTTCAGCCAGTATTGGTATTCACACAGGTCACCTAATTTTTTTTATCTTAGAAAGAACCAAGCCAATCAAGAAATTCTCCAGTAATAGAAAAGAAACACAACAGGGTCCCCAAGAAAGATAATTAGTCCCATTCGACTCGAAGAGCCAACTATAAGAATTTGGGTAGGTTGATTTATCCCAGAGCTAAGCCTAGTTATGAATGAGTTTCCACCATTACTACGAAGTTAGTAATTGACAAAGATGAATGCATTAGGATAAACACAATAACAAACCACCCTAATGTTCTAAAAGAACTAAATAAAGCAACAACCAAACAATGAAATGGAACAGAGAAAATACTTGCAAAGAAACATATAAAGGCATAAACAGACAAACTATGACGCTGAAGGAGACAAAAATTAAAAACAAATTGCAAACAACCAAACAAAGCAGAAAAGAAAATCTGAAATATGTACAAAACAAACACAGTAACAAAATAACTCCCCTATGCTAGAACGAAACATTGTCCCCAATGGAAAGTAGTGGGAGAAACCAATCACGAAGAAGATGGGGGGTGGGTGAAGGTGATGGATTACCTTAAGATGAAGACCACTAACGCCACGAGTGGAAGGCGGTTGTCATATCTTGAATGTGAGCATTCTGAGATTCAATCATTTGCTACAGAGTGGTCTGATTAGCACGAAGAGTGGAAAGAGTATCCCCGAAATGATGGAGATAGTGATCTTGATCCGTAACTAAGGCACGGAGAGCAGCTTGGTAAGTCTGGATAGAGGTGAGCGTTGATTGGAGAGTGTCAAGATCAAAGTGGGAAGAAGCAGGTGGGAATGAGGAGGATGGCATTGATGTAGATTGGGTAGGAGGAGGGGGATAAGAATCTAATGGATCAGGAGTGGTGTGATCTAGTAAAGGCATCCAATCAATGTTTGATAGGTCATTAAGAGTGGTTCAAGCTGGTCACGGCAAACGGAATTTGACATTATTGGGGTAAACCTAGCAACGGTGTCCCCTTACCGAGCAACACATATGCATAACTTTCAGAGCTGGGTAATCAAGTCGCTCAGAACCTTGCACAAGAAAGTCCCTATTGTCAAGGGGGTCAAAGCTAAAAGCTAAAGCAATGGGGGTAATTAAACCACCTATAGAAATTTCCTTAGTAGGTTGAATAGTGACACGTTGAAATTGAGCGGCCAGGAAAGAACCGACATCAACAGGTTCACCAAGGTACATAGCATACAAAAAATACAATTAAGGGGATCGAACAACGCTTGTGCTCTCTTCCCTAGCGAAAATCCCACTAGATAAAATGCAATGAGTATAACGAAGGCAGGGATTTTTGATGCAAGTGGCCTTGGACGAGCTGGGGTTATAGGACGGGCCATCAGCAATTCGAGAACAAAAATGAAACTGGTTAAAGCCAGGGGGAACCCTGCGATGAATGATGTCTAAGCCGGTAGGCATGGAGTAAATGGCATTAAATTCATCTAAGGTTAAAGTGTGTTGGCTACCTAAAAGTTGAAATGAAATCTTTCCTACTTGACAATCATGCCCGTGAGTAACTTCAACAGAAATTGTACTAAAAAATTTCAGGGTTATGTTCGAATATGTGGAGCACCTAACATCCAGAAAATTTCGCAAACCAATAGCCCCAAACAGTCTATAAATATCAGCTAATAAATCTAAGTCACTCAAAGTATCCTCATCAAAATACCTAGTTGCAATGAGAGGTATATCTTTCAATTTTTTGTATCTAACACACTCATCGCTATCAGATAAACTACAAGGATTGGAATTACCTATTTATTGTGGTGGTCAAGACGATTGTGCGTGGGTTGAGCTTGACCTGGCAAGTTTGATTCTAATCCTCATAGGTCCCATTAGTGAAGGAGTTGACGAGAAGAAGGATGATTAAGGGATAGCGAGATGATGAAAATGGAGAGTTTGGGTGATGGAGGTGAGGTTGAAGATGATGATGTAGTGAAGAATGGTGGTTTAAAGAGTAGAGAATGTGATTTTTAGGGTTATAATGTTGAGAGAAGAAAGAGAAAGAAACAAAATTGAAAGAGAGAGAAGAGAAGGGGTTATGTACGATGCTAGAAGTGGAAAAGCGTCACACGGTCTGTATGAATATACACGATCAGACCGTGGGACCCTCAGGCGGGAAGCAAATGGGAGGTTGAGAGTTACACGGTCCATATTGCCTTGTGCCTGGTGTAGAACACGGTTGTATGAATTCACACGAGTAGACCGTGGAACTCACAAAACCCTTTTTTATTTACCTGTACAAACTTGAAATAAACAAATCAAATGTGAAAGAACTAACTTAAGCAAAATGTGTATAAACAAACTTCATTAAATGGTGTGAGCAAACCGGTAAAGTATATCAACATTGTTGTGGTTCAAAAAGTGCCAAAGTTGTTGTGGCGCCTAGGAGATGTCCTGTAAGATAAGGTTTTAGGTGCTGACCATTAACCTTAAAAGCTCCTGAAACTTCACTCAAGACCTCGACTGTGCCATGTGGAAACACTTGCAGAACTCGAAATGGACCAGACCATCTGGACTTGAGCTTACCTGGAAAAAGACAAAAACGAGGGTTAAATAGTAAAACTAAATCACCTTCATCAAATCGCTTCTTGGTAATATGTTTATGCCAAAGCTTGGTCTTTTCCTTGTACAGGCGAGAACTCTCATAAGCTTCCAATCTCAAAATGTCCAACTCATTCAATTGCATTGCCCTCTTTTCGCCAGCAGATTTCATGTCAAAATTTAAAGTTTTGACAGCCCAATAAGCTTTGTGTTCTAACTCCACTGGTAAATGACATGATTTTCCGAAGACAATCCTATATGGTGTGGTGCCCAAAGGTGTTTTAAAAGTCGTACGGTAAGCCCAAAGAGCATCGTCAAGTTTTAAAGACCAGTCCTTCCTTGACTTATCAACTGTCTTTGCTAAAATACCCTTGATTTCTCGATTAGAAACTTCAACCTACCCACTTATTTGAGGGTGATAAGGTGTAGCGATCCTGTGAAAGACACCATATTTCCGCAAAAGAGTCTCAAGGGGCTTATTACAAAAGTGGCACCATTGTCACTTAAAAGGGCCCTTGGAATTCCGAAACGAGTTAATATATGTTTCTTTAAAAACTATATTACAACCTTAGCATCATTCGTGGAAGTCGCAACTTCCTCTACCCATTTTGAAACATAATCTACTGCCACTAAAATGTAGAGATTGTTATGGGAATTAGGAAATGGACCCATAAAGTCAATTCCCCAAACATCGAATAGTTCAACCTCCAATATTCTAGTTTGTGGCATCTCAGCTCTTTTTGATATGTTGCCCATCCGCTGACAATTATCACATATAGCTACATATTGCCTTACATCACAGAACAAAGTAGGCCAAAAGAATCCTGCTTGGAGAACCTCGGCAGCTGTCTTATCTGGACTGAAATGACCACCGTAAACTGTCGAATGACAATGGTGAAGAATACTTTAGATTTCATCTTCAGGAAAGCATCATCTAAAAATACCATCTCCATAATATTTATACAGTAATGGTTCTTCCGAAAAATAATATTTGGCATCAGAGACGAGTTTCTTCTTCTGCTGATAAGTGATATCTGGTGGGAACAGTCCACAAACGATGTAATTAACCAAATTCGCATACCACGGTGTTGTAAGAGATGATATAGCCAATAGTTGTTCTCCCGGAATGGAATCATCAATTGGACAGTCTTCACTGGGAACAATAATCCTAGAAAGATGATCAGCTACCACATTCTCAGTACTAGCTTTATCATTAATTTCTAAATCAAATTCTTGCAGTAATAAGACCTATCGGATAAGACATGGCTTGGAGTCCTTCTTCTTCAACAAATGTCGTATAGCTGCGTGATCTGTAAAGACAACAACTTTAGAATTAATTAGGTAAGATCTAAACTTTTCAAGAGCAAAAATAACAGTTAAAAATTCTTTTTCTGTGGTGGCGTAGTTGATCTGAGCCTCATCTAAAGTACAAATAGTATAATAGATGGCATAAGGCTTTTTATCTTTTCTCTGTCCCAAAACAGCTCCCAAAGCATGATCATTTGCATCACACATCACTTCAAATGGAAGATTCCAATTAGGTGCTTACATAATTGGAGCTGTAACTAAAGCATCTTTCAACCTGTAATAAGCACTCAAATAATCCTCATTAAATTCAAAAGGTACATCCTTAACAAGTAAACGTGTTAGAGGTTTTGTTATTTTAGAAAAATCTTTGATGACCTGTCAGTAAAAACCAACATGTCTGAGAAAACTTCTCACACCTTTTACTAAAGTAGGTGGGGGCAATTTTTCAATTACTTCCACTTTTATTCTATCAACTTCAATACCTTTACTTGAGACTAAATGACCAAATACAATCCCCTCTTGTACCATAAAATGGCACTTCTCCCAATTCAAAACTAAATTAGCTTCTTCACATTTTTCCAATACTTTTGACAAAATTTTCAAACAATCATCAAATGACAAGCCATAAATAGAGAAATCATCCATAAACACTTCCATTATATTTTCAATGAAATTAGAAAATATGGCCATCATACAATGCTGGAAAGTAGCAGGGGCATTACAAAGATCAAAAGGCATTCTCCTTTATGCAAAGGTACCATATAGACATGTAAAAGTGGTTTTGTCCTAATCTTGTGGGTGAATGGGAATCTGGAAGAAACTCGAATGCCCATCAAGATTAAAAAAAGAGAGAGTTCCTAGCAAGTCTTTCTAACTTCTAGTCAATGAAGGGAAGGGGAAAATGATCTTTCCTAGTTGCAGAATTCAACTTACGGTAATCGATGCACATTCTCCACCTTGTGACAATCCTAGTTGGAATGAGTTCATTCTTTTCATTTTTCACTACTGTCATCCCTCCTTTTTTAGGAACTACATGAACTGGACTAACCCACTTACTATCCGAAATAGGATAAATTATGCTAACCTTAAACAATTTCAAATTTTCCTTTTTGACCACTTCTTGTATACTAGGATTTAATCTCCTTTGATGTTCAATAGTGGGCTTATGATCATCCTCCATTAAGATTCTATGTATACACACAGAAGGATGAATTCCTTTAAGATCATCTAAAGAATAACCTATGGCCTTTCTATGCTTTCTTAAAACGCTAACAAGTTTTTCAGTATCAACAACATCCAAGTTAGCATTCACAACCATAGGATACGTAGAATCAGGGCCCAGAAATTCATAACTTAAATTGGAAGGAAGAGGTTTGAGTTCTACCTCAGGTGCTTTCACTTTAGTTTGTTGATCCATTTCTAGAACTTCAAATTGCTCCTCTTTAGCCTTGTAAGTCGTAAGGAGATTTGCTAAAGCTTTAGCAATCATGACCACTTCTGGAATCTCATCACTTGGTGTTCCATTAGTAATTAAACATTGCTCAAGTAAATCTTCTGAATGTTGGTTAGACAAATGGGTATTTACAATAGAATCAATGATATCAATTCTACAACAATCATCAGACAAGCTCAAAAATTTAGTAGCTTTTGAAAGATCAAAATGAACATAATCCTCACCAATTTCAAAAGATAATTTGCCATTTTTCACATCTATTTGACATCCTGCAGTAGCTAAAAATGGCCTTCCAAGTATAATTGGGGTGCGGGTATCTTCTTCCATTTCCAAAATAACAAAATCAACAGGCACATAAAAATTACCTACTTTAATAGGCACATCCTCTAATACACCAACAGAATATTTAACAGATCGAACTGCTAATTACAAGGCAACAGTAGTGGGTGTCAATTCCCCTAAATCAGGCATTCTACACAAAGACAATGGCATTAAACTCGCACTTGACCCTAAATCATACAAAGCATGTTCAATTGTAATGTTACCAATTTGGCAAGGAATTGAAAAACTACCAGGATCTTTGAGTTTAGGAGGAAGCTTGTTTTGAATGGTGGCAGTACATTCAATAGTCAAGGCAACAGTTTCATGCTCTTCTAGCTTTCTTTTATTTGACAAAATTTCTTTTAAAAACTTAGCATAAGAAGGCATTTGAGAAAGTGCATCGGTGAAAGGAATGTTGATGTATAGCTTTTTAAGAACTTCTAAGAATTTCCCAAATTGAGCATTTAGCTTGGCCTTGGCCACTCTATAAGGAAAGGGAATTGGTGGAGTGTATGGTTTTTGAGGTGGTTGTTCTAGTTCCTCAGAAGGATCAGCATCCTAACTTTCATTATCCTTCTCAAGTTCTATCCTTTTTCCCCTATCTTGAGTTTCAACTATCCTCTCTTTTGCAACCTCATTCCTAGGATCATAAGGTCCTGCTAATTGTTTTCCAATTCTCAATGTCACAACTTTACAATGCTCCCTAGGATTGGTTTCAGGTTGACTAGGTAATTTACCTGGTGGCGTGGTTGAAGAAATAGCCTGATTTGCTATTTGGTTCTCAAGCAACTTATTATGAGCAGCTAATAAGTCTACCCTAGAGGTTAATTGCTTAGTAGTTTCATCTTGTTGTCTTTGGCCTAGTAAAATGGATTCCATCATGCTTTCCAGGTTTGATTTTTGAGGTCCCAATGGATTGGAAGATCTTTGAAATCCAGGAGGTGGCCTAACATTTGGCTAAAATGGGGGATTTTGGTTATTCCTCTAAGAGAAATTTGGATTATTCCTCCAACCTAGGTTATAAGTGTTTGAGTGTGGGTCAAATTGAGGTCTTTGGTTAAGATTGTTAATGGCATGAACTTGATCATTACCTTGATCTTGGGCAAAAGGACTACCAACTTGACAATTAATAGATAAATGATCAAAAAACCCACAGATTTTTCATGCAGAAGCAGAACTACTAGCATTCATAGAATTAACATTCAAACGATCTAACCTGTGAGTCATGGCATCAACTTTAGCAAAAATTATCCTAAGTGTATCAACATCATACTTACCTGGAGTGCATTTTGTTGCTCCTCATTCATTGGACGATTGGTAATGAGAGCCATCTCTTTAATGAGTTTGTATGCATCAACATATGTTTTATTCAAAATTGTTCCACCAGCTGCAACATCGATTAAGGTCCTCATTGACTGGAGTAATCCATTGTAAAAGTTATGAAGGACCATCCAAGATGGTAAGCCATGGTGTGGACATAACCGAAGTAAATCTTTATAACGCTCCCACGCTTCATATAGTGTCTCATCATCTTTCTGCGTGAATGTTGAGATTTGATTCCTGAGATTCACCGTTTTTCTTGGAGGAAAAAACTTGGCTAAAAATTTCCTTAAGAGTTGATCCCAAGTAGTAATTGATCCAGCTGGAAATGAATGAAGCCATGCTCTTGCCTTATCCCTTAAAGAGAATGGGAAAAGGCGGAGACGAATGGCATCAAGAGTGACTCCATTCATTTTTAGAATCTATAAGAAAAAATTCAACTGCAAATCCTCATAGCCGATGATCAAATCAAAAGAAAGTCAAAAGAAACAAGGAAGGTTGAATTAGGAACTCAATAAATGACCTCGTTGAAGTAGGGGGTCAAGATAAATAATGTGGAAACCAAAGATTATTAAGGGGGATAGTTCCTCGGCCTTTTTATCTTCTTTTACTATTTCTGCTTCCTTATTTATCTTATCTGGGAATACGAATCTAGAAGAAAAATAGCTACCACGGGGAATCATGCTTCTTTTTTCAGATATTGACGAGAATTTAAGAAACATTTTGTCATTAGATCTACTGATATACAAGATCCTCCAGAAGTGGATTTTGAAAAGTTAAAATCCTAAAGAAAAGGTTTTATGCCTATAAAGGGACAAAATAAAAACTGAAAAGGAAAATAGATCTCTCTTTCCTCTATAAGCCAGGCATTGTTAGAAACAATTTGCTCACTTCTTGTGCATTCTCTTACCATCGGGAGAGTTATACCGCAAGGGTGACAGCGGTTGTCTCATTAAATTGACTTCCTTAAACCTAACTTCATTTCTATGGAACTACTCACCTTTAGTCTTGATTTTCTCTTATTTCTCTGCAAATAATTCAACCACTTCAATCCCCTTGAGAAACTTTCATGTATATATATAATTGAATGTACCACAAGGGAGCATATGCTATGCACAAAACTGAACCACACTGCTCAAGAGAAGAGAAATTTTTCCTAAGCACAAAATGACCACATAGATGCAAGCGCCTACATACATTTACATGTATATTGTGGCAGATGTGTATATTTTGTACAATGCACACAAATTTTACCTTGACAGATGTATTGTTCGTATGTTTTCCATCAGAACCATCAATGTTCCATTCTCTGTGGTGATGCCTCAACAATCTCTAGTTCTCCTCGTCCAGTATACTATTTTCACTAGATAGTAACTCGAACTACAATGGAAAAAAGAAACTTGGTGTCTAAAATGAGCACTGAAGAAAGAGAAAAAAAGAACTTTATATCATTCTGACCTCCTCCTAAACCTTAAGATTGGTCCTAAGAAGTTCCTTTTCTTTTTGAAGGGTATTCACATTAGCAGCAAGCGATACAAGCTATGACAGCAGAAGACAAAGCATCCAAAGAAATGAACTGAGAAAAGAATCTACACAACATATTAACATGGTAAAGTATAGATTAGCTTAAGCTCCTGCGATTGAGTGCTAACTACACAGTCACATCTGAGAATAACAGGCATAACGAAAATGAATTATTGATGTAATTATAGACCATCCATACCTGTCCCACGCTTGCAACAACTTTTGGCATGATTCAAGTTCATTGTTTGCCTCCAAAAATGCATGACCATATTCAATTTCATCTTTACTGACTAATGTTGCTAGAAGTGACTCGAGTAAATAGCCTTCCACATCTGTTTTCTCAGTAGACAAGTCATACTATATGAAAATGAAGATCAGGCATTTGGAACTCATTATGAAGCACGGAATCAATATCGAACTACCTTATTCATGAAAGTTACTTCCTATTTAATCCTAACTACAGAAAATAGAAGAAGCAAAAGAAACAAAGTCTAATGCTAAAAGCATCCATTGTGAAGTAACAAATTGCACTTCTAACATGGAAACATCACATTTACTATGGTTGTAAATAATCCCTCCTCTTGTCGTAACCAGATTCAACATCCAATTTCAGAAAGTTGGGATTGCCGAGGTCGTGTTAATAACAAAATCTATTAAAACACATTAAGTGCCACTTTCATAACCACACAGTTGACATTTTTTAGGAGAAGAAGACAATTTTTCAAAAGCAAAAAAAAAAAAACTTTTTGAATGTAAAATAACAATTGAATTCAATATGACAGTGGAATTGTTACACGCACACTATTAAACTCACATCTTCTTTCAACGTTTTCAACCAGATAAATATCCTTTGTATAAATCATAGAAATATAGATCAGTGATCTTTATAACCAAAGTTCACCATTTCTTATCATGAACACCAGATTCAGAAGTATCACGATTTACCCAAAATTTTCAATTGGCAAAATACACACTAATTCTAGCAATTACACCAATCACACATCATTTCTACACAAGCATGTCTTTTCATTCCATGTATACCCAAAAGTGGAAAAAATCAACATGAAAAAAAGAGGGGAAAATAAAATTACCTGTCGTGCCTCCTCATACTCATGTAGAGTTTCAATTCCTCGGACAACTTCAGGAACTCCTCCTACAACTGATTATCCCTAATCTCAGCCTCTTTAGCTCTCTCATCTGCCCCATTCCTAAAATCCATCAAAACCTCCCTATAATTGTCATAAAGCGAACATTCCCTCTCCAATTTTTTGCACTGACTCACCAAATTCGTACACTCCCCCCTCCAATCTCTGATTCTCCTCCATAAACTTCTTTACTGCTAATGCATTCATACTAGTCTCCGCCTATAGAATAGAAACACACACTAACACGTACGCATAAATTAGACTGATATGTGCTTAATTGTTGATATTTTTATTTATTTTCACTCAGCGATTATGGATAAAAAAATGATTAAGATACTCACTTTAATTCATATTTAATTTTAGGTACAATTTGGTAGCAAAGAAATTAAAGTGAGTCAAAAACATCTCATTTGGGACATTTTCCGAAGATTTATTTTTGCTTGTCTTCTTGAACCTCGCAATAGATTTAAGGAGTGGCAATTTTAATTGATCACATCATAAGTACAGTGAAGAGGAATAAATGAGCTACAGTGGAGACGAAATTAAAGAAGCCACGTCACCTAGCAAACAGGAAGACACGCAAGTCACGCACAAGAGGAAAATGAGGAGTTGCAATTTAATTGAAAATTCAACATGTAACAGAGGCATTTTAATTAGAAGCTCACGATATACAAGGAGGGAATTAAGTGCTTTGGCTACGGAGAAAACAATCACGCAAGTCAAGCAAACTAAACAAGCTTCAGACACAATAAAGGGATCAAGAAAATCGAGCAAGGGGGCCTACGTCTAATCATCAACAGGAGAGCAAAATTACAAATTAAATGGCGTGAGTGAGAGACGCTACAGCAAGGTTTGATAGCAACTAACAGGTGGCGGCTCCATGAAGAATCAAGAGGAAACAACATGATAGAGGACAGCTGGCGTGGAATAAAAACAAGTGGACTTTTAATTGATACAAGAATTCACGCAACAATGAGAGGTTTTGGTAGGCGTGAAAGAAAATAAGAACAAATACAAGAGGAGTGCGGCGGTGAGGTTTGGATTTTTGGTAAAATAACGCAACAGTAGAACAAGTGACCAATGGCGGCAAAACGTGGACGTGCTCTAAATCAGATAGAAATCACGCAAAAGTTGAGAAGTGGGGCAGGTGTTTTTGGAGGCTGGAACTTAAAATCAACGACAGAGAACAAAACGCTGGAACAGGTGGCGTCGATGGGCAAAGAGTAACAGCTGAAGAACAGCACATTACACGCAGCAGTACAGAATTTCAACGCACAAGCTACAAGAGGATAACAAAATTAAATCAGTTAGTGTCGTAGGCGGCGTGACCAAGGAACGACTGATTAAATCAGAAGAAAATTAAATGAAAGGAAGTTATATACGCAAGAGAGGAGGATCTTCACGCATGGCCGAAATAACGCCAATCAAAACAAGGGACAAGGTGAATTAGAAGCAGCACGTGGAGACCCAACAGGTGAGTGGAAGACGGAAGGCACATAGAGAGACGACGCAGCATTGATAAAGGGGATTCTTAATTGATAAAAGAAAAAAACAACAGACAGCGACGGCAGTAGAGTTTGAAAGTGTGAACGAAGAGCGCCAGCAGCTTCTTAATTTGACCTTTTGACCACCATTAAAGGAGTTGATTACGGCGATACAGAGGAAGCTAGAGATTTTTGGGCGGCTTGCAACAACTATAATAGAGAGACGGTAGTAGCTATAAAGAGGGAATTAATTTTGTTTGGACAGCACTTGGAGAGCAGTAAGGAGAGTGACGACGACAGTGGACAGCAACTGTTTGTGACTGGTTCCATTTTATTAGATAGTTAATAGTATTTTGTGTGGCTAAGTTTTTAATCTAGATAAGGTACTTTACGTTTGATTCATGTAGTTCGTGAGACTTCGATGGTTTAATTGTTTTCATTTATTTCTTATGTTTATTTAATCTCTGCACTTGATCGATTTATTATTGTTGAGTTTGTCTATTAATGAGGCTAGTTAATTAATTGACTTGATGATAAACTGTCGAATAGATTAGTTAATCCGTGATTGCTGTTTATCAAAATGGCCAATTAATTTCAATTAAGAAGTTAATGAGATTAAATAATTTAGTCTAACTAGATTGCAGCTGTTCCGATTCTGTTGGCTAAGACGAGGGTCCATTAGAATTTATTGCTGCCATAGATTATATTCTGCGGAGCTTT
>JANZLC010000002.1:27003599-27015981 GCA_026413385.1 Erythroxylum gracilipes | reverse complement strand
GAGTTTTAAGTACCACAATAGATGTTAGGAACTCCAAATCTCAAAACTTGCTTTTGCTAATGATTTACTAATACTATGAGTTATAGATAATGAGCCATTTGACATATTGAAGAGATCCTTAATATCATTCACGGAAATATTAGGTCTAGAATATAACCTTGACAAGAGCTCTATTTACTTATCTTGTAATTAAAAATTCTAATACTTGAAACTGGAAGCTTAAACTTGGAATCAATTCATTCAAGTACTTAGGTGTTTGCATCTCCTCAATTAAAACCTATAATAAGTTATATCGATAGAAGAATCAGTTCCTGAAGTAACAACTGGCTTTCCTATGGAGATTGAATTTAGCTATCAATCACCTACTTGTTATCCCACATGTTTTACACAAGTTGCTCAAACAATCTCAATCACATTAAGAAAACTACTGAACAACTTTCATCAAACACTTCAAAGGCAGAATGTTTAATGACTTACCTCCACCATGCAAATCCAAATTAACTACTGTAACACAACTCAAATCCAAACGCACCACATATAATCAAAATAAACGCAATAACACTCTCAAAACTAGATTAAACCATCAAACACAACTTACCTCCATCAATGGTAGACACCGACACTCCGACAGCAGCACTCCGACAACCCACGCAAACTTCAACAATAAGGACACAAATCAATGGTCGAAGGTGGCTTGAGAGAGAGGGCAAATGCGACAGCAGCAGGCGGGATTGACGAAAAATGACTTACCTCCGCAATTTTTCTTTCAAACCGAAGTTGAGACGATGTCGCTTATTGGGATGGAGGGGAACGACGTTGATTGGGGAAGGGAGGGCTTGGTAGTCAAATGCAAAACGACGTCGTTTGTCCTTTAAACTAAACGACGTCGTTTTGCTCGATGAAGAACTCAAACCAACAGGTCAACCTTCTGCGACATTTCCTCTATAAAAACGTCAAGGCTTATTTTTCTCGACGTTTTCCTGCTAAAACGGCAAAAAAGGTCTAACAAATCCACAACGTTATTAGAAAACATCGCGGAAACTCAGTAGTTTTCGTGACATTTTGCGACAATTTTTCCATAAAAGCGTCACGAATTGCCCTGAATTGTTGTAGTGAGCTACACACCCCTGTTTCATGCCCTATATTGACATAGTTAGAAAAGAAAAATCTGCTACTCCATAACATGGCCTAGTGTATGGCCTCGTATAAGGGCTGTGTCCACATACACTACGTTATGTTTCTCCCATGTTCACCTGTTAAATAGACAAAAAAGAAACAAAATATGCCACTTTCAAACACATCCCTTACGCAGTAGGTTATCTACACCGTGTTATAGAACATGCCTTCTGGTAAGTATAATGTGAAACTATGTTGAATTGGTATGCCAGTGAGTAACTGCGACAAAACAAAAGGGTATGTCTGTGAGACAACTGTACGTACTGTGCTATGAATAACTGTAAGCAACTCGTGTTTTAAGTGACTGAAGAGGTTTTACATGTTTCTTTGACATGTTGACTCTTGTCTTTGTTCAGCACTCGCAGCTCGTAGTTTACGAATACCTTTTCTTGATCTTTAAGCTTCTCTGCTTCGACTACATGTAGATAAACAGGCAAGGAGTTGTTCTTTCCAGCTTGATTTCCTTTGGGGTCCACTCGTAATCTCCTGAAATCAGCATAAAGATGTGACAAACTAAATAGTAAGGAAGTGGTAGTATATTTAGAAAAAGTGGAGGAGGATGCGATTTCTATACCTATATTTAGAAAAGTAGTAAAAGTAGAGGCCAATAATAATTAAAGTAAAACAGAAGGAGGATGCAAATAGAGCCTCACGAGAGGAGGGGTGGAGATCGTTTTGCATCTCCATAAAACATAAGAATATGCTTTTCTATTCTTTGCTTCTTCCTCTTGATCGGAATTGCCACTTCTTCCTCCCTCATTTCGTGTAAGATCTTTTTACTATTTCTAGTTATTTATTTTCTTTGTTTGCTTCTCATTGATCATTTCTTTACCTATATTTAGAAAAGTAGTAAAAGTAGAGGCCAATAACAATTAAAGCCAACGCTTTGTATCAAAGAAGTAAAACGGGAGGAGGATGCGAATAGAGCCTCACGAGAGGAAGGGTGAAGATCGTTTTACATCTCCATAAAACATAAGAATCATTAAAAGCAATGCCCAAACAAATCAGAGAGATGTCATGCTTTTTTATTCTTTGCTTCTTCCTCTTGATCGGAATTGCCACTTCTTCCTCCCTAATTTCGTGTAAGATCTTTTTACTATTTCTCTTTGTTTGTTTTCTTTATTTGCTGCTCATTGGTTTCTTGTTTCCTTTAAAATAGATGATCTGTTTGAAGGTCATGGACAACCAGGGGGTCGATCCCTTCTTCAGATGAAAAAGAGTAGGTATCCTATTTTTGTGAGAGAATTGAATTGTTATGTTAAAAATTAATTATTGGCATGTTAAAGTGGGGGGTGGGTGTGTGCAGAATGCAATGTGAGTTTTGAGAATGCAGACTATAGCGTCTTAACAAGCAAATGCAAAGGACCAACGTACCCGCCGCAGCAATGTTGTGGGGCTTTGAAAGAATTGGCGTGCCCTTACAGAGACGCCTTGAACGACGTTGAAAGCGACTGTGCTACAACTATGTTCAGCTACATTAACCTCTATGGTAAATACCCTCCTGGCCTTTTCTCTAACTTGTGCAAAGAAGGCAAAGAAGGACTTGATTGTGAGGCCAACAAGGACAAAAATGCAGCTTCTCATAGCTCTCCATTTACTCCGTTCATGCTCCTTGCAAGTACACTTGTTATACTTGTAATTGTCACTTAATCATTTCTTTGTAATTAAACTTTAAAAATAATAATAATTTGTTTATATTAATATATTTTTTAGATAAATGACATAAAATATAAATTTTACGTAAGAAAGTTATTTTAAAAAAATTTAAAAATAAAAAACCTTATTATATTCGGTTTTTTTTCCTCCCCGGTGTTACTCCCGCACTTGTCCAGCCTTTGTTTCTCCTGCGTTTTCCGAACATTATTAACTTGGAACTCGAGCGCCTTAAGGAACTTCACGATGCGTGTGGAGGCTATCTTTACTTGGGTAGCCAGTGGAATGATATCAGGAATAGTTCTGATTAGATATTGTACCAAACGAAAGAGTTGCAACAAAAGTGAATACATGTAGTATGGAACTTGGAGGAGAAAGTAAGCTCCAAAAGTTGCAATGGACACTAAAATAGGAGAAGAATAGAAGAGAAAGCTATCATATCCCTTATGTGATTGCACTGTAGATAATCATTTATGCTCTACATTCCTTAAATTCTTTATTACTCTCATAAGATGGGTTTCCAAAGCATACAATTTCTACACCTTCATGTTAACGTGGACCTCCGTACTACCCTTCAACCTCTCGTCCCTGAGCAACTATGAGTGTATTCTGAAACCTATGTCGTAACTTTGCAAGTGGAGTGTTGCACAAGACAGTGATTATTGTAGCCATTAAGGATCCAAATGTTGCAAGTTCCACTGTATTGAAGAGAATTGCCAAAGACTAGCAAAGCTGGGGGCTTTCTGATGAAGCTAGGGGTGTGTAAGGTGGCGAAGGTGAAGCAAAAGCTATACCTTGGAACACGACCTTAACACATTGACATGTAGTTACCATATTCTAAGATCCTTCTATAGTTCTTCCAAAATCAATCCAAATTGTCATAATTATTCTCCAAATTCACTCCCTTTTCCTTGAAGAGGAAAAATTAAGACCTGAAATAAAATATTTCTTAATTTAAATATCAAATCCTCTAAAATTGCAAACCTCCTAAAAGGTGTCCGTAGGCCTATTATATTGTCCATGATATCCTATCCTAAAGAAAAACATGAATAAGCACACGAAGAAAAACACTTTTGGCATCATGTATATTTAAGCCTCTGTTTGGTTGGACTTATACCAGTAGAGTTTTTGTCAGTAGAGTTTTTTCTGTAAATCTTTTATAAGAAGAACTTTTCTAAGAAGCCAGTTGACTATTTGATTGTCATTCAAAAAAGAGCTTTTTTGAAAGAGCTTCATACAATTGATTGTTTGGCAATATAAAAATAAAAATACTTTTAATTTCAACTATATTTTATTTTGTAATAAAAATTATTTATGCATATAAATATTATTTAAAGTTTATTAAACAATATGCAAAGCATAATATATTAATTATTATATAATTTTAAACCATATGAAACATAAATGAAATATATCTAACCAAATCTTTTATATGGATTATAACATAAGTAAAACTAATATAAAAAAATAAATATTAAAACATATAAAAATCCAAATAATATTATATAAATCCCAATTTAAATATTTAAGTTGAGTAAATAGTTAAATACATAATAAATTATTCATTTTATTGTAATAGAGAAGATGAATTTGCAAGATAAACTTGAAGATGAGTTTATGGGTATTGTGAGAATTATGAGTAAAAGGGACTAAAAAATAGGCTCATTAATTGATCTGAAAATCTACATGAAAAAGCTATTTAAAACACTTTTTTGAGAAGCTCCAAATTTGAGCTTCTTAAAAATCATATATATTAAAGAAGTACTTTTTTATTTTACAGTCAAACGCTCTTTAAAAAAAAGCTTTTGTGGTAAAAAAAGTACTTATTGACCTCCCAAAAGCTTATTCAAACAGACACTAAGTGCGGAGCGAAATGCAACAAATGAGAAATAAAATAATGTAGGACTGAAAAATGTGTTAACCTAAGCTATAATATTCACACCTTCACATTTCCATTGTTCATGCATGATTTAACCATCACTTGCATCCCATGACATAGCAATTCAACTTTTTTTTTTTTGAAAATAGAAATGGAATTAATAAATGAAGAACATAAAAGTAACAATTGGGAGCAAGGGATGAACCCCAGCAAAGGACACAACTATAACAAAAGGATTGGTGGAATGAAAAAGAAGAAGAAGAAGAAGAAGTAATCCAGGGATGTAGTTTCCAAACAATACAATTCATATCATCCCAAAGCCAGAATCAAAACCCTTGTCCATAAATGTTGAGATGCCAACCTAAAGATCACGTGCTAGCAAATCAAGTCAAGCATCATGTTAAAGACGTAAAGCAGAGCAGATAAGCGGACTACACATCAAATGGAGTTGTTTTGCTAACACAACCTCATAGATTTCAGACATACACGTCAAATGCGTATTTCAGACATACAATTCAACTTTTTATGTCTCAACCTAATCTTAACAGCTAACTGACCAACTCCATGAATCAAATGCACTAAAAGCATCCAAAATTATTCACACTGAGCGTTTTTAACCTTGATATCATGTATAATTCATAATTCATCTAAGTCATTCTCTTAGTACCCTAAAAATAATATATAACGGATATTTAATAAAAAATATGCACAAAATACAATTTATAACTATACAACAATAACAATAATTCAGTAAAAATTATATTGATACGTGCGCTTTGGGAAGGTTCAGAAATACGCAACTATAACTCTAATTAATAGAGAGATTATTTTCAAACGATTCACGTTTTTCACCGGGCAAAATACAGTAACTACATAGTGAAGTGTAGGGTTGGCATATTGGAAAAACATGAGGCTTACATGGTGACGAAGCAGGGCTTTGTTGATTGAATTGAATTAAGGAAAAGGGTACAGAAAAGTCACGGTTGAATAAGGGGAATACATGGGGGCTTGTGGGATCCATATTGTAATGTAGTCCATTTTATTTCATATTTAGACCTAAATGCAACATCAACATGGTTTCATATTATACTTACCAGAGGGCATGTTCTATAACACGGCGTAGATAACCAATTGAGTAAGGGATGTGTTTGAATAAATAATTTATATTATTTATAAAAATATAATTAAATATTAATAAATAATTTCATTTTTGTCATTATAATTTTTATTATACTTTGTCACATGTAATAATTGTTGGCTTTGTGTTCCATTAGAGGTTCACATAAGTTTAATTATAATATGACTAAATCAAATAATTTAAGTTACTCAATTCAAAGATTACATAAACGGTTTTATTTATTATAAAAGTTTGCATGATTTTATTAAACATGTCGTGATAATTAAATAATAATAAAAATTATTTGATAATTAAATAAGATCGTAAATAGTTGGATGTGTTTGATTGGTTTTTATAAATAGGTTGGTAGCATTAGATTACTACATTTATCATTATGTTAATTAATATAAAAGAAATTTTTTATTTAAAAATCACTAATGTTAATTAAATTCAAAAATTACTAAAAATGTTTGATTTAATAATTTAGACCTTTATCTAGTTGTTTGACAAAATAATATTTGCAAGATATTATTAGCTAATGTTATGATCATTTAATATTTTGTTGAGTATGTAGACTTATAAATTGGGTCACTTATGTATGGATATTAAATTTTAATAATAAAAATATCTTTTTAAAATTTACATGTTTATATATTGTCGATTTATTGATACCTTTTTTCGTCCATGGTTTATATTTTCTCCTAATAAAACCTGATCAATTAACAGAATGACAAACCATAATTTATCACGATATTACCAATTCAGAAACTCACAAGACCGTGTTTTGTAAGTTTCAAGCCTTTTATTTTTATTAAGCTACTGTAATGACTATAGAATTGGATGAAATCGTAAAGGAAAATTAACCTTCTCAATGAGTAAAGAAGATACCACATTGGTGCAACTACCACTATCTGTGATCAAATTGCATAATGTTCCTCCAATCTTGCTTTGTGTAGGAAATATTTGATCATGTTATTCCTCCTCTTCCTTCGGATCTGATTGTAAATGCAAAGCACGTTGAAGAACTAAGAGATCTTCATCTCCTTTAGGTGTTGCGTCTTCCTCATATTCTTTATCTTTATCTTTAAAATCCGAACATGGCTTCAAACCTTCAATCTTTTACATAGCAAGAACTTGCTTATTTGCACATTCAGATGCAAAGTGCCCATAACCACGACACTTGTAACATTGCTTATTGCTCTTATCGTTGGATTTTAAACCCATAATCTCTTTACTCCTATGTTTCGGTATTTCCTTCTTCTTTATTCAATAATAGGCTTGGGAATCAAACTAACACATTCTTTAAAGCTCGAATAACCCTTAACAATTATCTTATTAATCAATTTCTTTGTTTGTTATTCGTATTTGAGAGCCAACTTGGTAACTTAATCAAAAGACTCAACAATTAGTACTTGAATCTTCTCTTTCAATGTAGGAATCAAGCGACTAATGAATAGAGAAATTTTTTTGTTCTTCACGTTCTTAAATGTCACAAATTAATATGACCTGTTCAAATTCATGAATATTTTGTTTCGAACTTATGTCATCTTGTTTCATGTTTGTCAATGTAATTCGCATGCTCATACTCATGAAGCACAAACATACATCTAATATGCTTAATTCTTTAACTTCTCCCAAGAATTAATCTTGGCCTTACCCATTCTGATTCGTTGCTTCTTCAAATTGTAATACCAAGTTCGGGTGAAGTTAGTAAGCTTCAAAATTGAGCAATCAAGTGCAATTTAGAGAAGAGTAGCATCATTCCTCCTGTTTTGTTGAAGCTTGAGACCTGGAGAACAATTGATTCCAATTTGTATCTTGAAAAATAATACCACACCTATCCAGAATATCGTTCCATATCATGCTGAAAAAGGGGTTGTCAAAGAACAAATGGTTAATAGACTCAACAATACCCAAACACAATATGCAATTAAGGTTCACCAATGACCTATAATCACCCCCTAATGAGATATAGTGATGGGAATCTTCCCCTAATTGAAAGCTAAAGAACAAAAGATACCTTGGGAGCTGAGTACTTATTCAATACAAGTTTCTACCATAAAAAACTTAAGGATAGAATTCTTGAACTGTGGACCTAATGAATGCCTTAGCCAAATGACATTGTCCTCCTCATTGGTGTTTGGCAAGTAAGCTGGGAAGCTGATTTGTATAATACTTTTAGAACCTTCTATTGCAAGACCAGTTACCACCATTGATTAAAGAGCTTACCTTTTCTCATTCCATTTTTCATAACTGGTTCATCCTATCCAATTGGATCACATCAAGGGTGTGTTATAAAATTAGGGCAGTATCTATTCTTACTTGCAGAGGAAAAAAAAGAAAATTTTGGTTTAATTTTTTGAAATTCACGATACAAATTGCGCGAGAACCAACTCTACTTGAAGAGAGAAAAATGTGCCTTTGCCCAACAACGCATCAAGTTCTGGGGCCATATCATTGAGCATGGCCACATTCGGATGGATTTGGGGAAGGTGAAGGCAATCCAAGAATGGAAGACTCCCTTAAATGTGACGGAATTTAGGTCCTTTCTAGGACACTTTATATTTTAGAACATGATTGACATAAGAATATAATAAAATATAAATATAAATTGTAATATTTTATGAAGCTTTATCCTTTTTTTAAATAGTTTTTTTCAAATCATTTTTAAAATATGCTCATCATAACCATCACAGTTACATATGTCTAGCCTCTAACTTTATCTACACGAACAAGTTGAGCAAACTCTACAAGTGGTATAGAGAGCGATAAGTAAAAATTAGTAATTCCATTAAAGTTTAGTCCTACTTATGATGCAATTTAGAACTTTTGGTTAGTTTAAATATAATTATAATTTAAATTAAACTTTAATTAGAGTTATAATTAATTTTAAATAAATAATAATTGGGCCTAAATAAGATTCAATATTTAACATTGCTCCCTATTTATCAAATATCATATATTTGATCATAAACTTTCTCAAATTTTACAATCAAATTTTACCTGATTAAATTACCTTTTCTCTCATCGGCTTTTTTTTTTATGTGTGAACCATTGGGTTACTAACTATATCAGTAATGAATATAAACTAAATCATATTCAAGATTAGATAAATTAAAAATCTTTAATTTATCTATAATACTCAAATTAGACAATTTATATCCATATATTAAGATTGGCATCTAGCAATGAAACATAAACACCTAAATATGAGAAATGTTAAAGTAGTTTTAGTAACCTTTGTATGGATTTTTTTTGTATATTTCAATCTTTTTATTATTCAATATTCTTATTAGGTATAAAGATGGAATTAATATTTACTCTATTTGAGTCTAATCATGTTAACCCACCATCATTAGTAATTGATTCTATTAATGACATTTGGAAACTAGTTTTAAAGTGTCCTTCCACCTTGACAAAGGGTTTTTCAAATGAATACTAATTGAGAAAAATGAAATATTTTCCCTAACAACTTTGGGGTGAAGAATAATATATTGATCAGTCAACTACCTCAATATAGTTCATATCCAATGACTTTCAGTTAAAATACTCTTAACTAGGATAAGTCATATGTAGTATCAAAATATAACAATCCTTATATGCGATAATTTGGAGATATTAAGTTAAAGGATCACTTATACAATCATCACAATGAGAGTTTCCATAAAAACATGAGTAAAAATGATATTCTCATATTAGGTCAATTCAATGAACTTGATCTCTAATAAGAGCACAAATGTTTGTTTAATTATTTCTCATATTTTAGTCTATCAAATTGACCAATTCATAAGAACGAAACACAACTTATGTTAGTCTTTCCGATCATTTAGTGTCCAATCTTAGTAGAGCAATAGCTAAGAACAATTTAGGGATAATACTTAAATGCATTATGAATCTAATAATGATGATTACATCATAATTTCATTTATAGTTTACATTTATACCTATAGAATTTATCTTTTACATCAACTAATTAAATAACATGCTTAAGAAAATGATAAAAAGTTGTCAAAAAGGATTATGAAAACTAGACTAAAGTAAATATAAATATATTAAAAGGTTGATTTTTTATTTTCGCTAATTTTTAAATAAAAATGAAAGTAAAAAATTTATAAAAGTTAAATGTTTACAACTTCTACTTTAATAATTTCTATTTTATAGGAATGTATGGATTGTATATACTCTTGTTTCATAACAATAGGTTTATAAAGATAATTAACCTTAATTTTGGCTTTCAAATTAAATAAAAATGAAGTGCACGAACTAGAAAAAAGATTTGATTAAAATATCAAAAGAACTTAAAAGATGAAAGGAGGTATATTTAACCCGAGTTTTCCCTTAGGTAGTGTTTAATTAAGATACGATCATTAATTAAACATAACTACCGAATAACCTAAGATACGATCTCTAGATTTAATTAGGCAGTAACATTACAAATTAGAAAAACTGATTAATCAAGACAACAACCACATACAATGCATCATTTAACTTAGGTTATGTTATCCCTAATGATTAAGAATAATTAGTTGCTACACATGAATTTCAACATAACAATTACAGATTATATCGAAATTCTAGCAATGGTTTTGCAAATAAACGATTCAATGAACGCATTAAAATCATCCTTTCACAATACCCAATAGGTTTATACACAAATGACCAAACAATAACGAAAATAAAATTATTCATACATAAAACCCAAATCAATTAACATAGGATAAAATAATTAATTGCTAATGAGAGAAAGAAACAACAAAAAGAGTGAAATATACTTAACCCTGGTCGTCGGTGTCGATGTCACCTCTGAACCGGTGTCGGGATGTCTACATATCTAGCCCTTCATGAGTCTCTCCCAAAAAATGCTTCAGTCCCCACATTGAATAACCCACCCAAAACCCTTAAAACCCTTGCTACTGTTATGTTCTTCTCTCTATTTTTCTCTCACGGTCTACTACTGTTCTGATTTGATGAATTAATTTTTGGTCCACTGGTATTGTTCACCCATTTAAAACAAAAACATCCCTTGAAAACACTTGCGTCTACGTATTGGTTACTCCTTCCCAACAACCTCTTCTCTTCCTCTTTTCCTGCTATTTTGCTCAATGTTTGCTACGTTTTCATCACGTTGCATGGGTTACTCATGAAATTTCCATGCACAGCTTTTGTACTTCTTTGCTATAAGCAACTTTGATTTAATTGTGTTTCTTTTTTTTTTTCTTATCTTTTAATTTTCTTCTTCTTGCTCCATGAAGACAAGTGAAAATTAATCTTTGAAAAATGGCCAAAATGTAGAGCTTTTGACCCACTTTAACTTCTTTGTTTCTGAATTGTACCTAAAATCACATATGAATCAAAGTGAGTATCTTAAGCAATTTCATGTCAATAATCGCTAAGTGCTATGGAATAATTTCATAATCAATTAAGCACTTATCATTGTGTATCTTGAATTCCCAAATTTTTATTACATTCATGAATTTCTAATTTCCATATTAGGGTTTATTCTAAATTTATTTTGTGACTTTGATCAATATAATAAAAAATTATGGTGTTATGATAATTGTACATTTCATACTTTGACAATTGATAAGTTGTTGTTATTGATATATTTTAGCTCTATTTTGTCATCGTTTTGTATTAAATGATGTTAAATTGCCTTTAATTTTTGTGAATCTGGTACTGCTCCTTTGTTCTTTGTATTTGCAGGTATTTTGAGAAGATAATGAAGCAAATCTGAGGAATACACGATCTGCCCTTGTAAAAACACACAGCTTGTGTAAAGTAGAAGTTTAAAGTTGAAGATCTGAAAGAAACACAATCTGACCATGTGAATTCACACGGATCGTGTCTTTCGAAGTGAGCACACACAACTAAACCTGAAAGTTGCACGGTCTAACCGTGTATATTCACACGGTCCATGTATGAGAGTTTCTCATGATAGTTTTCGGTGATCAAAAGGCATTTTTTTAGAAGAGATGGGGGGAACTTTAAAGGGGATCGAAGAGTGAGAACAAGGGAGAGGAGAAAGACAAAAAGCAATCAAAGAAAAAGGAAAACTTGAAGATTGAGAAATCTAGATTCAAAAAGCAATTGGAGTTCCTTCTCCTCCTATTTCCATTTATTATTTATCTTTCATGTTCATGTTTATAATTTTACTTTTAGGTTGAATTCAGTCACGAATCTGTAAATTTTCTTATTCTAGGATGTTTATTTCAACTTGGGATTTATGTATTAAACCTTATGTCTTTACTTCTAAATTCAATGTTGGCTTGATTTTAGTAAAGTAATTTTGTCTAATATTGATTTGATCTTTCTAATCTAGGGTTTCAATTTGAATATTGATAGATGTTAAAACTAAGTACTGAAAAGTGATGTTTAATGCCTGAATTGCTAGATTAGACTTAATTGAAAGAATATCTAGAAAAAGAATTCTTCATTAGGAGTACTTAAGATTAACCACTGTGTTCATTGGGTTGGTTTTAATTTTGGTCTAAGAAACTGGTTTAAAAATTGGAATCAACACGTTAATTACTTCGAAAGAACTAATTGATAAGAGTGGG
>JANZLC010000002.1:26977815-27003499 GCA_026413385.1 Erythroxylum gracilipes | reverse complement strand
TGCATATTGTTTAATATATTTTAAATAATATTTATATGCATAAATAATTTTTATTACAAAATAAAATATAGTTAAAAGTAAAATTGCTTGTTATTTTTATGTTACCAAACAGTCTATTGTATGAAGTTCTTTCAAAAAAGCTCTTTTTTAAATGATAACCAAACAGTCAATTGACTTCTTAGAAAAGCTCTTCTCAGAAAAGCTCTGCTGACAAAAGCTCTATTAATATAAGCTCATCCAAACAGGTGCTTAGTAAGCTTCAAAATTGAGCAACCAAGTGCAATTTGGAGAAGAGTAGCATGATTCGTCCTTTGTTGTCTGAAGCTTGAGGCCTAGAGAACAATTTGATTCCAATTTGTAGCTTGACAAATAAAACCACACCTATCCAGAATATCATTCCATATCATGCTAAAAAAGGGATTGTCAAAGAAAAAATGGTTAATAGACTCAACAGTACCTAAACACAATTTGCAATTAAGGTTCACCAATGATCTATAATCACCCCTAATGAGATATAGTGATGGGAATCTTCCCCTAGTTGAAAACTAAAGCACAAAAGATACCTTGGGAGCTGAGCACTTATTCCATACAAGTTTCTACTATAAAACCTTAAGGATAGACTTCTTGAACTTTGGACCTAATGAATGCCTTAACCAAATGACTTTGTCCTCCTCATTGGTGTTTGGCAAGTAAGCTGTGAAGTTGATTTGTATAATACTCTAACACCTTCTATTGCAAGATAGTTACCACCATTGATTAAAGAGCTTACCTTTTTTCATTCCATTTTTATTCCATTTTTTCATATCTGCGTCATCCTATCCAACTGGATCACATCAAGGGTGTGTTATAAAATTAGGGTAGTATCTATTTTAACTGTAGAGGAAAAAACAAATTTTTGGTTTAATTTCTTGAAATTCATGATTACTTTATATTTTAGAACATTCGACATAAGAAAATAATAAAAAATAAATATAAATCATAATTTTTGATGTAGCTTTAAAATTTGCTCATCATAACCATCACAGTTGCATATATGTCTAGCCTCTAACTTTATCTACATGAACAAGTTGAGCAAACTCTACAAGTGGTATAAAGAGCGATAAGTAAGAAGTGGTAATTCCATTAAAGTTTTGTCCTACTTATAAGATAACTTAGACTTTTGGTAATTTAGTTTAAATATAATTATAATTTAAAGTAAACTTTAATTATAATTATAAATAATTTAAATAAATACTAATTGGGCCTAAATAAGATCCAATATCTAATATTGCTCGTTATTTATAAAATATCATATATTTGATCATAAAGTTTCTCAAACTTTACAAGCAAATTTAACCTGATTAAATTACCTTTTCTCTCATCAACCTTTCTTTATATGTGTGCCATTGAGTTACTAAATATATCAATAATGAATATAAACTAATTATATTCAAGATTAGATAAATTAAAAATCTTTGATTTATCTATAATATTCAAATTAAACAATTTATATCTATAGATTAAAATTGACATCTAGCAATGAATCATAATCACTTAAATATGAGAAATGTTAAAGTGGTTTTAGTAACCTTTCTATGGATTTTTTTTATTTCAATCTTTTTATTATTAAATATTCTGATTAGATATAAAGACGGAATTAATGTCCACTCTATTTGAGTCCAATCATGTTAGCTCTCCATCATTAGTAATTGATTCTATTAATGACATTTGGAAACTATTTTTAAAGTATCTTCCACCTTGACAAAAGGTTTTTCAAATAAATACTAATTGATAAAAATGAAATATTCTCCCTAACAACTTTAGGGTAAAGAATAATATATTGATCACTCATCTATCTCCATATAGTTCATAAACAATGACTTTCAGTTAGGATACTCTTGACTAGGATAAGTCATATGTAGTATCAAAATATAACAATCCTTATATGAGATAATTTGGAGATATTAAGTCAAAGGATCACTTATACAATCATCACAATGAGAGTTTCCATAAAAACATAAGTAAAAATGATATTCTCATATTGGGTCAATTCAGTGAACTTGAACTCTAATAAGAACCTAAATATTTGTTTAATTATCTTCATATTTTAGTCTACAAATTTGATCAATTCATAAGAACGAAACATGACTTATGCTAGTCTTTCCGATCAGTTAGTGCCCAATCTTAGTGGAGAAACAACTAAGAACAATTTAAGGATAATACTTAAATGCATTATGAATCTCATAACTATGATCACAACATAATTTCATTTCTGGTTTACATTTATCCCTATAGAATTTATCTTTTACATCAACTAATTCAATAAACATGCTTAAGAAAATGATGAAACGTTGTGAAAAATTATTATGAAAACTATACTAAAGTAAATATAAAAATATTAAAAGGTTGATTTTTTGTTAATTTTTAAATAAAAATAACAATTATAAACAATTAAGTGTTTAAAACTTCTACTTTTATGATTTCTAGTTTATACAGATCTCTTGTTTCATAACAATAGGTTTATAAAGATAATTAACCTTAATTTTGACTTTCAAATTAAATAAAAATGAAGTGCACAAACTAGCAAAAGATTGATTAAAAGATCAAAAGAAATTAAAAGATAAAAGGAGGTATATTTAGGAATTAGGATAACAAGAATGAAATACCCAAAGAAATGTCTTAGTATTTAATTTACAAACTTAGAGAGGTATTTAGGATTTGAACTAAAGTTGCAATGAGAGACCTAGAAAGGTATCTAGGTATTTAATCTATTAACCTAGAGAAATACCTAGGGTTTTGAAATTAAAGTCTTAATAAGAGACTCAGAGAGGCATCCAACTATTCAAAATTAAATAAAAATATATAGGGCTAGATTAGAGACCTAGAGTGGGTTCTAGGTAGTTAACTAAGATCTTAAAGATGTACCTAAGAATTACAAATGGAACTTTGATAAGAGACCCATAAAAATATCCAAGAACTCAAATATTAATACAAATAAATATATAGGTACTTAGATTAAAATTGAAATTAGATATCATTAGGGAGTTCCATGTATTTAACTATAAGCTAATAGATGAAAATTTAATAGGGCATTTAACTTCTAACCTAGAGTAGTTTCCATTTGCTTAAATGAACATTGAAATTAGGAGCTTGGATGGATTTTTAAGTATATAACTGAATGAGAGCATGTGGTTGAAAGAAATAAACATAAAATATATGGTTTAAAGCCTAGATGTTTTTTAAAGTAGAGATAAGGTATCACATTAAAATCAAAAGAGATAAGATATGTAAATGATTGAAAATGGGAATCTAACAATTGGTTAATGAGATGTCAAAGCATTATTGTTAAGAAATCGCTAACAAAATATGTGAAGTAGATAATCAATATTGAAGAACCTCCAACGAGTTGACTAAGTATAGTAAATGCCTAAAAACTAAAACATCGAATAGGCTCAAATATTAGGTTAAAAAACTGGTCAAGTAAATAAGTGAAATGTTAAAGATTCAAATGAATGGTGTTAAGACTAGTATATATGTTTTGAGATGACATAAGTAATAATAGGACCAATAAGCTAATTAACATGATTGTTATTAAGACTTATTCAAAAATTAAAATAATTTGATTGATACCTATAATAATATGCTCCTATCGATGATCATCAATGCAATATGCTCATAATTAGAAAAAATTAAAACATTAGTGAAAACTTGATATGATAATTATATTTGATGACATTTTTATGATGACAAATATCATAACAAGTTTTTAATTGAAACAAGTTGGGAGTCCTTGATAAAACATGAATGATATGCCACTAGCTAAGGTACTAAATACACAATGGAAATTTTAAGAAAATAAATCACATGAGTGATAAGAATAGACATATTATAAGAGTAATAGATAAACTAAACATATTGCAAGATAGCTAAAAATATACATATTATAAAAGCAACAAATAAACTAAAAATATTGTAAAAATGATGAAATTATACATGTTACAAAGGGAATAGATAAACTAAATATACCATGATTGTGACAAAATTAGATATACTGCACGAGAAACAAAACCAATCATGTCGCAAAAGGGATGAAAATTGAATGTTTTGTAAGATCAATAAATAACCAAACATATTATGAGAGTGGTGGGATTAGCATGTTGTAAGAGGAAAAAAACTAAACATATCATGAGATGATGAGAATGAATATTTTATAAGAGTAATAAGATCATACAATTTGTCAGAGCAATAGATAAGCTAAACATATCACGATAGTGATGATAATGAATGTGTTGTGCGATAAACAAGATTAGACATATTATAAGAAAAACCGATAAAATATAGATCTTATAAGAGTAATGAAATTAGACATATTGTAAAAGCAATAGAAAAACTAAACATATCATAAGTGGAAAAATTAAACGTGTTGCAAAAGTAATATATAAACTAAAAATATCATGAGATCGATGAAACTAAAAATACTAAGGAAGCAATGAGATTAAACATATTACAAGAGTAAGAGATAAACTAAACACATTATGACAGAGACAAAAAAGATATGTTGCAAAAGTAACAAGATATACTAAATGATTGCAAAAGGAACAATAATATAATTGCAAATGAATTTGATATAGAAAAATTAAATGAGAAATATAAATGTTTTTAAGTATGTTGATCATGAACTGCAATGAATTTAATGGATGAAAAAATGATATATGGATGATATAGAAAATGAAAATATCACCTCTTTTGTAACAACCCATTATGTCATCATTTTTTTTGCTATATCAACTTTTATAGATGAATGAATTACCTAACACTAAAAGAAAAGAAGAAAATTCTAGAGATAGAATGGTAGATTAAATCAAGTAAATGTGCACAAAAACTCATGATCATAAACAATTTTGTTATATTTAATAGACTTGATTTTTGACATTTTGAATTTTCTTTTTGTAATCACTATGTGATGGAAAGGATAATCATTAACTCATGTATTATGTGTCCCTAATATCTTTTAGAAATTCAAATAAATTTCATTTCCAAAGTGAGAGTTACAAAAGGTTGATATAATTAAGCAGAATTATGTGACTAGCTTGCAGTAAGCATAGCTACCTCGGTACAATGTGGTTTTTACAATAGTAATCGTATTCATATATAAAACTTTAGGTTCCAATATATAGAAAGCATTTAGTCCCTTACAAGTAATAACTTACAATGGCAAATAGAACTCAGTGTAGTAGGCTTGCAAAATTCTAATGGAGTGGCAATCTATTGGCTTTAGATGTAGTGGTTGACATTCTTTCTAAGCTTGGTTTGTGGTATTTATAATATCATCCTTGCTCAATCCTCAATCTACTTACCATGTCAGGTGATATTTTATAATGTTTCCTATTTGTTATAAGAAATTCCCTTAAAAGAGTGTTCACTTATAGAAAGTAGAAATATATAGTCTAGTATTTTTGACAAGCCACTCATTCCTTTATTGTCAAATGAAGTAAATGCCACAATTGAAAGCCACTATATAAGTTTGGGTCATCCTTTGATAAGTGATGCTTATTTGTTGCCCATTTCACAATTCCTTTTCTATTTATCTCATGAAACTATGACAACAAAGATCTTGTATTTCCCCTATAATTTCATTGAGTAAAGGCATTGAAAGAAAAGATGATCATATGTCTCGTAAGCTGAGTTACAAATAGTGAAGTAAAGGTTGGTAATGTACTGGTACCTGAACATGTTGAGGGAACTAAGTTTGTTTTTAATGGTCAGCCATAAAATAAATGCAACGATAGGGCAATTCAAATTAAACCAAATTAGCTTTCTCCAAGGTATCTCCTCCTTTACCTACCTAAACACTTGATAGCATTTTTTGTTTATGTAGGAACCTGAACTGTTTCTTTTCCATAAAACCTTGTCTTTAAGGACTTGACCAGGTTTATAAGATGGTAGTATGTTCTAGAGGTTAAAAGAGCCCCTAAAGTTGATGTACTAGTCATTCTTTTCCACAAACTCATTTACCTTGGCATGAGGTTTTAGTATATGTCTAAGGTGAAAAATTTTATGAATGAGAAATAAAATTCCCCTTAGGCTCTAAATATCAACCATAGCTAAGTTATATTCCTACTCCCTATTTTATGTTAGATCTCCCAATAAAGTTTACTTCTTAGTTTAAGGGTTTGTCGCCATGTTTATGAAGCACTAGCTTTTAATTGTACCTCCTAAAAATTCTTGTTCTCCAAGTAGTAGGCATACGATCATTAGATTCATAAGTTCTCCTTATTAGTGAAAATGCACCAGAGAAATACCTTACTAGATGTTTTGATAGGCCATACTCCAAATCATCCCTCCTTTTTTAATAAACCAATATTGGACTATTTAACTTATCTTTGGTTAGCATGTGTGTAAGGCCCCAAATTATATTCTAGTTGAAATGTTATATGTTCATGAAGGCATATGTGATAGGTGTTAAATTGTGACATGATTGTAAGTTGTATATGTTTTGAATTTTGGTTTGATCTTAAATTTTGGTTTAATGGATCATATTTAGTGATTTGGAATTAATTATACCATTACAAAATTGATGTATTAAAATGTACATTTGGATAAGAAAAATGTCAAGTGGCAAGACAAGTTGGTACAAGAAAATTGGATGACTAAGCCTATACATTTAGTGACATTTGGCATAAGTAAATAAGGGACAAATGGCAGTATAATTGAATGACACTTGGCATCATTGATTAAGTGAAAAATGGCCTAATAGATGTGTGAAATTTGGTAGCTTAAAGGGAGGACAAATGTAATACATGCATTGGTAACATGTGATCCTCCACTAGCAACTTAGGTGTTAAACTTGCAAGAAGTTTCTGCAACCTTCATTGAAGCATCTCCACAGAAACCATTCACCCTCTCTTAGCTCTGAATTTTTGCTTCAATTTCACTTAGAATTCTTGCAAGATATTGCATCAAGAAAGCTACCACAAACTATCTTCTACGTTGCTATCTTTTGATGTTAAGAGCATCCTAGTTTCACTTGGATTTTGAACTTGTGTTGGTTGTTTATGATCCTTGTTTGGCAAATTCTGTTTTGGTTTTGATGTATGTAAGATAATGATTTGTGAGTTGTCTAATGAATGGTTTTTGAATTGGGTTTGGATATACATTTGATAAGGGATTAAAGCATGAATAAGGTATAATTGAAGTGAAACTTAAGGAAGGTTTTATTAGATAACAAAGTATCTAATTTTGGAACTTATAAGTTGTTAAAGGAATGAAGTCTACTTATAAATGCTAATGTAATTTAAAGAATAAGAGTAATGTGTTAGTTGTGAATGTTTGTAAATTGGGAACTTGTGTGACTACATGTAATGTGTAATTACTTAATGTATTCATTGGTGCATTATTACAAATGTTTACGTTCATAAGGCATGTTAAGTTTGATTAAATGTGAATGATTATATCCTATGTGCAAAATGGAATAAGTCGTATGATATGTGTTATATCTTTTACATATGATTCTGAAATTAGAAATGTTTTATTTTAAAACTGCCAAGTCCTAGTCATGGGTAAATAGACATGCCTAGAAAGGTCTGCAGCTACTCCTGTAACTTGACACTAAAGCATCCCCTGATTATCAACACTACGGTGTCCCCTAATTTAGAGATATTAGTCTCTTCTATTTCAGATACCAATCATGGTATCTTCTGTTCTGGTTCCGTCACCCACTTCTGTAAAAAGGATTAGCAGGCTAACTTGTTTTGTGTTATGATATATGTTCAATTCTGATATAAGCTAAGTTCAGTTTTTCTACAACTAAATTATGTTATGATATAATCAAGTTCTGTTCTGACACAATCAAGTTCTGTTCTGATACTGTAAAGTTCTGTTTTGATATTATGGTATTATGTTTGGATACTTGTAAGTTATGTTCTAAAGCAAGTGTATCCTGTTCTGATATGTTATATTTTGTGCTAATGCAAATAATGTTGGATTGTTATTTAATTTGAACAATTAAAGGTTGTATATGATTTGACATGACTCAGTGCATGTGAATGCTAGACGATTGTTAGAAACAGTCACCAGATTATATCTTGTTTAGTTATTCCCCACTAAGCTATATACTTAACACAATGGTTTGGCCTCCATGCAGGTTCTGATAAGAAGATCTAAGGCTAGGACAATCGTAGTGGCCAAAGGAGGATGTGTTTTTTTTTGAAAAGATGTATATTTTAGTTTATTTTTTAGTTGCATTTAATGTAATAAGACATATTGAATTTTGATGTAAATGGTATGTAATAACTTTAATACAGGTTGGCTTTTGAATTTATGGCATATATTATGTTAAACATAATATGTATGATATGTTCTGCTTATAAAATAACATATAAGGATATGTAATGTATGTTTACTTGAGTTTCTAGAAATGCATGTAAGGAATGTTTAGTATGTTTTGGATTTTTTTTAATGTGGTATCTGCATATCCTCCTAAGGGGTATGTGGGTGTTATAATATGTGCATCACCTAACTGGAGGAAGTTTCTCATTAGTTTCTCAAGGTCTTTAGTGATCTACTTTGTTAAAACCATGTGCTATGTATAGTATTGCAATTGATTTGATGAGTTGAAGTCTTCCCATAGAGGACATACTTCTATTTCTTTAAAAGCTCATCCTTTCCCTCATTATACCATATAAGGCTTGAAAATCACTATATGATAGCTTCTTAGAAGAGATGGGGACCTTAAGGTATGTAAAGGAGGGGTCTTTAATCATCATCCCAGTAAGGTATAATAGTTCTTATCTTATTATAGCAATAACTAAAGATATTAGTAACTCTAATCTAAATTGATAATTAAGATTGACAATTTACTCAAGAGTTTGATAGAGTGCTTCAAGACTTTAAGAGATTGAGAATTAGCTTTTTAAAACATAAGAAGGTTGTCTACAAATGATAAGTTGAAGAGAGCAATCTTACCACATTTACTATGATATCTAAAGGAGGGCTCTTTACACATATTTTGTTTGGTGTGACTTTAATAAGATGTATATATAAATGGAGAAGAGATTAGGGGATAAAGGATCCCCTTGTCTTATTCCTTTCCGTCCTTTGATTATCTTGGTCTACTCCTAATTAACTAAGACACAAAAGGAGAAAGTAAATAAGCATTGTTTAATCAAGCTATAAAATTTGAAGGGAACCCAAATGCTTAGAGAGTATGTAAGATGAATTGCCAAGTTATGGAGTCAAATGCCTTATGAAAATCTATCTATATGATACAATTTTTAGGAAATGAGGTTCTTTGGTAGGCTTTAAGAAGTTCTTAAGTAATCAATCAAGATGTTATCCCCTGTATTCTTGTTATAAAAGAAAGCACCTTAAGTTTTGTTAAGGAGGGTTTTGGAAATGATTTTATATAGAATATTGTAGCAAGCTTTGGGTCTAAAGTCCTTAAGTGAGCTCAGATTTGGCACTTTAAGGATTGGGAAAATTTTGCTTTTATTGACTTTTCTAAGGAGTTTGTTGAAGTTGAAAAATTCCAAAACAACTTTAACTACAAGATATTTTATCTATAGTTGTATTTCTCTATAAACAAACCATTCAACCTATCTAGGTTGGGCCTTATAAGGGTTGAGACTTTGCATAACAATCTCAACATCCAGTTCATTGATTGGCTATATTAAGTCATTTAACTGGTTACTTATGAGCACTTCTGGAAGAAAGGGGGTTCTTATAAATTCATTTTATAAAGTTTGAGCCCCTATTGCTCCCAAAGTATTATAGAAATAATTGTGAATGTCTTCCTTTATAACCTTATTCCCTATAATACTTTCTCTATTTTCCTTATTAAGGAAAAGTATTTTGTTTGATTTCTTTCTTAAGAGAATGGAATTGAAGAAGTAAGAGTAGCATATGTCACCATCTTGTAGTAATGATATTCTTGCTTTTATCAAATTGCTTGTTGCAAGTACTATTATGTACTGATTTAGAGCTTTTCATTCAGCTTCTATTTTTAGGCAGTTTGCGGGATCTCAACAAAGTTCCTCCTATTCCTGGTAAAAGATTTGGTTATTGCATTCAATATTTAGTTTTTTACTCTTTACAACTTCCTCATGTTGCCTTTTTAGATTCCTTTTGACTTCCTTGAGCTTCATGATCCATTTGAATTGTTCATATCATTAAATCTCTAGATCTATGTCTTCCACCACTATTCTTAAAATCCATCTAAATTTGGAAGGTAATTGAAGAACCTAAAGGGTGAGATTCTTTTGGTAACATTTACCATGTTATGGACCTCAATGGTAGGGTAGTCTAAAGTGAGTTATTGGTTAAAGATAGCTTCACTTTCCTAGAATCCTTGTATCCATTGTTGATTCTTTTCATTTCCTTATCAAGCTTCCTTATTAGGAACTGTTTCCCCTTTTTTGTGGTTCTAAGTGGATTAGTTTCCTTTATAGCTAAGCTTTGTTACCTTTATCTTAGTTCAACATGATCAGAGTTCATTACAAAGGGTTATTACGCCCATTCGTCACTATAGAGTATAAGATGCAATTGAAGTCTCCAAGAAAGAGCCATGGCTTGTTTACACCTGATCTAATAAGTTTTATAACTTCCACAATTCAACTCTTTAAAGAGCGTAATTTTTAGCATATATGAAGCTTATGCATAGTTTTATACTGGTTTGCTTAAGCTTAACATTTAGGTGGATAACTTGATCACTCATTGAGAAACTACTGATATCATCTTGAGGTCATATCCTACCACTATCATTCCATTGACATGTTCTTTATGGTTGTGAGAGTTGGCCATATTTTGGGGAAAAAACACATATCCTTACTTTTACTTTCTTTCATCTTGATTCCAAAAGACCTATTATAACCAACTTTATTCATTATAGTTAATAAAAGGGTACTTGTTGTTTGTTAGGGTCATTAAGCCTCCTTATATTCCAAACAATTATTGACACAAGGCAAAGGAAAAGGAGGGGTTCTTAGCTTTCATATCTTTTTCTTTTCTATTAGACCTCCTTAAAGCTGGTGTAAAGTCTCCTATTTTTGTCTCCTGATTGCACATATATCCCTTAGCCAATGTAAAGTTTGTTATTTCAACTGATCTACTAGGTTCATTCATAAAATCAAACTAAGTTGAATAACCTTATTATGCCTTAGTGTTGTCAGTTTGTTCCTATAGATAATCATCTTGTTTGGAAGTGAATCCAATAGTGAATTGTCTTAAGTTTTGCTTTATGGATGGTTTTCCATTATTTGTTGATAGGCGTAGTTTATACTATGTTTTGATTGGTGTTTTAGTGTGTTTATAGGTGTTTATCAAATGATTATTACATTTATAGGCTTAAGGTTGTGTTAATTTAAGAGTTCTTTACATTATAAGTGTTTGTGGGGTTGAGAGTATGTTTTCAATCTTAATTTTATGTTTTTTAAGGTGTTTGATGTATTTGTTAGTGTTGAAGAATAGATACATGAAGAACAAAGGTGTTGGACATGCATGGAGCTGCATGGAGTTACGATCGTGACAGAAGCTTTTCATTAATCTAAGTGGAGCTCTGTGGTATAAACTGAATTCATTCAATAACATGTATAAGCACTTCATTCTCATTAGTCTTATTTATGCTGTAATAAAATTCCAATATGTTCTGGTTTATGCAACTTACAGTTTCTTTTTGGATGTTTTAACAAATATCCATATTATGTATTTCTTTAAATATGTACATGATATGCTTCTATGCTTATATGTAAATACGTCTGACTTAGGATGGATAAGCATTTAAATTTTTGTGAAATTCATTTACAATTGTTCCGACGATTTCTTTGTGATGATATCAACCTTCTATGCAAATGCCAGGATATTTTAAAGTTCAAGAGGATAAAAAACACAGAGCAACATATCAAGCAATAAGTGATTTTGAGCAAAAGATTCTGTTATTTTCAGCTAGACAAATTGCTTGTCGTTTGCTTAGAAGTAGAGGTTATCTTTGCCAGAAGCTATACATCTGAAAAGAGATTTTTCATTGATGAGCAAATGTCTTATTTCATCATGATTTGAATATGTACAGAAGAAAACTTTTATACTAGAAATGAAGAAAAACTATTTGCTATCATATACTGGAATATGTAACAGAATTGGCATTTAATGTAATTCTGTTACAGTAGAAGCTTCTGGTTAACTGTACAGAAGGAAAGAAAAAAAGTTGGAATATTTACGTGGCTTAGTTGTGTGCGTGAGTAAAGGTAATGAATTTATTGGGTCATGGGTCACCCATAAGTGTGGGTTAACCTAGGTCTCTTAACGTAGACTTTTAACACCCCCTTCAAGTCAAAGCCCTGGAGAGACGAATGGATCTGAACTTGGAGATTAGGTCTTCGAACACGCGTGCGGTGAGAGGTTTAGTGAACAAGTCGGCTAGTTGGTTTTGGCTTCGTATGTGCTTGAGATCTAAGAACCTTAAGTTCGTCGCATCGCGTACTAGGTGGAGATCTATCTCCAGATGTTTGGTCCTCTTGTAGAAGACGGGGTTCTTTGATATGTGAATCATCGCTTGATTGTTGCAAAATAGGGGTACGATTGTTCTATTATCCACTTGAAAAGCCTTTAATAGTTAAACGATCTACTTTAGTTCACATGTAGTTGAAGCTAAGCTTCTGTATTCTACTTCCGTTGATGATCAACTGACTGTCGTTTGTTTCTTTGTTTTTCATTATATGGATGATTTACTGAGGAACACGCAGAACCCAGTCAACGATCGCCTACTAAACACGCAACTTGCCCAGTCTGAATCTGAGTAAGCGGTAAGTTGTAGGTCCAAATTTGATACGTAGAATAGGCCTTAGTTCTGCGTACCTTTGAGATATTTGAGAACATATTCTATAGTTTTCTAGTGAGTTTCCCTCGGTGTTTTCATGAGCTGACTTAATTGTTATGTTATGTAGGTAAGGTCTGGTCTTGTGAAGCTCAAGTATTTTAGCCTACCCACGATCCTTCTGTAGATTTTCGGGTCTTTGAGTAGCTCACCTCCATCGATGGTAAGTTTGCTTCTTAGAACTATGGGTGTTACGCATGATTTACAGTCCAACATGTTTGTTATTGTAGAATGTCTCTTACATATTTGCCTTGACTGAGTACCGTCCCTTCTTCCGACCTTGCTATTTCGACTCCTAGGAAGAACTTGGCATACCCTAGGTCTTTGATTGTGAACTTTTCATGTAGGGCACGTTTGATAGTGTTTAAATGCTCTTCCTTTGCTCCTGTGATGAGAATGTCATCCACGTAGATGATGATAACCATAAAGTTATCCCTTGGCCTTTAGTGTACAGGCAATGATCTGATTCTGCTTTATCAAAACCCAATTCCTTTAGTTTTGTGGTCAGTTCCTTGTGCCATTTTCTGCCCGCCTGTTTGAGTCCATAAATGGACTTTATTAATTTGCAAACTTCTCCTGTCTTGGCTTTCTTATAACCCTGTGGAGGTAGCATGTAGAGTTCTTCTTCTAGATGGCCATATAGGTAAGTATCATTTATATCTTACTGTAGGATGGGCCATTTCCTGATCGTAGCTATAGTTAGGAATGTTCTTATTGTCATAATCTTGTCCATAGGAGAGAACACCTTTAAATAGTCCACTCCTTCCCTTTGGTTGAAGCCCTTAGCTACCAGCCTTGATTTCAGTTTGTCAACAGTATCGTTTGGGTTGTATTTTACTTTATATACCCACTCTAATGCTATAGCTCGCTTCCCTTTGGGTAGCTTTATCAAAACCCAGGTCTAATTCTCTTCTAGGGTTGTTAATTATGCATCCATAGAGTCCGCCCATTCTTTTGACGTACTTGTTGTCTCATAAGACAAAGGTTCAAAGGTAGTGCACACATTACCTATAAACTCCTTGTAGCTTTGTGTATGTGTAATCTGGATGTTTGAATCTTCCTTATGTTTCTGCAGGACCAGAGAAATTTAAAGTGATATTAAAAGAATCAAGGACAGAAGTGGAATTATAAGCAGAGGCTTGGTGGATATAGTCATCAAGGTATTTTGGTGTGGTGTGTGTTCTTTGGCTTTTTCTCACATAGTTGTTTGTAATAGTGTCTTTGTTTGCAATATTGTCAGGTTGTGGAAGTGTCTCTGTGGTTTCCGGTGTATCTTCAGTAGGTTGTATGCTTGATGTTGTTGGCATGTCACTTAATGTTTCTGCATCATCTTCTGTCGTGTTGTAAAGGAGCAGTGGTAGTGGTCTTTGTTCAGGGTCAGTCTATGTATTTGCAAAAAAGAAGATGTTTTCATGTAAGGTTGCATCTCTTGAACTGAAAACATTGTTTGTGCTAAGGTCCATAACTCCTAGGCTTTGTAGTCTGGCATATATCCAAGGAAAACACATCTCAAAGATCTAGGATCCAGCTTTGTCTTGTTAGGTGTTTTATCTAGGGAAAAACAAAGACACCCGAAAACTTTCAAGTGTTCATAGGTTGGTTTTTTTCGATGTAGTCTCTCATATGGTGTTTTCCATTGTAAGGTTTTGGTTGGGATTCTATTTAGGAGGTAAGTAGCAATGAGGAGGATTTCTACCCAATAATGTTTGGGTAGGATTACTATAAATAGCAGGGCTCTCGTTATTTGTAGTAAGTGTTTGCGCTTTATCTCCACTCCACCATTTTTTTATGGAGTGTATGGACAACTTTTCTGGTGCACTATTCCCATTTCTGTAAAACACTTTATGCATTCGCAGTTTATGAATTTGCTCTCATTGTCTGTTTGGATCTTTAAGACCTTTGTGTCATATTGTCTCTAGATGGTTTTGATAAACTGGGTTATGGTGGATTGTGTTCTATCTTTGTGCTTGAGTAGAAAGGTCCAGGTAGCTCTAGAGAAATCATCTACGATAGTTAGGAAGAATTGTGATTTGTCTAGAGTAGGTACTCTGTAGGGTCCCCATAGGTCCATATGTAGGAGTTCAAAGGGCTTAGTGGTTTGTATTTTGTGTTTAGGAAAGGGTTTTCTGTGCTATTTTTCCATTGGACAGACTTGACAGTTAGACAAGTTGTGATTAAAAAAACTCAATTTCATTTATGTGTCGTATTTTCTCCTTGAAAACATGTCCTAATCTGCTATGCCAAACATCAAAGGAAATAGAGGCACTAAGGGCTACATTCTCAGTTTTGTAGAAGTTTAAGGGAGGACCTTTCAAAGTCCCTGAGGGTAGTAAGCTGTCAGTGGTTAGCTCATACAATCTACTTCTAGCCTTGACAGCTGCCATAACACTATTAGTCCGTAAGTCCTACAAAAATAGATCATTAGATATGAAAATTGTAGCAATGTCATTCTGTGTTGTGAGTTTATTGACAGAAAGTAAGTTCTTGAAAAAATTTGGTATGTGCAAAACTTCATCAAGAGTAATTTTGTCGCCAATAGTAGTCTTGCATATGTGATTCACTTATTGTTTTGTGTCATCCAAGAGTGTAACAGGCTCGTATATGTTGTTTATTTCATGCTTATGATAGAAATCTAAATCTGTAACCATGTGTGATGATGCTTCTGAATCGATCAACCACGTGCATTCATTTTATGCATTTTAAATATTAGTGTAATTTGTGCTATTACCTGCAAAATTTGCAAGTCCTCCCAACCTTACCTCTCTCTTGGCTTTCCCTTTGATTGCTTTAGATATTTCCTGTTGTATAAAGTTGGTTAGGTCTTGTGGAATTTGGCCACTCCTCTCAGTGTACTCACCAGATTCTTGTTGTATGTCCGCAGGAGAGTCACTAATCATGGCTAGGTTGGCCTTGCTACTCTGGCCAGTCAATTCCTTGTACCATTCAGGCACACCGTGGATCTTGAAGCAAGTTTCTATAGTATGTCTTGTTTTCCCACATTTTTCACAATACTTGTCTTCCTTTTTGTGAATGGTCTCTTGCCGTTGTTATTGTTTCTGCCCCCTTTCTTGACATTAGAGTTGGATGGTCTCACCATCATTTCTACGTTCAGGTTGTTGTCATTGTTAGTACTTATTATCTTTTGTCTCTTCACGATTTGTATCATGGCAAAAGCTCTATTTACTTTGGGAAAAGGTTCCATTAACATGACTTGGTTTACGATATGGTCATAATCTTCGTTTAAGCCCATCAAAAATTGGAGTAATTTGTGTGTGTTTTCCTTAGTAATAATTGCTTTAGCAGCATCACAAGTGCATGTAGGTGTTGGGCTCAGGCTAGTTAGATCATCCCAGAGTTTGTTTAACTTTGTATAGTATACGGAAATGGTGAGATTACCTTGCTTAAACTGACCGATTTCTCTTTTTATTTGGTATAGTAGTGGTCCGTTGGCTTCACCAAATCTCTCTCTTAGTTCATCCTAAAGTTCCTTGGCTGTGGAGAACGAACGGAAGGCATCACTAAATTCCTTGATCATGGAATTAAGTATCCAAGATTTGACCATGGAGTCTGCCCTTCTCCATCTGGTAAGAAGAGCCCTGTCTTCCGTTGGTTGCGTGCATGTTCCATCTATAAAGGAAATCTTGTCTTTGGCACATAGAGTTATCATTATTGATTTTCTCTAGGTTAGGTAGTTGTTTCCATTAAAAAAGGTAGTAACTAGGATAGTTTCAAGATTTTCAGTGTTTGTATGGAATACTTTTCTAGATTTGGGTTTTGTGTGGGATCGGAGTTGCTGGTATCACTATCAGCTATGTTAGACATTTTGGTAGGTAGGGTAAGGTGGATCAAACCTTTGTCTCTGATATCATAAAAAGAGAGTTTTCGTTGATGAGGAAATGTCTTATTTCATCATTAATTGAATATGTACAAAAGAGGACTTTTATCCTAGAAATGAACAAAAACTATTTGCTATCGTATACTGGAATCTGTAACAAAATTACAATAGAAGCTTCTGGTTAACTATACAGAGGGAAAAAAATAAAGTTGAAATATTTACATGACTTAGCTGTGTGCGTGAGTAAGGGTAATGAATTTATTGGGTCAAGGGTCACCCATGAGTGTGGGTTAACCCGGGTCTCTTAACGTAGCCTTTTAACAACATCACCTGGGGTGAATGCATGATATTTTCCACCTATTTATAGGGTTTTGTTTCTAATTTCTCTTTCCTTTCCATTTTTTTTCTAAGAGATATCAAGGATGGTACGACTATGATTGGGAGCTGTGGTTGTTTTCTAGATGATCTATGATTGGGAGCTGTAGTTGTTTTCTAGACATGTTGCATAAAGAGGACGGCATCTGAAATTTTGTCATTCACTTCCACTTCTCTTTTTATCTGATGTGAAAGCTTTTGATCTGCAGTGCTAACTTCCTATGGAAGAAGATTGCATGTGTGCAAAAGTAAAGCGCTATTCTATGTGGCATGGTATACGATTCTGGTTGTACATGCATCCGAAGGTTAAGATCTTTTCTTGATATCCCATGTAACTATATGATGAACCCTCCTATCATGCCCAAATGCCCAAATTCCTAATCAATTTGTTTCAGGACTTTTTAAGACAAAACATACTGGAAAATTGTTGTGGCAAGTATTTGGAGTTCATTCAGCCACTTTATGTCTTTTTAGTGTAGCAGAAGATGAGGACATCATGTGGAGTGCATTTTAAGTAGTAGGTTAGTTCTATTTGAGCTTTGTGAAGCATTCAGGCATGTAACTAGGACATAATGAACCTGACACTTGAATATTATTGGACATCTAACTAGTTTTGAGTACAACTATCTAATATTATCAATGACCCTGTATGTTTATGCTAAAAAGTTACTGTATTTCTAATTTCCTTTTTAAATTTTAAACCATGTTACAAATTAGCATAGTCTAGTCTTATAAGTGCAGCAGGGTACCTGCTGAACCTGTTGACGTCACTTTATGCAACCAAAATGCAGGAAAAAACAATGTCTGGTGTCTTTATCCCAACAACAATACAGTGCAAAAGTCACTTCAGAATGCTCTCAAAGAAGGATTTACAGTTGATCTAGAACATAATCCCACTGCGGTGTACTTTCTTACAAGATTATTATGGAATGGAAGCTTATTTTGGATTACGAGGAAGGTACGTGTTGTTTCCTTGGCATGTTCATGAGAAACTATGGTTAGTTGAGAGAAGTTGTCAATTCAAACTACTATACTTTAAAATGCACACCTTTTGTTGCATATGATATGCATATCTTAAGGACTAACATTGCTGATCTGATTCCTGAGTAATAGCTTTATAGGTATTGTTTTGATGCAGAGTTAAGGAGGGACATAGATTGATTAGGAAGTTGTAATTATTTAAGCTAGTGTTCTTGATGCATGAAAAAAATACTTTTATTTTCCTTGTTTCAAAAGTAAAATATTTCTTCTTTAATTTGTCTTTGTTACTTTAGGTTTTAAGTTAAGGACTAATAAGAATCCTTGTTAAATATTCCCTCTGATTCATAATAAGTATCGTTTTAGATACATGTTAATTATTCAAAATAAATGTCATTCTTAACTTTGTATGCATGTTTATAATTTTACTTCCAAAATTAACCTTTAATTTCTCACATCTTAATTACACAAATTACACAGATTATATTTTGAAGACACTTTAATATGTAATTAATAAGAGTATATAAGACATTTCATTAACTTTCTTATTAAGTGTTCATTTCTCTAAAACACTTATTATGAATGGAGTATAATTTTCTATTTTTATTTTATAATTTAGTGGGTTTACCCTTCCATTACATGATCAATTATTTGATTTTGTTATCAGGCATCCAATTCCTTTTATGGCTTTGCGCGTGACTTTGGTAACAACAAAAGAATCCATAAAAACTTGAGATCCGACACCACGATAAAATACTACCCTCATGATTAAACCATGTTCTTGAGATTTGATAAAAGAAAGGTGCATTAAGATTTTACGTTGTCATTAGATAAGTTATTTACTAATATGATAGAACAAAAGACAAAGGAAAGAAAGAAGAATACACCAAAATGCGGTGTTGTACCAAACGCACAAATTGTACGTTTTATACACATGAAAGATATCTTATTCTGCGCATCGCTCTTCATTTATTTACTTATATTTAGAAAAGTAGTAAAATTAGACACCAATAACAGCTAAAGTGAACACTCTGCATCAAAGAAGTAAATCGCCCGACCCAACTGTGGGTTCAGGTGGCCCGTAGCTCAGCCAATGACCCAACAAGTCACGAGCAGGTCAAGTCAACTCAGCCCACTTTTTATTTTTCTTAAAGAAAAACGTAAAAAACGATGTCGCTTTTGAAGAAAATGTTAGACCATAGGCCAGCTTGTGGCCCGGTTAAGCCGACCAACCAGGGCAAAATCAGGCAGGGCAAAATTTGACATGTCTAACTAGCTTTGCTTAGTGATCTTGTTTCGTACTCGTGCTATAAAACTCTCTTTTTTTTTTTTTTTGCATTCACGAAGTAAGGAGAAAGAATCAATATCAAGAGTTATCAAGCACCAGTTACAATGTCGCATGAGACCATACGAATTCTTAACAAATTGCTTATGCCGGAAGCAAATCTAGCATCATATTTCCGTTTTCTTGCAAACTCAAGTCATCCAATAAATACTAACTCTCTCACCTCTTCCCAATCATTCTGCTGAGTTGCATACAACCACTGGAACACAGAATTAATTGCAAAACTGTCCAGCTCAGTTAGTCTTTGTGACCATGCAAGTTTCTTGGATCATGTCCAACATGGATATGCAGGCAGCTAGGTAAAACAAGTACTTTCTTGAAATGAAAAAATTGTAGATGTGATTGGTAGACTTTAGGTATCCTCAGAATTATCTGATTGGTAGACTTTAGGTATCCTCAGAATTATCACTCGAAGCAGTTTAGCATCCCAACTAGAATTCTACCTCGTACTGACAAATTGATGATTGCTTACGACAGTAGTTAGCATGAAGCACACAAAAAAGGACCCACAATCAGAACATGCACATCAAGCTAACAAATTATTCTCAGAAAGAGCGCTGAACGCAAATGATTAGAACGTGGATCCTAAGTGCAACATGTAGATCAACACAAGCTAGTTCTAAAGTTTTGACCAACTAAATAATTCCTTCATATGTTCCATTATCCGCAATATGCCATGTCAGAAATCTCATAAAATTCTGCAATTATCTGCATAGTCAATAAACTTGAGCACCAAGACGTGAAGTACTAAATGCATGCTAACGAGTATTAGTAAGTTGGGCAGTTTCAGATTAAGATTATAGAATAACCTCAAGAATTGATTGCATACTCGAGCTTAAAAATCTGATTCCGCACCGGTGATCAACAAATATCACGATTGTGTCTCACTTTACGTGTTATTGATCGGCCCATTCTAAGACGCCGAGCTGTTAGTGCTTCCAATAAAACAACTAAAGCATTCTCTAAAGCTTCAGCCTGCTCACCCAATTGAAAAGAGTCAAACCCTGGAAGACATTGTAGCTCATACAGAAGGCCAATTGCTGCAGCTGCTGTGCAGGTACGATCCCATGATGGCTGGGGGCTACCCTCAGATAACATTAACAGATACAACTCACAACAATGTAATACATACTAGAAATTCAAAGAATAATGAGATGAACAGGGGTGTTTGTGGGTGGTGTTGTTATGAACAGGGGTGTTTGTGGGTGGTGTTGTGTGCGAGAATCAGATACATTGATACAAGTAGGATAAAATAAAATCTCCAACAGAAGATAGTTGAGCAACTGTATATCTCACCGCAGTATATGCATTGCAGATCCACCAGTTGCCAGAGAGATGCAAAACAAATCCTCCTTTCCCCAAACATGTTTGGCCTTTTCCTGTATAAGAATATCAATCACATAAGCTAAATCAAAGAAAGCCGAAGATGAAACTACAGTCAGACTTAGCAAGGAAAAGTATTTGCTTATTGCATCCTAACAATTAGAACTACATTCTATAATGACATGACTCTGGAATTTGATCCATGCACCAAAAGCAACAAAAAAAGCTTTATACTATTACCTTTAGGCGCCTAAACATCGCAGAAGAGTTGCTCCATGTACCATCAATCAAAACAAAATTCACAATTTTACCATCACTCATCTGTGAAGTGGGTCATACAAGACAATCACCATTTGGTTACGTCACAAAGAAAAATATGTATACTTGATAAAAGGAATGAGTTAACGTGGTGTGACAACCAATTGAACAAAAAGAAAAAATGATAACCTGCAAACTAAAATTCAAATCCAGAGTGTCCCGTTAATAATTTCTTTGTTTCTGTTTTCTTCACCACTAGGCAGTGGCTATGATTGCAAGGATGTGGTAAAAGCTTGAACAAACTTGAGATTTAATTTCATTCAAATCCTGTCACTATATTTGCACAACTGACAACCATTAATTGAAATAAATAATTGGGGAAACATTGGCGGAGGTTTTGAGGCTAGATCAATACCCCTAGTCTATAGTTCTGTACCAAGATAAGTACATTGAGATGTTCCTGGAAGCAAAAGCTTGAGCAGCAAAGAAAAGCAATGCAAATGAAAGTCTATTATCCAGTTTTCTTTCCACATTTCTCATTTTATGACCCCAAATGACTGCTTGCTTATGGATAATGGTGGAATAGCCTAGTCTCTGGTTGATCACTGTATGCTTTCTAGCCTAACCATCATCATACCTATTGATCACATTTTGATAGGTTTAAGGCATGATTTTTCCCCATATTGACATTTTATGTTCCACGCATGATAAGTACTCATCATGCATTTCAGATCTATATTAAGGAATTATGAGTCAAGCGTTTTCAGATCTCAGCATATTCTGTCAATCAATTACATTACTGCAACAACCAAGCTCAAATTGATCTAGGACAAACAGTGGACATTCTAACAATTTGATGACATACATATAAACCATAAATCTAGAGCTACTAGAAGGGTGCTAGAATTGAGGATTTTTGGGCTAGAATTTATGAAAAAAGCAATTGAGACAAAAGATAGATCTAGACATTGCTCCTACATTTGTATAGAAAAGTACGAATCAACCTAAGAATTAAAAATAAATAAAACCATTAGAATCACAACAATATGTTTCTAGAAATCACTTCAAGAGTCTAGAAAAGTTCCACACTTGAAAAGTTTCTCTATCTTCTTATTTATTGACCGTTGGAAACATAATCAATATATATGACTTGAAACTGTAGTCCTAATAGAATAGGAAAACCTACTAAACTATAAAATAAAAATAAAAAAAAATATTTAACAATGATTCTTATTATTCCTTAATAAACTTAAACCTAAAGTAACAAAAACAAATTAAAGAAGAAATATTTTACTTTTGTAACAAGGAAAATAAAAGTATTTTTTTTTCATGCATCAAGAACAGTAGCTTAAATAATTACAACTTCATGATCAATCTATGTCTCTCCTTAACTTTGCATCAAAACAATACCTATAAAGCTATTACTCAGGAATCACATCAGTAATATTAGTCCTTCAGATATGCACACATATGCAACAAAAGTTGTGCATTTTAAAGGATAGTAGTTTGAATTGACAACTTCTCTCAACTAACCATGGTTTCTCATGAACATGCCAAGGAAACAACACATACCTTCCTCGTAATCCAAAATAAGCTTCCATTCCAAATGAATACCAAGCTACGTTAGAAAGAGAAAACATATAATAATCCTGTAAGAAAGTATACCGCAGTGGGATCATGTTCTAGATCAGCTGTAAATCCTTCTTTGAGAGCATCCTGAAGTGACTTTTGCACTGTATTGTTGTTGGGATAAAGACACAAGACATTGTTTTTTCCTGCATTTTGGTTAAGTGACGTCAACAGGTTCAGCAGGTACCCTGCTGCACTTATATAGGATGATTTTAAGTAATCATTATCATGCTTTACGTATTGTTTGCATCAGCGTGACAATAAGTGAGAAAAACTAACATAATTTTTTCCTGATAATAATGGCGCCTTAGGTAATCAAAAGTACACAAAGTATGTATTAAAGATGTCATAAGACTAGACTATGCTAATTTGTAACATGGTTTAAAATTAAAAAAGGAAATTAGAAATAAAATAATTTTTTAGCATAAACACAGAGTGTTATTGATAATATTAGATACTTTTACTCAAACTTATTAAATGTCCAATAATATTCAAGTCTCAGGTTCATTATGTCCTAGTTGCATGCCTGAATGCTTCACAAAGCTCAATTAGAACTAACCTGCTACTTTAAATGCACTCCACATCATGTCCTCATCTTCTGCTACACCAAAAAGACATAAAGTGGCTGAATGAACTCCAAATACTTGCCACAACAATTTTCCAGTATTGTTTTGTCTTAAAAAATCCTGAAACAAATTGAGTAGGAATTTGGGCATTTGGGCATGATAGGAGGGTTCATCATATAGTTACATGGGATATAAAGAAAAGATCTTAACCTTCGGATGCATGTACAACCAGAATCGTATACCATGCCACATAGCGCAGCGCTTTATTTTTGCACACATGCAATCTTCTTCCATAGGAAGCCAGCACTGCAGATCAAAAGCTTTCACATCAGATAAAAAGAGAAGTGGAAGCAAAAGACAAAATTTCAGACGCTGTCCTCTTTATGCAACATATCTAGAAAACAACCACAGCTCCCAATCATAGATCATCTAGAAAACAACCACAGCTCCCAATCATAGTCCTACCATCCTTGATATCTCTCAGAAAAAAATGGAAAGGAAAGAGAAATTAGAAACAAAATCCCATAAATAGGTGGAAAATATCATGCATTAACCCCAGGTAATTTTACTATAAACTACAAAGCAACATATACCTTCTGGCAAAGATAACCTCTACTTCCAAGCAAACGACAAGCAATTTGTCTAGATGAAAAGAACTGAATCTTCTGCTCAGAATCACTTATTGCCTGATATGTTGCTCTGTGTTTTTTATCCTCTTGAACTTTAAAATGTCCCTGGCATTTGCATAGAAGGTTGATAACATCACAAAGAAACTGTTGGAACACTTGTAAATGAATGTCGCCAAAATTTTAATGCTTATCCATCCTAAGTCAGACTTATTTACATACAAGCATATAAGCATATCGTGTACATATTTGAAGAAATACATAATATGGATATTTGTTAAACAGCCAAAAAGAAACTGTAAGTTGCATAAACCAGAACATATTGGAATTTTAGTACAGCAAATATAGGACTAATGAGAATGAAGTGCTCATACATGTTACCGAATGAATTCATTTCATACTACAGAGCTCCCCTCAGATTAATGAAAAGCAAACTTAAGAAGTATATGGATCATAACTAAGTAACATTCAAATGAAAACTTAAGAAGATGTAAATGAGCCACGTCTCAATCAACTTGAGTTGAATTTGATCAAAAATTAAATCCGCTGAAAATTGACTTTATAAAGAACAAGTCAAATAAATAAATAATGAAAGGAAAGCAAAACAAATCGTGTTATTACGATATATTCCCTACATCAAAGACTGAGAATCCTCACGCAATTTCCAGTACTTGTATGATAAAGGTGGCAACTTTTTTGTTCGACTTTTCTATTTCAATTATAATCTAAACAGAGGTCCTGTGAGCAGCCTACTTGAAGTTTTCCACCACTGCCACCAAAGCTCATCTGGGCATTAATGTTCCTCTCCAAAACCTTCAAATCATCAACAACCTGTAGAACCTTTGCAGGAACAGGAGAGACAGAGCCCCATCCTTGCCATTCCTGCAATGTTATGGACATATGATCACCTGTCTCTTTAATTTCAACATTTCTGGGAGGAGAACGAGAAGCAGAGTTCCAAATTGAGCGGTTGGGGCTCTGAGGCGGCGAGTCCATGCGAGTTTTAGTGGAGAATATGAGAGATGTTAACGGAAGACGGAGTTTGAAGTCGGCGAGCATGGCTTTTGGTTTTGGGTGGGTCCTTTTATCTGGGAAAAAAAATTAAAATAAAGCAACTTTATTTGTTGAATTGAACTATAAACATGGGCTTGAATGGGTTTGGAATGATCCAAACAAGGGAGTGTAAGTTCCGCCCCATAATCTGTAGTTAAAGCAACAAAAGGGTCACCCTCGTCGAAAATCCTAATTCTTTAAACAATGTACATATATATACATCCTTATTTCTAACCTCTCTGTATTTATGTATCTGCAGAAGGTTTTTTTGATGAATTTGAGTTGGGGAAGATATGGGCAACAGAAACTAAATGAACTGGATTGATTCAAACATTGTTTTGTTTAGTAATTTAAGAACCAATTGATTAAAATGATATTATTTGTCAAATATTATTTCGAACACAATTTAATTGAACTCCATTAAGCTTGAACTTCATCAAATTGGACTTTAAATTTAAAAAATTAGCTAGACCTGAGTTATAAGAAACCTGAACCCAACTAAAGTTATCTTAGTTTTATTAATTTAATATTTGTCTTTTTATTGTTTGTTTAATTTTTAGGTTTTTTTTTTCTTATCGATAGTGGAAAACTTTATATAATCATTAAATATTAAATATTATAAATAAAAATAAAACATTAGCTATCAAAATAAAATATAATAAATATTTTTATATAATATAAAATGCAATAAGTTCATAAACAAATAATTAAACATACAATCTTAAATTGAATTATTCATAAATTCTTATTAATAATTAATATTAAATAATTAAAGGAAGAAAATGAATATCAAATCACCAAACTCTTTTCCCCTCATTTTCTGTCCATCTTTATTTCTACTTTAGGCTTAGG
>JANZLC010000002.1:26914197-26938800 GCA_026413385.1 Erythroxylum gracilipes | reverse complement strand
CCCATCAATTAATACAAATGCCACTCTCCTCTTTGGCTCTTTGGAAGAAACCATGCTTCAAGATGCTATGTCTAGTATAAATACTATCCAGAGATCAATCTACAAACGAAAAAGAAAACCAATAAGTCAGAATATGACAAATGATGATAAGCTGCAAAATGATTGCAGATTCCAACCTTACTTTGTAGCTGACTAATGACTAACGGCAGAGACTAATTTGTACAAATAAATAGCAAATGGGTTTCTCCAGATAGCTAAAACACAGTACTAGACAATTAAAAAAGCCAAGAAATAATGCAAGAGCAATCAAAATATTGAAAATTGTAAACAAAAAACTCGAAACTTTCAATAGTTCAATAAAGACTGAAAACTGAATCACAACAACCAAAGAGCAACGATTCAACCAAAAGCAAACTCAATCTGAAACCAGTCACAAGTGCGTCCAAATAGAGAAGAAAGTTCATGAAATACAAGATCAATCGGATGTGGGAAACAACTCAGACCTTACACCTCGAAGATTAAATTTCACTAAATAATCCGACTTTGCTTAAAGTACTGGTTCAGATTCGAAAATAAGAAAAGCCAGCGATGATTGACCTGTTTTCCGACGTGGGTTCCGAAGCAATCTTGAAAAGATCACTGCCACTTGCTCTGCTTCTGCATTGAAGAGCTAAAGGGAGAAGGAAGCAGGTTCCATATAAAAGTTTCTAATGAAAATTAAAAGAAAGGAATATTAATAGTTATTAGAAAGAAACAGAATATGTGCACGTGGACGTTGATGTTCTTGAACGCTGTATTTAAATTCAGTTCGAATAAATAAATAAATTTTGAGATAATCAAAATTTTAATTTAATTTAAAATTTTAAAAAATAAGTTTAAATTAAAAAATTAACTGAATTCAAAGTTCTAAAAACTTAAAAAGAAATTCAAAACTCATAAAAATTTGAATAACCTATAGAATTTTTAATAACATTTAAATTTATTTTAAATTTTTCATCTAATTTGTTATTAATATTATTATCAATAACTAAAAATTTTGAATTTTCTAGACCAATTTAACTGTAAAAATTTCAATTTTATTCAATTTTTATTATATACCAATTTGAGGAATACCTAATAATAATTTAACCAAAAAATCTAAAACCTCATATCCTACCAATTTAATTTTAGTCCAATTTTTAATACATTAATTATTATTAAGATATATTTAGTTATTTGAAAATTATTTATATAATTTTGGATTGAGCACTACTTGCTACTCAATGTCAAGTTTATGCAAGTTGAAATTAGAAAATAAAATTATCATTGCCTAGTTTATTTAGAACGAATATATTGATGAACAAAATAATGTAATTTGATATTAATTATAATTATGAGAAATATCACCAAATTAAGAGTATATAATTAACTCCTAAGTTACAATAACAAATGAGGACACAAGTAAAAATATATGTACAATTTATTGACACTTAAAATAGTTATTCTGTGTATTTTGACATTTAAAATCAAAATTTTGATATTGATAAGCTTATGTATAATTTTCCTCGTATTAAACAGACATTCGTTACAGTAGTTATTTGATTCAAAGAATCTTCATTCTAAAACCATGTATAAGATCTTCATATCATATGACTTCTCCTCTAGTAGATTGTTGGATCATATTCTCTTACCTAAAAAATGACTGAATGCACGACAACACCAATTATGAGAAATCTACCAATTCATATATAATTAGTGATGGTAATGGGTCAGCTTGAGTTTGGGTTAATCTGAAGTTCAATAGGGTCTAAGTCTAAGCTCGATTAGTTTAGATGCAGCCCAAGCCCAGTCTGACTGAACCCAATCGTTTTTTAAATTAAAAGTATAAAATAACATCATTTTTAATAAAATGAATATCATTTTGTTTAGAAGAGTCAAGTTTTGAGCTAAGGTGAGCCTGGACAATCAAAGCTTGAGCCCAGTTGGAGATTCGATTAGGCATAGAAACTTACTTTCGAGACCTGATCAATTCGAACTTGACCAGTTAACTTTAAGTCGAACTGATTTGAATCTGGGCCAATCGCAACCCCTATATATTACAATGACCATTGTGTACCATAATCACTAACTATACGTGGATAACGGGCGTGTATACAAATGGTGAGTTAAAAAGTCATTAATAATTTTCCACTTAAAACAAAAATCCTCAAATTCTCCTATTTCTTTTTCTTATTTCATAATAATTATTTTTCAATTTCAAAGCTTTCCTTAATTATTTTCTAAATTTGTACATATTAATATATGAATATCCCACCGAGCATTGCCACCGTCACTGCCTCCACCACCAACGCCCGCTGATGCTATCTCAGATGGGATACATAACATGCTTCCAAGGAATGGCAATGAGATGCCCACAGGGTGTAGCTCAGTTGGTTCTGGAGGGGTAGATTTGCTCCAAGGTGCAAGGTTCGAATCCCACGGTTTGCAGTGTGGGAGCAACATTCTTGAGCCCCTTGTGGGTTTTGAGGGTGGACTCCTTGTAGGCCTGTGGGTTGCTCACCTCCCCCTTAGCGGGCCGCTGAGTACCTAATTTACATCCTCCCAGTTGCTTCGTCGGGCCGGGGTATGGGGGGCCCTTTGGGTTGGAGATTCAACCTTTTTGCCGGCACGAGTGTAGCTCAGTTGGTCTTCTAGCAGGGTTAGTTGGAGCAAGGACCTAAGTTCGAATCCCAAAAACGGGTAAAAAGGACCGCTCTGCTAGTGGGTTGACCGAGTAGATATTGTGATTTACTCCCTCATCTTGCGGTCGAGCCCGTGAGTGGGAGTAGCTAGGGTGGCTGATTCCACCTTTTGGAGCAAAGATTATAGAAGTTAATAGTTATACCAATGTTTGATATCAAATATTAAAAATAGTAATGAATTTTTTTTATACCAGTGTTTGGTATCAAGCATTAAAAATGGTAATGATTTTTCTTTTACTTATGTTTAATTATTATGTGATTTATTTTGTAAAATAATTGATTAAATATTTTATATTATTATTAATTAAAAACTATATTTAATAAATAAATAATTACTGATAACCAAATAATTAAAAGTTAGGAAGCAGGTTGCATGCCTATTTCCACCTCTTTATTATTGGTTATTGATCAAGACCTTAAAATTCTTTCAATTCATCATTATATAACTATAGTAGTTTTCATAAACTTGTGAATTTGAAGGGAATTCTAAGAAAAGCTATATATCAAGATCTTTACAATAAAATACGATTTCTGATTTATATTTATCTATGAATTAACCAAGTTATAAATTAACCTTAATATTTGAGAAATTATGAATATTTTTGTGTATAGAATGAAATATCCCCTTCTTTCCAACGGAGACAATTGTTTTAATTGCACATATTGGCGAACATATATAAAGAAAATGAACAGTAAACCTATACCTACATAGTGGTATCAAAAAATTTGAATATGCAAATTATGAAAACGACAATGTGACAAGAATATGTTTATCGGATATTGTAGAAATAAAAGAATTAATTATCTTATATCGTGTTAAAATGTTAACATACTACTTGAAAAAAAATTAAAAAGGAAAATATTACGAAGTTTGTATTGACAAATCACGAAAATTAATAACAAAAATTTTATAAATTTTATAAATTATAATATGAGCAATAAAGAAGTACTGCGTTGCAATATCTTATTAATCTGCACCAATGGATTGGCAAATCTTCAACAATTTAACTTTTAGTTGTGAAGAGATTAAAAATACATTCATATCAAACACATACAATATATATACGTGTGTGTATGTATACATATACGTATATATATATATATAGATTTAATGGCGTTAGCATCGCCAGTCTCAACCTAAGATTTTCCTTTTCTTAACATTTATGAGAGAAGAAAAGCTGCAAAATTGCCTGCAGTAATACGGTACCAAGAAACAAGTGCCCACGTGACCGAGCGTGCAGAGCACGATCAGTCATCGAATTCTGTGTTGGCTCTGCAGTAAACTGTAAAGCTTACATTATCCGTACAAAACTAAGCTAGCCAAACATTTGTTCCAATAAACAAACCCTCTTCTAACACAAGAGGAGAGTCCAATGCAGTTGAGTTTAAAAGAATTTGGTAGAAATCGTACCTTACAGGCTTTGGTGGTTGTGATTGCTAGGGTTGCAGACAAAATGGAATCCTGAATAGTCCAAAAGTGCATTATGGTCTTAGTGAGCTGTCAATGATAATACAACTAAACGCTGATTTCTTCTGCCACTTTCTGGCCAATATTTAACGGTCACTACATACTAATTAATCTAACAACCTATTTTTATCCTATTCTGCATCAAAAACAACATTACCTTAGGTGTAAACAAATATAAATCGATGTTTGGGGTTTGGCACAAAACAGGGTGGGACAAGTAGGGTCTAGTTCCACATCTTGCTACCGCTTATGATTCTAATAATACGTGCACAAAAGTAATAGAAAACAAGGCTTTAAATAATTTAAAGGCATATATCTTTCTTGAAAAGACAATTTTGGGAGGTCTTTTTATTTTATTTGTTTAATCATCTTGCCACTAATGAAGCAATGATTGAGCGATGAGCCAAGTTGGACGCTATGCTGTCTTTTCTTTCACAGACTGTCATCTATTGGTCATGTGATTCCTCCTTTTGCTCCGTAAAACAGAGAGGTTGTTTCCGATTGTAACACTTGGCTCTTATCAACAAAGTATAAAACTTAGCAGGCATCAAATGAAAGTCTTTCACAAACACGTCGACGTACCGCTGGTCTTTACTTCTTGCTCCAACTCAACTCTGTAATTCACTCTTGTCAATGGAAAAAATGACATCAAAGCTCCCATATTTCCTGAATAACACAGGCAATGCCTTAACAATCCAATCCTGCAGGTTTGGATTCCATTTAAATCTGTAGTTTCTTCTGCTCATCAAGTATCACCTAGCTGATTCCAAGTTCTTTTCTTTTCCACCAAAGACAGAGACAGATACTCCAAGCTTTGCACAGAAACTCTGAAGTATTCCTTCCTTGGTTAGCACTTAGCACCAAACTACAAGATTATTTCTGACTTGGGTCCATAGAAGTTAACATTAATTACAAATTTAGCATGCGACCAATGCACATGTGCCTCGAGGTATTTTATTCTTCGGAGCTAAACTTCACGGGCCAACAAAGGATAAAAGACACCCATCTTTCATGTGACCGATTTGATAATCTTGTATGAATCTTGTCGTTTTAGCTAAAATGCATATCTGTACTGTAGAAATCGGTCCCAGCAAGCTTTTGCCTTCTAGCTAAGCACTCCGCCCCCACCAGCCACTTTCTATCGACCGTCAGTAATATTTTAAGCCTTTTATCATATAAACCCCTCCTCACATTGTCATATAATCCATCTCTTTCTAGATCACTTTCTTTCCTCTCTCTCTGTCTCTGCGTGTGTGTGTATGTAGGCACATTTATTGAAGCTCATAATAGGCGAATTGATTCCATCATCATTAGACATTAATGGCTTCTTTTCGCTCATTCTTGGCTATGTTCATGGTCTTCATGCCAACTTTTTCTTCACTGGCTTTGACTTCCCGGGTACAAGCACAGTTCTCTACTATAGCCGCTTCACCTTCGTTCTTGCCTGACACTCCTTTGTCTTCTCCTCCGAGTTTGTCACCCGATATGGAGCCATTGTTCCCTGCTCCTGGAGCTGATATACCATCTCCAGCTGAGTCCTCACTGCCTACGATTCCTGCAACTCCAAGCCCTCCAAATCCGGACGATTTGTTAGCTCCTGGACCTGAAACGGCTATTTCACCAACAGGGCTTTCACCAGCTTCTTCAGCCTCTCTATCTTGGTCTGGACCTATAAAATTAGCTGTGTTCTGGGTTTTGCTGGTTTTCTCTGTAATGCAGCTCCACTACAGTTTATGAGTACTGTTGGTGGCAGCTTCAATTATTGATACTGGTGTTCCCACTTTCCACTTCCTCTCTTCTTTTGTTAATATTTCCTGATTTCTTTATGTGGCATATATTAGCTTTTGCGTGAGGTTGGGTACCGAGTTTGTAAGAGAATTCTTGTGAGTCTATATCAGAATTATATGTATTCTAAGAATAAATGTGCGAGCAAAGCTTTTGTTCTTTATATGCTTAACAAAAGTATCCACTGTTCATGTACCCTTTGGAGAAATCTGCTGATCTAGCTGGATGAATTTCACAAAGCCTTTTGTTTTGTATCAGTGCGTGCGGTGTTACTTTTGATAATTCTCTCTAACTAGCCCATTTTCTTTTCAATACAATATTTTGCGGAGTCAAATGGTATAATTCTTTAGATGGTAGTTTGGAGGATTGTAAACATGACAAAATCATTCTCGTTAAGTTATTATCTAGTACACAAAGATTCTCCACTTTGTGAGAATCTAAAGTACAGCATTAATATACTCAGCCTTTTTTATTTATTTATTTATTTATTTATTTTGCAAAAAGAATGTTTATGTGATTCGTAGATAAAAAGCCATTTCATTTTAATCATTATTATGATATTCAATATTAGAGAGAAATAAGACTCTAATTAAGACATGATTTCATCATAATAACTTCCATAACTAGAATATGATATTTAACAACAAAAGAAAACATTAGCACAATGTCGAGTTTATGGGTTGAGTTCAACGGTATAACCTAATTTACATACTGTTGCTACATATACGACTGTTAAAGTTTAGATTCATGCATCTAGAGGGCTATAACGGTGCCCTGCGACTCTGTAGACCCACGGAAAAGTTTCCCAAAAAATGCCTCCTTCAATGTTTCAAACTCAAAAGGCCTTCTTTTCCTACGGGTCACTCTAGCTACACACTTCCTCAGCTCCACATTCTCCGACTTGAGTGCCTCCACTGCTAAACTGAGCTGTCTAATTACCTCTCTTTTCTCTTCATCTTTCTGCAAAAGTTGATCCTTCTGCATCTTGTTCTCTTTTCTGAGTCTTTCGAGTTCATCCCTCAATATTTCCAATTTTTCATCCAAAACAAGACTTGAATTTCCAGCATCTGCCAACTTGTGAGCTTGTTGTTCCACTTCCCCATCAACCTGAATTTCATCTTCATCTTCAGGATCATCAACCTCGGACTCCGCAGCATCGTCAGAGTCATTGTAACAGTCAGAATGGGTGTCATAGTTTTGATAAATTAAACTCACTAACTTCTCAGATTGAGATTTGGCTGAAAAAGGGGAACCCAACGTTGACAGGACACGATTTCCAGACTCAGATTTGAGTTGATCATATCGTTCTGCCAATGAACGATGAGCTCTGTAAAAATCTTCAACCATGCCAACTAGTTCAGGACGTTTCTTGTAATACATCTCTGCACGCTGGGCAAAGGAATCTGCATCCTCATCTATCAATCTGAGCATTGCCTTTATCTTCTGATCAAGTTCTGCCACATCCAATATCAGATTGTTAATGTTACAGATCCATTCATTATCAAATAATTGGACATCAACGTTAGGAAGATGGGGAATTTTAACATTTTCATTTTATAGCACAGTGAACCCACAACCTTGAAATACAATCTTACTCTTGAATTCGAGCCTCTAGGCTCTCTAGTCCATGATACGTCAACTGTCCCCAAATTTTCAATTATCAATTGCTTCAACTTTAACGTAGAAGAAACAAGGAAAAAAGAGAGACAAGTTTATTAGAAGGGGCCCATATAGTAGGTGAGGAAAACAGACCTATCCGACTTTATTGGTTACTAAGCGGCTCTAAAATTTAGAAGTTTACCACAGAATTGGGCTGCAAAGGTGGGAGCTTTAAGAAGCTTGAAAGTTGCAATCGATTCAGAGACATACTTAAAAGTAGACAATGGCAGAGGATGGGCCTCTTTAACAAGGACCACAGTCCCGCGATATCTGCCTCACAAATTCGTAACAATGAATTACCCTCTTCAAATCATCACAAGGAAGACCAATTATCATCTCTCGGATGCAGTCTCGCAAGATAAAGGTACCATGTACTACGAATTCTTACTATGCGACATCCTCTTTATTAAATTCAGGAATCCTATCAGTTCATGTGGACCACTCCAACGGATCAGACTAGGGGCAGTAGTAGTCTAAAAATGTTTCACATCATAGACATTGTGTGTCTAATTTTTTTCTTTCACACGTATGAAATACACAAAGAAGTGGAAAGGTGAAAAAAAGAGAAAGAAAGAAGACTAAGAAGACATCCACTGCGTTTTAGACCGAATCCCATGACGCTAATGCAAGAGGCAAGGGTCATAAAGGTCACAAAGCCATTATTTGGCATAAAACATACAACAAAGACCAACTGAAAAAGAAAATTCAATTTCACATGGATGTTCAAGTACACAATTCAAACGGTCAAGAATTCATAGAAAAAGGAAGATCCTTTTCCTGTGCAAAATGCAATTAGATACCAAATAAATCTTTAAAAACCAGCTTCTAATTCCAAAGTTCAGCTTATAATAAGGTCAAAACTAAGGATGTGAATAAATTTTGAAAAAGGATAAGAACAAGGACTAAGATAGAAATGGGTATTTACCACCGAGCGTGGATTGTAGCCATGGAGTGCGTCTTGAGCTGTGGTGACTATCGAACAACCACCAGTGAGTAGGATCTCTCTTCATATCCTCCATCTTCACCATCTTCTTGGGTTAACTACTTCCTTTACCTACATATATATTTTAACACAACTCAAAAAGTCATTTTGAATTTTGAATTTTGGGCCCCTTGATATTGCAGCACAAAATCTACACCTTCAATCCATGCAAGACACAATATTTCTTTGTTTGACTAATACCCTTACACAGAAATTTCCAAAAAATAGGCGTCTTTAATAGTGAAAGGGTTATGCAACTATTTAGAGGGAAGTTTCAATTTCAAAATTCTACAAAGTCAAAACCCTGTTTCAAAATAAATTTAAAATCAACATACAAACTTATTAATGAAGCCATAAACGGAACCTGCAAATCTGTCTTAGTCAAACGTAAGTTATTTGACCAACTTACTTCCTTTTCCACAGATAATGTATATAGAAATTCCGACAATCCTCGCGGATTGTAAGAACTAAAACACACTTCACAACAAAGAAATTTCAAGAACTAACAGGCCCAAAAACCGTAAACCTGTCAAAACCTCTATAGACTACATATACATGTAGAGAGACTTGGTGTCTGAGTGGATGAAGTAGGAGAATGAAGGTGCACCTGGTTCGTCGCTGTTCTCTCTCTCCGTCTCTGCTCCAACGTCTACGGCAAGTGCCAAAATAGCGCACGCACGCACATGAAGATGTAAGGACCTGTAACCGGGACGGAGTTTAGTTGTTTAAAAATGCTTGTTCGAGTTTCCCAATGTAACTTTTGTCTTATTCTAGAGGAAAAAAATCTCGGATGCTAGCTAACAGACACGTGTAAATAAGACAGTTACATGCGGTTCAAAGCGAGCATTTTATGGAACTAGAATAAAATAATTATTTTGCTAAAAACCCAATTGCCGCCTCTTCGCTCTCAAGTCTCAATCCAATGGCCGCGATTCAATTCTTGTTTTGTCAAATTTTAGAGTTTTATTCATTTATTAGCTGTAACCGAGTGGGTGAACTCAGAGACAGATGTGGGAGCGTACATGAGGCAGAGGGAACTCGTAACGGTCGGAAAATCCGACAAAGTCCGTAGATTTCCCCGACTTGAAAGTCAGAATTTGGAATATATCTACAACACAACTACGTTGTCCCATACGAAGTTTCAAAATTTTAAAATTGATATCCAAAGGAGGAGATAAGGAGATAAGATATACTTGCACAAAATAAGTCCCTTTCATACGTAATTTGCATAGAAATTGAATGCGAGTTATCATTATAAAACATATACTTTGGTATTTTGTGACTCCGTCATGATTACACAATGTATATTTGTCAAGGGATATATGATATCTTATTATTTCATTTTAGACAATATGAGATTTGATGTTAATTTATGTAAGACTTTTTTAAGATAAATTTGATAAAGGTTAAAATTTTAATTAATATGAGATTTAATAAATAACTTATTTTGGAGATTATAGCTATCTAAAGAAGGATACTATTAGAGATTTGATTGACAATAGCAGTTGATTTGTTGATAAGTTTTCGCACAAGTTTTGGTGCTGTAATGGCCTCGTTTGGTAAGCTGCCAATCAACTATTTTTTCAACTGATTGACATGTTTCAACTGATTGAAGAGTCAAACAGTTATAAACGCTGTTTGGAAAACAACCGAAGCACCAGCTGTTCTGAAAATGCTCCTTATACAGGAGCGTTTTCTTCAAACAGCTAATACTTAATCATGAAAAGACAATTACACCCAGTAATAAAAGAGTGATTCCGTAACACAAGGTGATTCTATATGAATATTGGTATATCAAGACTTTGCATCATCGAAAACAATACAACAAATATTAACTTTTTTTGCTAATGTTATATATAAATTAATATACTTAAAAATATATATACATCTAAGTATGATAAATTATAGAAATATAAATTTTATTTATTAATAAAATTAATTAACAATTAGTTATAAAATATGTATTATGAATAAAATATGAGTAATTTATCATCTTATATATTAGTATTATTATGTAATAAATAAAAACTGAATAAAATTTTATTTTATTATCATATTGATTATTAATTATTAATAAAATTTAATGTATTTTATTTTATTATCATATTAATTATTAATAAAATAAAAACATATATTTATTTATTAATAAAAATTAATTACCTTTACATATTTAAAAATTATTATACTTCCATCAAAAATAATTATATGTAAATTAATACATCAATTAATAACTTTTATTTTGATACATTCAGCCCCAATACACAACTTTTTGGACATGATTGAACATACTTAGACTAATGGAAATGATTAAAAATCAAATTTACAGGGACAAGATAAATTGATCTTCTTTATTTTTTTTGAAGTTATGTCTTTAGAAGTCATTTTACACATAAACCGCTAATACTAAACAGCTAATGCAATCCGCTGATCAAATTAGCTGATAGAATTAGCTATTAGTTAATAACTAATACAATCAACCGATTGCCAAACAGGGCCATAACCTGCAAGCCATTGAAATCCTTGGGTTACCTGAAGGAACACTTTCAACTAGTCAAAGAATTAGCTAAAATTTTAAGAAAAGGGAAAAAAAAATTGCAATGCACAAACTAGAACGTGTCAAGAAGCCAGCTAGAGGCTGAGGCAGAACTCCTCGAGGAGCAAAGGCTTACAATTCAGGGGAGAAATGAACTCAAGAACTAGGATGGCAAGTAAGCCGAAATTTGTATATATGAACAGCGACGTAAGTTTCATTTTTCTCAACGTAATATTGACCATTGATTAATGTAGCTTTGTGTAACTTGTAATTGCCTATTGGGAACGCAATTACAAGTTAAAAACCAAGATGCCGATACGACATTTTCACAAAAAATAAGAAAAAAGAACAAAAGAGGCAAACATCTGTTAAATGACAATTTCCCATCCATTCTTCAAGTTGTCCTCGATCTTTACAAGCAATGGTTAGTAAATCAGCCAACACCTCTAACCATAATCCCCTCTTAACAAAAATCCGACGGAAGCGAGGCCAATGGGATATTGAAACCCCATAAAACTTCCAATTCCAACCTAATCATATTCAGGTTCCATAGAAACAGAAATTTATATGGATGAAAGATCTTCGTATATGGTCTTAATGCCTGGTCTCTCCGACACAGACCTTATACAGCTTAGAGCTATTCCAAGGACCTCCTTCATTCCCTTCTCAACTGCTGGATTACCTATTTCAGGATTCAGTGCAGGATCAACGCATTCTGAACCACGGCCTTCTGCAACCCTCAACCGGATCCAGTCTGTCAAGTCAACCCTTCCATGTTGACCAGAAATCACATCACCTGCACATCTGCCAGTTAGAAGTTCCAGCAAAAGCACTCCAAAAGCATAAACGTCCGACTTAAATGAGGGAAGTGGTTTCTTGGAGGCTGCCAATTCTGGTGCGCGGTAGCCCAAAACCCCAGCATCAAGTATCTGCTCTATAATGCCAGCCTGAGTCATGAGTCTATGGAGGCAGTAGTCTGCAACTCTTGCATTCAGTTCTGGCCCATCCAGCAGCACATTTGTTGCTTTAAGATTACCATGTGGAACAGCACGGTCAAAATGGAGATAGTTCAGGCCACGTGCAATGTCAACTGCTATTTTCAGCCTCTGAGGCCAGGTTAATGGTGGGCCTCTTCTTCCCGGTCGATCTGTAAATTTATCATTCCTAAGAAGTGAAATTGAATATGATATAAAATGCATTGGTTTGCAATGATCTTATTTCACATGAATACAGAACAAGAAGATGATTGGGACAGACAAATAGAGGGTCGAGAACTTACCATAGAGAAAGCTTGCGAGGTTTCCAGGTGAGATATAATCTGAAAGAATTAGTTTCTCATGCTGTGTGGGCCCCCAGTAATATCCTCTCAACCCCACCACATTTGGATGCCTGATATTTGAAAATTTTTTAGCCTCTTTAGCAAACTCTTTTTTCTGTTTGGCAACCCCCTCCCTTAACCATTTAACAGTCATGAACAGTCCATTATCCAGTGTTGCCCTATAAGAAGTTCCATGACTGCTCCTCCCTAGCACTTCAGCGGGAGCCCTTGACAGCTCCTGAGGTGTCAATGTGATAGTATCATCAAGAAAATGCAGCTCACCCACCAGTTGATCTGGTGACCTCACATCCAGTCTTGCAAGGGTTTCAGCAGCAAATGAATCCCCAGATTCTGGGGACCACGATAAATGGCTGTTCTTTGATGGTGAGAAGCCAGTTACTGCAGCCATTTTCTCATGAGGACTGATTACAACAGCTGATGATCCTTTCCTTGATGCAACAAGATCCTCTGCCGAGACCATCAAGGGACCTCCACTGCCCGTTCCACTGGCACTGGAAGGATCTGTAGGACTGTGCCTGCGGTTAGCTTTACTTGTCAAAGGATCAGGAGGAGATCGCTTTGACAAGCAAACGTAGTGTATGAAGATAGCAAGCATGATCAGAACAATAACTGCAATCACACAAGAAACTATTATCACCACCTTCACAATGGTATGGATAGGTTTCCTTCTAGGCTTTTGAGCTGGAATGCTCGATCCAGGAGGACCACCTTGAAGACTTAAACCACTGTTTCCAGGGTAGAAAGAAGTGCTAGGAAACCTTCTCAAATTTTCTGGTACAACTCCTGAGAGATCATTATAAGAAACATTGAAGTTTGAGAGGGTGTTGGATAAATTGCTTGGTAAAGGTCCTGTGAAATGATTTTTGGATAAATCTAACAAGGTTATGGAGCTCATGTCAACCATGGAAGTTGGCAGGGAACCAGACATATTATTCCAAGCAAGATTGAGCATTTGAAGTCCAACCAATGATCCAAATTCATCAGGAAAATAGCCATTTAGCTGATTACGTGAAAGATCAAGAACTTGAAGGTTCGATTTAGTGTTTGAAGGGGGAGAAAATTCAATAGCACCTTGAAGTAAATTATTCTCAAGGTAGAGTTCTTCCAAAGTAGGTAAAGCTAGCAAATCAGCCAGAAGAAGACCAGATATTTGGTTGAAACTGAGATCTAGGACTCTAAGCTTTGGATACCAAGTCATAACTTTAGGGAGAAAGCTACTGAGAGAATTATGAGAGAGGTTGAAATGATTCAGACGCAAAAGTTGGGGTGATACATCAGGAATCGACCCTTTCAAACGGTTCTGGCTAAGATCAAGATACTCAACGTTTTCCCACTTGGAAATTCTGGTTAGATTTCCTTCAAAGTGATTGTTTGATAGATCAAGCACAGCACAGCTTCCGGCAAGCAAGGGAAGTTCACCAATGAGGGCATTTGAAGAAAGGTTGAGGACACGTAACGTTGTTGACAGGAGCATACTTACAGGCCCTGAAAAAGGGTGTTATAGTGTTAAGAAGTATGATAAACCAATTTACATTCTACAACCAGCTAAATGACTCACTAATGAGCATAAATTCAAAACAAGTATCACATTGTTTTAAATATTAAGGTAAAAGACTTGGACCTCCCTTTTGCATTTTGGGAAAGCGCAAACCACAGGGGAGGTCCAAGTCTTTAACCCTAATGATTAAAGCTATAACAAACACTAAAGTGGTACCTGAGAGATTATTGGCACTCAAGTCCAGGTCAGTTAAAAGAAGAGAATCTCCTTTTAATAGGTCGTTGGGAATAAAGCCTGAGAACCTGTTATTACTGAGCCTAAGGACCTCGAGCTCATAGGCGTAATCAAATCCTGGCAACTCTCCAGAAAGCTGATTGTAGCTCAAATCCAACACCTTCAAGTTTGCAAACAAGTGAAGCTCACCTCCCCCTATAAGTGATCCAGTAAGCTGGTTGTGGCTAAGATTCAAGTGCTTAACACTATCAGAAATACCAGGCAGTACTGTCCGTGAACTATAGCTTGCAAGCAAATTTGAACTGAAGTCAACATGGCTAGCATTAGTTAGGAGAAAAAACTCCCCATCTAGATGATCATTGAACATATTCCCATGCAAATCGAGCACCTGTAAACCTAAAAGCAGTTCAAAACCCCTAGGTATCTTACTAGTAAATCCATTTAAAGATAGGTTCAGATACAGAAGGCTATTCAGCCTTGTCCATGATGCTGGAAGTGGGCCAGAAAAGGAGTTGCAGCTGAAGTCCAAGGATTGGATGGATAAAAGCTCCAAAATTGAGTCAGGAATTGAACCCGAGAAATTATTCTCAGCTAATGAGAGGTTCCTTAGACTCTGTACTCTACCAATCCCCACAGGTATTACAGAAGAAAAGAGATTGCTGGACAAGTCCAAGAACTCAAGGCTTTTGAAGTCACCAATATTTTCAGGAATTTTACCCGATATAGAGTTGTTGGACATCGAGAGTTTCACAAGTTTTGTAAGGCTAGCAAACACACTCAAGTCTACATCAGCAGAGAGCCCCAGGTTATCGAGGACAACACCAGCAACATTTCCACCATTGCACACTATACCATTCCAAGAAGCAGGGCAACCATTGAAATCAATAGACTCCTCATTCCATGATTCAAGGACATAACCTGTAGGATCATGCTTGATACCTTTCTTAAATTCAAGTAATGACAAGATTTCTTGAGAAGGGAGCTGCCCCAGTGCGCAGAGACAAAATAAGGATAATATTAAAAGCCTAAATAGCTTCATATTCCTCCTACCAATGATCCGCCAATGTTTAATACATAATCTGAGTGAAAAATAAAGAAAAGTTTCTATATTTAGCAGGCAGATCTAAATTTCAGACCATGAAATGTTTAACAAGAAAGAATCAACGCAGAACCACAAGAAATTTGAGTCTCAAGAAAGAAGAGTGCATGGAAGGCCTTTATTATCAAGAAGAAGATCATTTAACCCTTTAGAGCTCGTAAAATTAGAACCAAAATCTCACATTTTAACTGAAATCTTCAAAAGAGCTCTATATTTCAGGATTTTACCTGGCAAAAGGCCAAATTTTGTAGAAGAGCTTCACGGGATTGATTCTGCTTCCAGCAACAAACGCTGGGATTCAACAAAGGAAACTTAATGTTTATAGTGCCGTCAAAGCTTTAAATGGAAGATATGGACCACGAACAAATTGAACAAGTTTTGACATTCAAGCAGAGAAGCCTGCTGGACTTCACATCAAGATATCAACTTTCATCAACAATGCAGATTCTTAGTACCTTTCACCTACAGAAAGACTCAAACTTTGAAGCCAAAAAGCGCAAAGAGCCAAAGATGAAGAGAAGAAAGTAAAGAGAGGACCAAGAAAGAGTAAAAAGGAAAATGAAAAGACCTTCTTCCTTAAGTGGAGTGGAGGGTTCACTATTAACTAGACATGGGTTTTAGCTTACCTTGAACAGTTTACACTACATTAATACAGAACAAACCAAGGTGAACATGTTTCGCTTAAGCTTTTGCATTGGATGGTTAAAAGCATTTTTAAAAAGGTCTAATCTCTTGCTCTTTTGAGGCTTTTAGTGTCAGCTCGTGAGCAAAAGATAGCGGGAAAATGTGAGGTCTTTTTTGGGCTTAAACGCCATAAATTAGGGATTTACCCACCAAAAAGACATGGAATCTCGTCCTTGCATAGTGGACGTCAAATGATTTATCAAATCTAATTTAATACTATTTTCTCATTTTTGGATTTACATCAAAATCGAAATACTATTTCTAGGGTTTTGTGCCACGTAAGATTTCTAACTACCCACTTCTGCCCCTTTGACCAGGTTTCTCTTCCATAGACATACACATTTGATCTCTCCCTGTTTTTTTCTTTTTTTTGTTTTTGAGTCACTTCAGTTCTGTAACCAAATTCAAGCGCACCGATAACTCACTAGAGGCGAAGTTGACGACGGCGGACGGCGTTTATGATAGGCTGTGATGAGGTGGGTCAATGGAACTGAGGCTCCAGCCAATCAGGCATCACAGTAGTTATTATTTGTCTTCCATTATGAACCATCATGGTCAGCACCCATCTTCTCCCAAGTCAGCTTGCGCACAGTGTGTGGCAGTAAGAAAATCAAGACGACCACAATTGATCATCAACTAATTCTGTGGTCCCCGCCATCTCATGCTCTGTGTCTTTCTGTTCAGACAGATCTTTGTCATAATCGGGAGTACGTGTAAATAAGTATTTCTTTTAACTACATTAATAATTAATAATTTCTAGTGAAATTAAACGTCTCATGAAGACGTTTATAAAATCAAAGCACAATTCTTATAATATTCGTATACTAATATCAAACATCAATCTATGTTTCTCCCTAAGTTAATATCAAATAAACTTGGATTCTTATGGGGTTTTTTTTAACTATTTTCAAGAATTACGTTTTTTAATTTACTTAACAAATATTGTTTTTCAATGATAGTTTTGGACACCCTTAACAAAAATGGGACTGGACATCAAATTAATATTCAATGATATTAGCATTTGAGTTTAAATGGTATAGGACCTTCTATCGATTATGAAGTGTATTCTAAAAATTGAATTGGAAGCCTAATGTAAAAAGGTCTTGCTTATGTTAGAAAATGATTATGTTGATATAGTTGAGTGGTTAAATGTTTACGATTAGTAAACTACGGAAAGATAGGGAAAAATCTAAAAGAAAGAAACTAGAAAGTTTCGATTAAAAAAATTGAATTTGATGATTGAATTATAAAATAGAAAAGGTATCAGACACCTTACTTTACCTGCTTCAGTAGTTACCTAGGTTTGACAAAAAGAAATTGCAAATTTAGGAAGCTTTAAAAAACTAGGGTGTGAAATTTAAAAGCATAATAGTGATCTTAAAATAAATCATGAGGGTGAATGCTAGGAGATCACAATTTTACCTAACGCTTAAAATAGAATACATAGATTGATATCTGGGGTTTATAATTAAAATCAAGGTGAATTGTTGTATACCTAAGGGTTTGCCGTTTTATCTAGTTTGAAAATAAAAGTAGAATATCTAGAAAGGATTTAAGATCTGAAATAAAAAATCATTTTGAATGGATCACAGATCTTGGAATTGTTAAAAAAAAGGCATAAAATTGAATCTTAAGCCTTAGGATAAAAATAAAATACATAGAATGGATCATAGTTCTCAAGATTAAGGTTAAATGTATAGTACATAGAATGGATCATAGTTCTCAAGATTAAGGTTAAATGTATAAAGATATGTATTAGGGCTTAAAAAATGGAAAAAAATAATATGGGTCTTAGGGCTGCGAAATGAAAAAAATTGCCTAGAATCATATCTTAGGGCTTGAAGTGATTGATATTTCTAGAATTGGGTCTTAAGGCTTAAAATTAAATTTGATATTTCCAGAGCTGTTCTTTAGGCTTAAAATGATAAAATGTTTGAAGTTGTTTCTTAGGGCTTGAAATTAAAATGAAATGCCTGTAGGTGGATCTTAGAGCTTCGAAAATGAAGAAAAATGCCCTAGATCTTAGGACTTTAAATGAAATTGACAAGCCTAAAATTGAATCATGAGACTTGAAATGAATTTGATATATTTAAAGTTAAGTCTTAGGGCTTAAAATGAAGAAATTAACTAAAAAAATTATATTTTATGACTAGTACTAAAGGCTTCAAATGAATTATGGATTAATTTAGAAGGGAGGGATAGGATTGATGACTTGGGCTTGACTTAAACTTTGAGGTTTTGTGAGTTTATGATCTAGATCTTCCTTTAATCTTATCTAGCATCTTAGTGGTTTTTCTTATTAAGTGCATTCCCCTTTCTTGCATTGTGTAGTCCTTTAACAACTAACAAAGTAAAAATAAAAAGAAAAGGATTGATTTTAGGTTTATTTTACATTTAGGTATGTACTATACACTTAGGCACTAAGCATAGAACCCAATTATCAGAAGAGTTTATTTGATTTAGACTTTTGAGAATTTAAGGTCTAAATGATATTTTAATTAATTTTGAAAACATGATGGTTGGGTGTATAGTTGATTATATTTCCAATGTTACTATAGCTTTTCCTATTATAAATCTATCACTCACTAATTGAGTAAATGTTCCTATCGTTGGTAAGTAATATAATGGTAAGTAAGGTATTGATCCCACAAAGAAGTATATGGACATAAAGGTCTAATACTATTAAATAAACTTAATAAATAAAGAGATTTCTTTTTTTAGAATAAAGAAACATAAAACAAAACTAACCTAATAACTCATAATAATTAAAGAAATAAATGATAAGATGATTATTAGGAAAAAAACAGTGTAATCAATGGTGAGAGGCGTGCTTGCAAAAGCAACAAAACCTTGAGGTCACGAGTTCAATTCGTGGCCAAAGAGAACAATACCAATTAAGGTTGTAGTGCCGTGGTATAACCCACAAATACACGCTAGGGTATAACCCCCAAATACCGAAAGGTGGGGTCTGGGGCCCAACAATATGACTTGTAGATATTGAAACTACATATGTCGAGTTAAACTATCTACTCTCTTATTGGTTAATTTATATCTCTATCTTTGCGAACACCCCTTTAAATGCATTAAGTTATGTGAAATTTCATGAAAGGTTTCACCCTAACACTAGGAAGATCACGTAAGTCTCCATCGTGATTCCCATTTAACCCCTTTATTTAAGCCATGAGCCGCTCATATGCAAACTCTCTTGAGTCATTTACATAGGAATGAAAATAATATATAAACATCAATATGAATAAATCAGTATTAATACCAATAAAGATAGCTCAGAAAAATATATCCCATATTATAAATTAAATTAAATTACTCCATATAAAAATAAAGGTTTTCCCATCTAAACACAAAAAGAACATTTGACTATTAAACATATTTAAAATAATGAAATTAAATGAAGAAAATACATAAATCATAATAGAAGTAAAGATAGATAAACTCCTTAATTTCACCGCTAGCTTGATCTACTGAGATGGTGTTTGGATATTGATTGTCTAGTTAAAAATAACTTAAAATTAATTGCCCAAGGGTTGATAAGCCTTTTAATAGCTAACCTTAGCTTTTCGAAAGAACAAGATGTTTTTAAGATGTGTTTTCTCTAAAAGATGATTAAAGTCCTAAAAAATTAGGGTTTATACTCTTAAATATATTACACTTCTCTTATGCCTCAGTCTACCCCATAGTCATAGCCTAAACCATAAACCTTTAGTGTTTTTTTAAAAAGAAACCTTTGGCATAATTGTGTCTCCAATTTGTGGATTTCACTCCCTTTCAAGATGAATACATGACCTTTGGTATGGTTGTGTCCAGTATTGGATTTTTTTTTTCTTGAACTTGCAAAATGATCTCCTAAATGGCTATGGCTCAGGTCGATTCACTTGCTGTATTTGATCCTTTAGGGCACAGGCTAGCACACAAGTGAAGGCCAGATCATGTTCCTCCAAAAATTGCTAATTTCTTTATGTTTTTTCTTAGAATCACCTTCAATTATTAAATAATATCATCTCAAGATTTAATTTGCATAATTACCTAAAAGATTAAAAAAAACCAAGTAAAACAAGGTAACATAACATTAATATGTACATATTTCATATATATCAAATATCCCCACAGTTAAGCTTTTGTTGTTTTTAAGTAAATCAATTTCATCACTCTTTAACCTAAAAATATAACAATTTTATGAAAGAATTTAACAAATCGATATGAGTAACCACGACTATCTATCCTGTATTTAGTACCAATGTTCATTGATTAGTTAGGCTTTTAGTTGCTTTTATTAATTTATAAATCAATTCAATTTACCTAAACTATCCTTTAAATATCAACCAAATTTATGGAATTTAACTCAATGCATAAAGTAGACATATATGAGAAAGATGCTTCAACTTTCAAACATTTCAATCACCTAAATTAATAGAAAAATAAAACATTAAAATTTGAATTAATGAAGGCAAATTTAAAGGTTTATCTAAGAAGTCACCTAGCTTTTAACACAAAAGCAAAAACCTTATCATAAATGCTCTCACTTGTTCAATTTAGGTCATTGTTTCAAATGATTATTAACACCATTATTTAGCTTAGCCCTTTTAGGTTAAAGCTACATTTGTTTATATTTATCTATATTTATTTTTATTAAGATACTAATATGTGATGCAAGTGTATCCAATTAACAACTATGCTAAAGATTATGAGGCAAGTGCGCCTATCATTCCTATAATATAGTTTAGGTGAATACAAGTGTAGATCCTACAAGGACTACAAGTACTAACATTAATAGTCTTTATATTATCTAATATAACAATAACCGATTGATTTAAAGAAAAAGATAAACAAAACTAGAATAACTAATCTAAAATAATAAACTAAAGCAAATAATAAGAATGGAATAACTAAATGACAATTAAGGTTTAGATATAAAATCCCCCTAAAACATTTTTATTCTTGAGTTTATTTTGATTCAATGATTAAGTCAAGTTTCTTAACCTAGTAAAAATTTTAAAGTTATAACCATATTCTTTCTCAAGACATACAAACCCTATCCTTAAGTTAATTGATTGAAATATCACTACCTGATTCTATGAATTCCCTTGATAGATTTAACTTTAACATATAAGATTTATGTAGTCTTATTTCTAGAATTCCATGAAAATCTTATTATTCATGCCATAAGCTATTCTTATATATGATTTCTCAATCCCAATATATATAAAAAATAAAATTGAATTAAATATTCAATTCAATCACAATAAGTAATCATAAATAACTTATAGTTTCTTTCTTTGATTAAATCAAAGAAATCAATCCAAAATAATAGTTATAGGATCTATTCTGTAGCACCCCATTCTCGCAAGACACGTACTCGACATCCTGAGTGATATCCGAGTATGTATCCCGCAAGAGTGACATGCTAGAGCAGTCAGTCAATAAAATTTCATTACAATTTTTTTAAAAACAACACACGCATATGCGAAAATCAATAATCAAATCGGGTCCATTTTATTCATAAACATTTCCATTCACAAATGTTACAGTCATTTTTCAAATTATCATAATTTCAATAGCCACTTGGGCTCATTTTCAGTTACAAAACACTTGTAATCATAATATCATTTCTTTACCAAATCATTCACATACACTTTATACAATACTTGCTGAATATAATTCAAAACTAAAATCAATCAAAACATATGCAGGTCTAAACTGATCCTGACTCCTAGTCCATATCTGATTTCAGTAGCTATACTCCAACTAGCCTAACTGAATATCTCCTCTAAACCTAAAAAATAATGCAAATTTTCGGTGAGTTTTTGCAAACTCAGTGAGTGACCATCCTCATGGCTCACCCAATCACATAACACGTCACAACATATTTTCACATAATTTACATTACTTCATTTAACATATAGCATCACATTCAAAGCGGTCAAATCGATCATTTCTATCATTTTAAATACACATATCACTTATAATACAATGCACATGAGACTTCTTTCATTTGTTACTTTGTTTTGACCGAGTGCCTATAACTGTCCCGTATCTATTATGGATACCGGGCTCATTGATAACTGTCCCGTATCTATTGTGAATACCGGGCTCATTAAACATTGAGCCTGAGGCTCTGATGCTCATAAGTGAGCTTAAAGCTCTTTTCATGTTGGTTACTCGGGTCACAATTCTGATTATCTAATTATGCATTCATATAATGAATGCATCACATATATTTAAATCACACAATCATATTCACTAACACTCCCTCATTCACATTTGTCATCGGACCTTGGTCCGACATTCAACATTTAGGTTGAGAATCACATATTCAGTCCAATTCACATTCATTGTTTCAATCATTCTCATTCACATATATCAACGGACCTTAGTTCGGCATTCAACAAACATGTTGAGTAACACTTATTTTTCTAAATTCACATGCAAGGAACACTTTAATTATCCTCATTCATCAATCAAAACCTCAGACCTTCATTGTTTGGAATCAGTACAAACTCATTCACTTTTCATAATCATTCAATCTATAATATATAAACAGAACAATCAGTAAAGTAAGACCATCTAGGTCGACTCACAGTACGCTCCAGATTAGCATTAGCTTCCATGATCTGGAAACGTCTGGATGCAAATGTTTATCCTACAGATCAACATTATGCAATACCCACATTGCACTCACATTACAACTTTGCACAATTACAAGTATTCATTTATGCACAAATGCGTATATGGACTATGTACAAGACATGCTCAATGACATTTCAGGTATCTTTCCATTATTTTCACCACATTATCATTCACATATCAAAACTCACCTAAGTATAATGTGTACTTAGGGTGTGCTCCTCAATAAGACAATTTGAATCCAATTTCATAACCCCATTGATCATTTCAGATTTTTTCTGAAAACAAACTTTTGGGTCAACTTTTCATGATTATTCAGACTAAGTAAATGGAGTAATTTGGCAACACTTCCCTCTAGAAAAATGTTCGTCATTATCTTAAGTTTATAATGACACCAAGATCATATAATTTGGTTCATTAATCTATGAGTTATGCTCAAAATACTATAGACTGAGTATATTTGAAATTTTGGCTAGTGCATTATCATGTACTTAAAATTGTACAACTAATATCTCTCAATTACAATATCCAAAAATTACAAACTTTATACCAGTTGGAAGCTAAGAAAATAAACTACAATTTAATGAAGAAAACTTTGTTTGATTCTGTTGGACCCCGTTTTCGGAACCCAATCTCTTGCTCTGATACCATTCATCGCGGCGAACATATGGGAGAAAATCCTATAGACCCCTTCGGGTCAATTTCGCCTTGGAAATTATCTTCGCCGCAGTGACCATTTGACTACGCCGCGGTGAAGTCGCCATACCAATGAAAAAGATTAGCTTCGGGTTAAGTATGCTGCGGCGAACCCGCGAGATAAACCTAGAACAACCTACCTTAATAAATGCAAAATTAAATTCTCTCAATCATCCTCATCAATTTAACTATATTTAATGGAACCATAATTTTCCAACAACCATCATTAACTCAAAACCCAGAAACAAAATAAACGTAAATATAAACACAAGCTACTTCTCAAAGCCTTAATCTCATTTGTACATCAAAATGCAATGTGAAATCTTAAAAGGGGTCATAAACACTAATTTTTCTCCCTTCTTTTCTCTCTTCTCCACGACACTCCCTTTTTCTCTCCCTCATTCACAATTCTTCTTCTTCAAATTTATACTCTTAATGAGTGTGCAATGTCCAATTTGCCCTTCCTTTAATGCCTTATGGCTTTTAAACTTAAGTGATCTTCCAAAAATGTCCTTTATGCCTTCTTACCTCTTTAACCCAATTTACACCTTACTACACTTTAACTAAATTTTAATTTCTCCATTAAATACTTCTAATTTCTCCTTACGCTTGCAAAAATCATGGACTAAATTTTAAGAAAATAACATAAAGCAAAATAAATAAAGAAAAATTTTGGGGTCCAACAAATTCGGCCTATATCAATACAATTTATTTGATAACAACAGGACATGATTTCTATCACGGGTAGGGCTACCTTTAAGGACAGAATTTGAATTCAATTTCTTCTTAAAAATTGTAGCCAAATATCTATAGTTCAATTTAAATTAAGAATCATCTCAATTGGAAATCTACATATCAACATATAGCCGAAATACTGAAGCATGTTCAGTAAAAATATTCCAGTTATCAAATTCCAGCAGACCTCAACATTAAAAACTCATCAATCAGTGTAGCGCCCCCTCACCGTAGGGTACACACCGGGAAAATCCGAAGGTCGCTCCGATGAGTATCCCACGATAAAGGTGCACCACCAGAACATTTCTACTAATAATCCTCATGGCATTGCAATAATTAAAACCTCAACTTAACACAATATCAGAAACCAGTAAATTTTTCAAATCATAAAATTAATCTGATACAGTCATCCAGTAGCAGAATAGACAAGTCTATCAGTCCCCCTAAACAAAACCAAAAAGGAAACTGATACAAGCATCTATCCTAAGTCATCCTCAAAATCCAACCCAGCTGACCGACCTGTGCGCCATCG
>JANZLC010000002.1:26874326-26894445 GCA_026413385.1 Erythroxylum gracilipes | reverse complement strand
AAAAAAATAATTATTTCTTTTCCTTTTCAATGGAATATTAGGCGTGAAACTTTATTTATTATTTTGTCTATAAGAATAGTTAAACTTCTAATTAACGTTTTGTAGTACTTACTATATATCATTATATTATATTTCTTACCATATTTCAATATTTATATGTATTATTATTTTATTGTTAATAAATATTAATGATTAAGAACAATAGTCAGCTTAAATTTATGATATTTTGATCTTATTAACATTAAAATTTTAGTTATGTTTATCTTTTTATGTCCAAAAAATATTTACTTTTTAAATTTTAAATTAACTACCATATATTTGTTTTTCAACAATATGTTTAAAACTTTGAAAATATTTTACAATGTTTAGATGCTCCATTATATTTTCATGAAATTTTTGTGTGAACGGATCGAGGTGTAGTACTATATACAATAGGTATCATTAAAGAATCATTTGTGTACAAATTTAAATAAATTTATAGAGTTTGAATGCATTAGTTATTTAAACAAATTTATAAAGAAGATAAATGAAAAAATATGAAAAATCATATAAATGTCAATTATAATTAGCCTTAGGATTATTAAGCACACTTATCATCGAAATTTTCCAAAGAAATACATAAGATATAAAATCTTTAATATTAATTTTTGGTGACGATTTTTAATTCCATTCCAAAAATAATACTTTTAGTTACTATTATGGTGAATCATCATAAAATGCTCCAGAACTGGCGACGAATTAAGCAACCCGTCACTAAATGTTAGTCATTTTGCGACAATTTGTGGAATTCGTTGCCAAATGCTTTGCTTAGCGACGATCACGTAAAATGTAGTCAAAAATTTGATATTCTGCCACGAATATACCTTTTGGTGACGATTTCAAAACGTGGCCAAAGTTTTGTACTGTTGTAGTGTTGATTTACATTAAGCTATTTTTATCATATATTGATTTTCTTATATTAATTGTATTCATTAAATAAGAAATAATTATTTAAATTTATCAATACCTAGTTAACCATCCTTTTAGGTACCATCAAGGACCAACAATATACATTATACTATATTTAAATTTTCTCTTTAAAGAAAATTTTGTACTTTATTAACTAGAAAAGGTTAACAATAATACACATATAATAAAATTATATCTCAAAATTTTACCATTTTTATTAAGCATCTTGGTTAGAAAACTTACGTTTAGTTACATAAGTCTAATATTCTAATAGAAATTCAAGTCAAAAGATCACATTATGTAAGAATCAAGTTCCCTTAACTTGATTACAAACATCAATTGACTGACTGAGATAAGGTTAGGTTAGTTTAGACATGATATAATTTTCGATTACGATTGTATTGATGTTTGCATATATCAAAATTATAGATAAAGTCGGTCTTTTAATTGTTACATAAACTAAAATATATCACATAATGTTGAATTGGTCATTTTTCAACAGCTAGCAATCCAGATTATATAAATTTGGATGTCATAAATTGTAGAATAGATCAACATATATACCTGAATTTTATCACATAATTCTACACCATATCTGCTGTTAATAAAATTAGCTAATTGAAAATAGTCAAAGTTGAAAAAAGAATAAAAACTACACAGTTCTTTAATTTATCATGAACTCTAATATTTTAACAAAATCCCTTTTCTATTTTCTATACAAAAGGACGGCATTCTTTAATTCTTTGCAATGTGGGTTTCAGGAGTCAAACTCGTGCTTCATGTCCCTTAGGCTAAAGTATATTACTACTAATTATTCTCAATTGACCTGTCATTTTCGCGTTGGTCTTAGGTACATTGTACGCTATCTTCATATAAACAAAGTCAGCTTGTACATCCGGTTCAACGTATCAGTACCGTAGTGTGACTAAATGAGCTGAATGAGTTAAGTGCAACTATTCTTCATTTAACTACAAAATTTGTTAGCTCTGAACCGTTTTCTTTAATCTTTATATTTCTTTTAAGCATCCTAATCTATGCAAAGGCGGATAAATGTAAATGCAAGCTAAACTTTGGTCCTATTTGGCAGTCAATTGATTGCATTTAGTTGATAGTTGATTCTATCAGCTGTTAATTAATAGCTGATTATATCAGTTGGTTTAATTAGCAAATTACATTAACTGTTTGTTAAAGATTTACATATAAATATAGCTCAATTACTTATATTTCTTTTTCTAATAACTAGGATGGATGGTACCTTAGGGCACTGTGGAAGAATGGAGTGAGATCAGAAAAGGGAAAACTGAGGATGAAGAATCGGAAACAATTCGAACAGTAATGAAATGGGGATCCCCTACTTGTTGTATATATTAGGGTTGTTGGATTGTTTGAGGTAGTCGTAATTAATGGACAAAGTTTAGTTAACGACAGTTGGGGTGTGATGAAAGAGGAAAAAACGGCCAGAAGTCAAAATGATAACCAACCCTCCTTAGTCCCTAGTTTTGCTGGGAATTTTTAATTGAATGTGAAAGGTGTGATTCCTTTGACAAAATTTCACCAAGAATCAGTTCTTTGTGCGACTATACAAGATTGGTGTCGCAACTTTGGTAGTCTTCAAAGGGATCCTGTTCTGATTCAACAATGGGTATCATAGTTAACCCTAGATTTAATTACATTTGTTTAAATGTTGATGGAAATGCCTTAAATAATCTTGAAGATGCTAAAATTGGAGGTATTTTAGAGATCATTATGGGTGCTGGTTGCGTGGGCTTGCTGTATATATTAGGGTTGCGACGAATATGACGGCCGAACTATTGGCCATAAAGACAAGGCTGCAAATAGCTTGGCTTACTGGGTTTTAAAAAATTATGGTAGTGTCGAACTTCTTAGAAGCTCTTCGGTTGATATCTAGTAATAATTGGTTGTTTCACCATTTAGCAAATATTATAGCTGATATCATTGTTTGCAAGAGTTTGGGATTGAAATATTTTATAGTGTCATTCTCTAAGGGAAGAAAATCAAGTAGCAGATTCCCTTGTTAAACGAGGAAGCAAAAATCGACAAGAATTTCAATAATGATTATTACCCCCTTTATATCTCTTGGTAGACCTAGTTGCTGATGTTTTAGGAGTGTGCTTTTTGACAAAGTGATTTTTCTTGTTTCTTTTTTTTTTAGTGTTTGCTATTTAACTTTCCAATGTATCACAAAAAAAAAAGGTGTGATTGAAGCGTATATAAGAAGCTTCAAATAATATTGGTTTCTAAACTTTGATGATTGATTTATTAATGTATATATGCAAAAGTAAATGGTACAACGATCGATTACATAATTAAGTTTATCGATATTTCGAGTCTTTTCCGTAAACAACATGAAAACATGAGAGATTTTATGGTGCTTTTCTTTGTTACAATTTTTTTAATAAAATAAAAAAGTAATTTTTTAATAGATATATTTTTTTATAATTAAAATACAACTTTTTAAGAAGCTCAAATTTAGAGTTTGTCAAAAAAGCCTCTCAAATAATTTTTTTGGTAGATTTTTCAGATCCGTTAATGAGTCTATTTTTTAGTCTCTTTTGTCCTTATATTTTACACATAATTTCCATATTATCCAAAAATATATCTTCACGTTTATCTTGCAAACTTATTATTTGACTTCTTTTATATTTTTATATTTATTTTTTATATTAGTTTTACTTATGTTATAATCAACATAAAAGATTTGGTTAGATATTTTTTATTTATATTTCATATGGTTTAAAATTATATAATAATTAATCTATTGTGCTTTGCATATTATTTAATATAATTTAAATAATTTTTATATACATAAGTAATTTTTATTACAAATAAAATATAATTAAAATTAAAAATATTTTTTATTTTAATAATACTTAACAGTCTACTGTATAAAAATGACAGCTAAACAATCAATACTTCTTTAAAAAATTCTTCTAAACAAAATTTACAAGAAAAAGCTCTACCCACGAAAACTTTACTTATATAAGCCACTAAAAATAAGCTTAAGTGTGAAAATGATGGACGTGCAAGACCTTTTGTTGTCTGGTTTAAAAATGCGCCATTGAGATTCAATGTGGTCATTTAAAAGAAGAAAGAAAAAGGGCGATTGACCTTTTGTTGTTTGGGTACAACAAAGATTTGAGCATTCAATACGCCATTGAGATGCATTTCGTCATTTTAGTCAATGCCTCTATTGTAATGATTACAGAAAGAGGCTATAAAGAAAATCTTTTAAAGTTTTTTTAATAAATTATATTTAAAATATTAAATTTTATGAAATTATATAATATTAATTAAAATAAAATACTTTTTTAAATTTTATTATAATATAAATTTACAATTAATACTTTAATTAATGATATTAAGATTTATTGATAAAAAAATACTCAAAAATAAAAACAAACTAATAAATGACATGAACTTTTATCTAAGACCTAAATGTTTTATTTTAAAAAAATTTTATCCAATATTTTTGTTTCCAACATATCTTATTTTCCTAATTAATCTCTCTTATTTTTCCATTAAAAATTAAGATCACATATTAAGTTTATTTTAATAAAATTATTGACATACAAATTTACATGCCAATGGATTTTATTGACGTAGCATGTCATATCAACATCGTTAATTAAAGAGTTAAAAATGAATTAATTTTGTAACAACTTAAAATTTTTAGTATTTTATTATTATTTTTGATATTTTTATATTAGTATTGAAATTAATTTATCCTTTTTATAGCAAATTCTATGAACTTTTCTCTTGTTTTCGATTAACGAATTTTTCAACAAATGAAGTCTCTAAAAAATAATTTAATAAATTTTATGAAACCTTTTTGTGTAATAAATATAAAAAAAATTGATTGTCTTTGAAAATATTAATATATCCATGTTTATAAAAAAAAAACATTTCATAAGATACTTTATTACCTTACTATAAAGGTAAGAAGAAGCAAGATTATACACATGAAAGCCAATCCCAATGTTTTGGCTCAATAGTTAAGAGTTGTAAAACAAACCAACATATTCCTATACTTGTAAATATCCTTAGACTCCTACACTCGACTATAATAGGCATATTACAAGTATAGGATAGGACTCCTATCCTCTGCTATATATAAGCCCCTTCCTATACCCTACACCACCTCATAAAGACAGCAGCTTCGGCTTGTTACGTTTCCCTTCACATTTCTTCACAACCCAATAGGTACCAATCCAAGAAGCAAAAATGATCGTTATCTTGTTTATTTCCCAACTCTTATTTTCTGCAGCCCAACCAGACATATTGTCGTGTACACAAGTACCTGAACTGAGAAGCAAGCTTCGCAATGATCCTTCTGTCATAGAATTGGCCTCTACCGACTACGGCAACATTGTTCATGACAAGCCAAAGGCAGTGCTATATCCATCATCGATCGAGGATATATCGAGCTTGATAAAATCTTCTTACAATTGCACTAATCCTTTCAGTATTGCCACTAGGGGTGCTGGCCATTCCCTCCGGGGACAGGACATGACCGAGAACGGAGTGGTGGTGGCTATGACCAAGCTGAATAACGGCGGCCGCCATGGTGTAGCGGTGTCGAAAAGCCACTTGTTTGCCGACGTTGGTGGCGAACAGTTGTGGATTGATGTGCTAAATGCGACCCTTCAAGAAGGATACGCACCTGTGTCTTGGACCGACTATTTGTACCTAAGCGTTGGTGGTACACTCTCTAATGCAGGAATCAGTGGGCAAACATTTCGATTCGGACCTCAAATCAGCAATGTCTATGAACTTGATGTTGTTACTGGTGCGTTCCATATGCTCTCCCCCTATATCCACTGTGTTAGTTAGGGCTAAATTTAACTATTTTTGAAATGCAGACATCCGCAATTACAAGTTGTTGACAATTAGATAATACTAATAATTTAGGGATTAAAAATTAATAATTACAACTATAACTCCTGTGTTTTACTGCAATTTAGCGTACGTTAGATGTTTATACATGTGTGTGGACATGTGCAAAATATATGAACATTTCCTGAATCTTTGAGAAGGGTCAACCTGATCCTTAATTCATGAAGAAGAAAAATCAATAAGGAAAAATAAAAAAGTCAAAGAAAAAATATATTTGGAAGTTGTAAAGTATCTTAGAAGCAACTATTAAAAGTCAAAGAAAAAAATTATTTGGAAGTTGTAAAGTATCTTAGAAATAACTCTTTTACTTTTTTTTTTTAATTTTGATGATAAAAGAAATAATTAAGAAATTATACACGCGAGAGAGTAGGAAAAAAGAAGCCAATGGCGGCGCAAACAACTGAATGCTAAAAAGTCAACGATGGATACAGCTTAACTTATAAAACTAAGTTAAGACGTGGACCATTTACGTTATATTTCCTAACAAAGAGTGCTGCTTACTCTCCTGAAGTCCAAGATTTTATATTATTACGAATACCAAAATTACACGAATGTCAATAGTGTACTGTTCATGAAAGTTTCTTCGTTATGTTTCAGGTAAAGGAGAGCTGATCACCTGCTCAGCAAACAAAAATTCTGAGCTGTTTTTCGGAGTATTGGGAGGTTTAGGGCAGTTTGGAGTCATCACGAGGGCAAGGATTGCTCTAGCACCGGCACCAAAAAGGGTACCTGGAGAAAAGATAATTTAGTTTTATGATTATTATTTTAATAATCATTAAGATTATGATATTTAAGATAAATAGGTAATTTAAAAATTATTTATTTATACTGCTTGAAATATTTTTCTGAAAATACATGTAGTCTAGCTAGCTTTGTTCTTTCATTTGCCTTTTAATGTTTCTAGCAATTGAAAAGACATACTATGAAAAATATGTTTTGAGATGATTCCAATCACAGGTCAAGTGGACAAGAGTGTTGTATACGGAATTCTGTGCCTTCACCAAAGATCAAGAGAGTTTAATTGCAATTAGTGGAAGAAAAGAAAGAAATGGAGTGGACTATTTAGAAGGTGGTATTCTATTAGACAACGGCACCCCTAATGCTTGGAGCACTTCCTTCTTCCCACCTTCGGATGTTCCCAAAATACTATCCTTGGTGAAAGAGCATGGCATTGTCTACTATATAGAGATGGCAAAGCACTATAGCGATCTCACAGAAATCGCAGCGAAAAAGGTACTAAATCAATCATCCTGTGGTGCATACTATACATTTTGTCGTTTACTTTTTAACCATATCTGATTGTGCTACTGCAAGTTAACCTAAATATTACTGTGAAGTCGTACAAAATCGTAGAATATATTTTGTTAGTTAACAACTCAATATGAGTTGACATGTCTCGAGCATTTCTCACAGGAATTGGAACACACCATCAAGGACCTTAACTTTATTCAGGGCTTCATGTTCGAAAAAGACGTCTCCTATGTGAAATTCTTGACACGGGTAGACATCGGACCATTGAACAACGAAACACATCCATGGCTTAACCTCATGATACCGAGATCAAGGGTATCAGAGTTTGATTCAGGTGTCATCAGGGACATTCTTCTTAAAAGAAATATCACCACAGGACCTATTCTTTTCTACCCAATGAACCGTAACAAGTGTGTGATCGTATATACAATACATTTTCTTTAAAGACATTATAACCGTTATATGTAAAGATTCCTAGCTAATATCTATTTTCTCAACTAAATTGCAGATGGGATGATAGAATGTCTGCGCCTACACCTGATGAAGATATATTCTACACTCTAGCGCTTCTGGTTTCAGGTACAGTAGATGGTTGGCAGGTACTTGATGATCAAAATAAAGCAATATTGGAGTTTCTTGACAATTTCCGCATTGAAGCCAAGCAGTATCTTGCCCATTATACTAACAAAGAGGGATGGATGAAAAATTTTGGCTCAAAATGGGCAACCTTTCAGGCAAGGAAAGCTGAGTTCGATCCAAAAACGATTCTATCTCCAGGACAGAGGATTTTTAATTGACAGTGGCTCCTGCACAGTTTTGAGAATACTTACGTAAAGATGCCTATACTATATTTTATCCAAAATCATATTAAAGGAGCTAGCTGAAAAGATCTATAGTATTAACTTCAGCTCCAACAACTGTTAGAAATGGAAGATTTAAAAGAATAATATCATTTACAATTAAGTGGTAAATTTGAGTTTTGTAAATTAAATGTTATGACTATTTTTTAGTATATTTAATTGAACCATATTTCCTCAATTCCTAGGCTTGAGACAAATGATTATGTGTTCAAATTATCTTCTTTATTTTTTTCGATTTTGATAAAAATTGATTAAGAAACATCACCTTGTACAAAATAAAAACTAGCAACCATCAAAGTTAGAACATTTTGTTAACTAATCATCTTAACTAGACTTGCATCTTTTGTATAAGTTTTTGAAAGAAAAAGGAGTTTAGAAAGTCAAGTCCAAGCTCACATCAGAAACGAGACGAGACAATTTACAAATTATCACGCAACCAAATTGTTGAAATAGTGCTGCTAAGTATGTTGTATAATCTTTTGGCTATAAGTATCTTTCTAATCAACTAGAATAACCTTTGACATAAGGTGTTGATAAATTGATGGAGATTAGCAAGAACAAAGCACATGAAGGAGGCTTTGCAAAGGTTGATCATGAACATTCAAGACAATATAACTATTGTTGGAGATTCTAAGGAATTATTAATTACTTATCTTTAGGCTCAAAATGATGGACAAAGCCCAACAGATGAAAATAATGCTTGAAGCCCAAAATGTAGGGATGACTCACATTCTTGTTTTTAATGAAGCCTAATAATCTGCATATTTGCCTTTTGAAAAGGGTAAAAATGTAGGGTTAGATGGCAATTTTATGTTTTGACTTTCTTTCATTAATTATTATTAGTTATCAAGTTATTTTTGGAAGGATTTCAAATTTAAGGCTAATTTGTATCCATTAATTAAGGAAATCCTTCCTAGACAAGTCTTTCCTGTTTAGTTATGTTTAGGTATAGTTAAGAAGACATTTCTTTATAAGATTTTCAATATTTCGTACCTATTTAAAGAGGCAATCTAGTGTATTATAAAAAATAACTTATCATCAATAAAATTTGAAGGTTTCTTTGTTGTGAGAACTATTTTTTGGTTCTTTAGTCAATATCTAAATCTTGTCTCTTTAAGGTAATTTGTAGTGATGAACTTATAACTTTGGTTCCGATTAATAAATTTGGATGGGGTCGGTTTTTTTTCTTGATTCAAAAAGGATTCTAGAGTTTCTTTTCCTTGCTAATTTCAGGCTTAGGTTTTCCTTCACCAAGGTTCATATTATTTGATATCAATGCTAAACTCTTTGAATCAAGTTACATATATCGTTTTGTTCATTTTCTTGTTCAATCTTGCTTGCTTTTGTTTTCTTATTCTTGAGTCTTTGATTTTTAAGTATATTGTTCCTTATGCTCTTCTTTTCTCTTTAGCCAAAATTACATAAGAGTTGTTCTATTCATCTATTGTCCTTTAGTTTGAGTAGTATTAGTTATATAAAAATAATTGTTTGTCTTTAATTATTGCACAAATATGTTTCAATAAAAAATTGCAAGATTTTGCTTATCTTTAATTATTGCACATGTTTTTGGTGTTAATCCATCCATTTGGATCAAATTTTCTGTTATCATCCTTAGATTATTTCCTTTTATGTTCTTTCTTTCGAAACCATTTTCTGCCATAATTCTTCTTTCCTTATTTGTGCATTATTTCCTTTTATCTTCTTTCCTTCTATAATCATTTTTTGGCTTAATCCTTATTTATTTATTCGTGCTTTATTTTCTTTCCTTCTGCAATCATTTTCAACCTTAGCTTTACTTTCCTTATTCTTTCTTAAGTCTTTTTTCTTTCTTTCTTTTTATAGACGCCTAATATTACCTAATTCTTTGAGTTCTACTTTTCTTATCTCCTTGCTTAAATTTTCTTTCTATTATTCTTTTTACCTTTCTTGTTGACATAGAATTCAAGGTAATTAAGTTTGAATCACGGTATGTTTTCTAGTTGAGGTCATTGATCAGGTTTCTAGCTAAAGGGCTTGTAAGAGAAAGTTTTATTTGAAAAATTAAAATTTAGTGAAATATAATGAAATATAAACATACAAGTTTAAGATATTTCACTTACATCTAAGAAAAGCTAAAATGACAACGTTAGAAAATCTATGGAACAACCAAACGACACTGTGATAATCACTTATACAAGCTAATACTTAAATGGCAACATAAGTGCAAAAGTAGACAAAAGCTTTATCATTCATGATTTTCCTTTAGAGGGTAAAGAAATCCAACTCATCTAAAGGGGATTTCAGAAGCTTCTGAATTAGGGTATAGCCATCGGGTGTCTTCTTCATCTTTGTGTTGATGATTTCAATCAACGTAAGAATTCTTATCTTGAATCGTGCTTCTTCTTCTTCTTCTTAATCACTGGTCTTCTTATTTAGCGTAGAATTGTTGAGGGATTTCTTCTACCACTCACTAATAGAGCTAAGCAGGTATGGAGTCTCTGTCTAGAGGCATGCATCTTCTTCTTCATTACCGGAGTTCATGATTCGATGTACTCTTGCTTCATAAAGGATCGATACCATAAGGCGAGTACTAACCCCAGATTTGAAAATTCCTTAAGATTCTTGCACCGTCCTTATGTTAAGCCTGATGATCGGATAGTTTCTAGAGATCTTTGGATGATTCTCAACCTACATTTCTCTCTTTTAAGAAGTTTTGATTGACTGCCCTCTAATGAATTACAAACATGTTATCTGCATTTGTGTTGATCGCTAAAAGTTTAGGAGTAGTTTTTGATTGTTTTGATTCTTCTTGTTTTTTGGGTACTGTAGGATGGGAGACCTAAAGAAGAATTTTGTGCCCTTATCTAGAATTTTTAGAGACTTATTAAAGTCTCCAAGAAACCACTAGCCTCCTACTACATTTCTTCTCCATACGATTAACAATCAACTACTCTTTTATGCTTGCAATTGCAAGTTCAATGAGAGAATTTAAGCATTTGTCTCTCCATGCAAATCTTATGGTGTTTCTCTCCTTCCAAATCTCTTGGATACATGTTGCAATTGCAACCATGTAGACTTCCTTATCGTGCTTGGATATATGAAACTGCAATATTTCTTGTAAGATGTCACTCAGACTGCAGTTAAGTGTGCATAAAGAAGAGATTCTCTGCTAAAACTTTTTAGAATATTCACACTTGAAAAATAGATTATCTCTATCCTCTTCCTTCATATTACACAAGACTCATTGATTAGGATATGATAGGAACTTTAATCTTGTCATGGTACTAAGTTTATTCAACATGGTTAACCAAAGAAAGAAGCTGGCATTTGGTTTGAGAGTTTTACTTCAGACCAACTTACTCCATCCTATACTTGTGTATGTCGTACATTATTTCTTTTTCTTTCCTATTAGTTATTTCCAAAATTGATAGAATCATAAATAAGTATCCTCTCTACCATTGTGCTTGTACTATGGGATTGACATAACTCTAATCTCCTCTAGGGATAGAGACCAATTACTATTTGCAACTATCTCCTGAACCTTGGCTTTTTTTTAGGATCTATCTAGGATATCCCTACCTATCGAATTAAGGATTAGTGCCCTTTAGCCTTTTTAGTTGTCATACTATAGTGAGATTCTATCTCCTGCCCCTATTCTGCATATGATATGTTGTTGAATCTCCTCCCCCAACCTAAGGATTTAGTTGAAGAACCAAGAATGACTGTCTTTAGGTTTAGTTGCCGAAAAACTACCACCCCTTAATATGTAGCTATGTATCCATTTGATCCATAATGATTCTTTTTCACTTAAAATTCTCCATAATCTTTTCAACATTAGGCATTTATTGCTTCTACTAATTGTCTCCAATCCCAATCCTCCTGTTTCTTTTAGTTGACAATTGTGGGTCCAACTCACTTTAGCTATTGCTTTTGCTCCTTTCCCTTTACTCCATAGGAACTGTTTCATCATTTTCTCCACAGTTTTAACCAGCCCTTTGAATAAAAAAATGTGAGACCACCAGTAAGTATGCATGGACATTATGAAAAACTTCAAAAGTGGAAGTTTACCACTATATGAGAGAGTTTTATTTGTCCAAGATCTCAATCTTTTTTGTATCTTTTCAATAAGGGAAAGACATTATCTTAACCGTAGTCTTCTTGAGGATATAGGAATTTTGAAGTATAGGATATGAGGGTCTTTTTTTTCCATTTCAATGATAAGTGACAAATTATTAGAGAGATGTGTTCCATTTTTTGACAAGATGAAGAAGCTTTTCTGCAAATTAATGTTCAATCCCGATATCTTCTTAAAGCTTTGTAAGTTACCCATCAGTAAAGAAGCTAAGTGAGTATCAACCTTGCTTAGCAGGATTAGATCATCTACAAATATAAACTTGTTAATGAAAGTAACTTACACTTGGGGTGGTACTTGAATTGAGGGGTTGAAGAGATTTTATGTTTTAGCATTAGGGTAATAACTTTCATGCAAATAAGAAATAGGTAAGGGGAAAGAGAATTCCTTTGCCTAAGTCCTCTTTTTCCTTTGAACATTGAAATAAACTTTTTGTCCGATTGTCGCCTTGGGGTTACTTTAAAAATTTAACCAAGGATTGTATATAGTGCAACCTCGAGTCGTTCTCTTTGAGGAACTGAAAAATGAAATTAATTCCTAAGTAACTAAATGCAATGCAACCTAAACTATAAAATAGGGTTTGATTTGAAGAATTACCGCTAAAGTTTGCGACGAGTTGAAATAAAATTTAGGACTTGTTTTTGGTATTTTAAAATTGAAATGAGTAATATGAAATGCCAATGAGTGAATTAAATAAGAAGACAAACACAAGTAATTAACAATGATAAACGCAATACTCCAGTTCAATAGCGCAAACAATCATCACTCAAACAGATATGGGAGTTAAAACAATTAAACCAAGAATTAAAATCGAGCTTTTAATCTAACAACCATGCTACCTTGAATTGTTACAAAAAATATTTTCCAAAAATCCCAATTTACTAACTGCCACCAGACTAGTAAAATAGAACTAAGGATACTAACACCAATGCTCGACTTTTACACAATAATTAAGAAAATAAAATTAATGCTAGCGACAGATATAATGATCCAATAATTCAAGCCACCTTGAATAATCATCAATTTTGCTGAAATCTCAATACAAAGTTTTGACCCAAAACAAAGTAATGAAATTAAACTCAAAATCAACACGATATCAATTGCTAAAAATTAATCCAGTCACAAAAGCTTCCAATTCAAAAATATAATCAAAACGCAACTCCAAATAATTAAATAGTTATCCTAAGATCTAGGAATATCTAATTAATTAAATGGACATAAGATAAATGCGGTTTAAACTCCCTATAAAAATCCAAGCTCCTGCCATTGCTATTGAACCAAAGGATTAGAATGATCTAGCCTCAAAAACTCATTAGAGATACTGGCAACGTTAAGCTCCGACGGTGGTCAGCCATGAAAGGTTGGATCTTTTGTTTCTGTTTGTTTTTAGCTCCACCAACGCAGGCACACAACCCACACTCTCTTTCATAGTGTAGCTGATTGGACAATTTAATGTTGTGGTTTCTTTTCTAATCTCCACTGTTTACGCACCCAGCTTCTGTTTTTACTCTCTTATTCACGCAACCACGCCAAGCCACTCACACAACCCTTCACGCCTGCTGCTTCTCTTCACGTTGCTCAGCTAGTGCGCACTCACTGCCAGCGTGCAAGCCTCCAGTTCTCTCTCACGTTACGCACAAGCCTAACTAACTTCACGCCTCTCTCCTGTAGTATGATGTAGACAAATTAACTTGCTAGTCCACTCCTTCGTTTATGCATCTCACAACCACGCAGCCTTCTTCTCCTCTGGCCACACAGACCAGCACACACACCCACACTTTTATTTTTTTTCCTCTTCACTCAACGGCTCCTGCTGCCTCCTTGCGTGACCAACAACGCCAGCGCCCCTGCACTTCTATTTTGATGTGACTATATATTTTTCTTTCCACCAGCAGATCAGCAACGCATCTTCACATTAAACTCACCATGCTACACAACACACTTGCACAAACGTCCACTTCTCCAATGCAAACTCACTCAACTAGCCACGTTTTCCTCTTCAGCTCCACCAGCACATCACCAACGCCAGACCACCACAGCACACACAACTTTAACTCACCAGCTGCCTCTCACGTTTTCCAACAAACCACACAGCACAACTCAACAAAACGTCCACACACGACACAGCAGAGACTGCTAAAGATGTTTGAGCAAATCTTGTTGTTTATTCAGAGCGTCATGGGTCATCTATATACACAGTACATTTCCTAACAACTCCAGTTATCAACGGCCTATTCTTAGCTATCTACAATAATTACAGATATGTAAACTAATTACAGATCAACTAGAATTATGAGGAGGATATACGCCCTTGATATAGCAAGGATATTTCGTGATATGCAACAGATCCTCATCGCATTACCCCCCCTCAAGGTGGCGCATGTAAGTTGCAAATGCCCAACTTGTCTAAGACGGTCGTGAATGGTGTGGACCCCAAAGCTTTAGTAAAGATATCTGCGAGTTGAGCGCGTGTAGGGACGAAAGAAGGAAGAATAAGTTTCTGAAGAATAGCATCACGAACAAGGTGACAGTCCACCTCAATGTGTTTGGTGCGTTCATGAAACACCGGGTTCTTGGCAATGTGAAGAGCGGCTTGACTATCACAAGAGAGACGAATGGGTTGCGGATGTGAGATCCCAAGGCTGGAAAGAAGATCCTTCAACCATTTTAGTTCACAGGTGGTGTTTGCCATGGAGCGATATTCTGCTTCAGCAGACGAGCGAGACACCGTGTGTTGTTTCTTTGTCTTCCAGGACACAGGGGAGTTGCCTAGAAGAATAAACCAACCAGTGATGGACCGACGAGTGAGAGGACAACTTGCCCAATCAGAGTCACACCAACCATGTAAGGTAAGATCATTGTTTCGATGAAGAAGAATGCCTTGGCCAGGCTGCCCCTTCAAATAACGAACAACTCGTAGAGCAGCTTGCCAATGTTCTTCGCGGGGTTGTTGCATGAATTGAGAAAGGATGTGAACACTATAAGATAGTTCTGGGCGAGTGAAACACAAGTAAATGAGACGCCCGACCAAGCGGCGATATGGGCTAGCATCCGAGAGCAAGGGTCCGTCCGCCAAGGCCAGGCAGTGATTTTCTTCAAGAGGAGTGGAGACGGGCCGAGATCCAAGCAACCCAGCTTCCGTGACAATATCTAAAGCATATTTTCGTTGACACAAGAAAATACCGTTGGCAGAACGAGCAACTTCCACCCCCAAAAAATACTTGAGCTTCCCTAAATCTTTCATTCGAAAACACTTATGGAGATAAGTCTTGAACTGTTGAATGACAGCAGAATGATTACCAGTGATGATGAGATCGTCCACGTATACTAGCACTGCAAGGTGAATTTGATTTCTACGAAGAATGAACAAGGAGTGATCAGAGGGGCATTGTTGGAACCCATATTGGAGAAGAGCAGTAGAGAGCTTGGCGAACCAGCAACGTGGAGCCTGTCGTAAGCCGTAAAGAGATTTGCGAAGTTTACAAACCATCCCACTGCAGTCCACAGAGAAACCAGGGGGTAGTTTCATGTACACATCCTCATCAAGATCACCATGTAAAAACGCATTGTGGACATCCATTTGATGAAGTTCCCAATCTTTGGCTGCAGCTACTGCCAAGATAGTACGAATGGTCACCATTTTGGCCACTGGTGCGAAAGTCTCGTGGAAATCTAGGCCCTCAACCTGATGATTGCCCAGCACAACCAAACGAGCTTTGAAGCGTTCAACACGTCCGTCGGAGTGGTACTTGATGCGGTAGATCCATTTGCATCCAAGAGCCTTCTTTCCGGGAGGTAGGGTGGTAACATGCCAAGTGCCATTATCTTGAAGGGCTTTGATTTCAGAAGCCATGGCTTCACGCCATCTGGAATCACGGACTGCCTCAGCGTAATGGACGGGTTCACTTTCTGCCCCTATTGCTGTAAGAAAAACACGATGTGGTGCAGAAAATTTCTTATATGATACATAGTGAGCTAAGGGATACATGGCACCTGACGAATGCGAAAGGGAGGTAGAACGGAGTGATGGGCTCACTGATGAAGTGGTGTTGGTGACGTAATCTCGTAGACGCACAGAGGGTTGCTTCATGCGATGCCCTCTGCCAAGTGAAGCGTCAGTTGCCTCTTCGCCAGGATCAGAAGATGACACAACATTGTGAGGAGGGTAAGTTAGATTGTCAGCGTCATGGGGGAGAGGTACTGTGGGGATGTCTTGTGCTGGAGAAGATAAAGGAGGTTCAGAGATGGAAGATGCATCGTGGACTAGGAGTGGGCCCCCCCTGTCACCCATAGTGGGCTCACCATTTGAAGTGGGTTCAAATGCAAAATCAACATATGGAGTGGACTCAACCAAGCTGCCGTCATGGACTGATTCAAAAAATTCTGGACATTGGGCAGCATCTAAATCGGCAATAGAGGCAAAGGGAAATTCATTTTCCACAAATTTGACATCACGAGATACGAAAAAAATATTCCGCTCCAAATCATACAGCTTCCACCCCTTCTTGCCATATGAATATCCCATAAATACGCACTTGCGACTTCGGCTAGCAAATTTGTCTCCTTGGGTAAGCTGATTGTGGGCATAACACAAGGAGCCAAATACTCTTAGGTGGTCATAGCTGGGTGGTCGTCCATGAATCAATTCATACGGAGTCTTCCCATAATTGATAGGGGAAGGTGTCAAGTTAATCAAGTGTCCAGCGGTCAATATGCATTCTCCCCAAAACCGAATGGGCAATCCCCCTTGAAAACGCAAAGCTCGTGCCACATTAAGAATGTGCCTGTGCTTTCGCTCTACCCTTCCATTCTGTTGTGGTGTGCTAGTGCAGGATGTTTGGTGAATAATTCCATGTTGTGAGAAATAGCGACTTAAACAAGTAAACTCTGTTCCATTATCACTTCGCACCCCTTTGACTTGTTTATTAAACTGTCGCTCAATCAGAGCAAAGAAATTAATCATCACCCTTGACACCTCCTTCTTTTCACATAATAAATAAATCCAAACTGCCCGAGAATAATCATCTACTATTGTTAAAAAATACGATGCCCCACATGATGAGGGGGTTCTATACGGTCCCCATAAGTCACAATGCACCAAATCAAAAATATTTGTGGCACGACAATAACTCAAATGAAACTTGTCTCGTGTTTGTTTTGATCTTTCACACACTTCACACACCTTATTCAAATTTTCAAGTTTATAATCACTACTTATATCAGGCAACAACTGAACAACTTTATAGGAAGGATGTCCCATGCGTTTGTGCCAAAGATCAATTTTATTTTCCACACCAGTCTGACATGCTGCTACTCTTCGAATCCCTTGATATAGGTAGAGCCCATCTTTCCGTTCACCCGCTCCAATCAGCATCCTTGAAGTGAGGTCCTGTATCACACAAAGCTTATTAGTAAACAATACTGCACAGTCTTCATCATCTGTCAATTGCGATACTAAAATTAGACTGCATTTCAGTTCTGGCACATAGAGAACATTTTTTAGGTTGAGCCCTCCTTCGAGAGTGACTGTTCCTTCTTTATTTGCAAGAACTTGTTCGCCATTTGGTAGCCCCACTGGACGGGCTTGCACAATTCGCAGATCCCTTAGATTCCTTGAGCTCCCTGTCATATGGTTAGTAGCACCACTGTCTATAATCCACAAGACACAGCTTTTCTTACCAGTCATCTTTTCGGAATCGCTTGTCTTGCTGGTATTTAGCATGTCCATCAGCGTTTGCCACTGCTCGTTGCTAAGCCCAGTCAATGCACCGCTCCCAGAGTCGCCACTTTGCTCACTACATGTTGTTGTGATATGCGCTGTATTTGCACGCACTCCCCCATTTCTCCCACGTCCATTTCTGCTATTGGTTCCTTTATTGCGTGGGCGTTCACCCCACCATTCTGGAAACCCAATTAATTGAAAACATCCTTTTACATCATGGCCAGATTTCCCACAGTGCGAGCACAAGAGTTGTTTTGTTTCAGTTTGCCCTTTATTCCTGGACACTGTTTGCGCTGAGAGTCCCATTATCGCTCCTCCCATTATCGCTCCTTTTTCTTCCTTTATTTTGGTGATCATCTTCATCCTTTCTTCTTGTACCAAGGTCGCGTACACTCTATTGAGAGAAGGCAATGGGTCTGTTGCCAAAATATTAGATCGCACTGTCCCATATCCGGTATCATCCAAACCCATTAGGAATTGATGTACTCTCTCCTCTTCCCTTCTTTTTTCTAATCGTGATCCAACGTCGCACTTGCATCCTCCACACATACACCTTGGAATTTGTTCGTAATTTGCCAACTCGTCCCAAAGTGTTTTTAACTTTCCATAGTACGTCACCATGGTTGTCCCTTGTTGCTTGCACTCAGCCAGTTCAGCCTTTAGCTGCTGAATTCTTGGTCCATTGACCACAGAGAACCGCTCCTTTATGTCTTCCCAAAGGTCCTTTGCGTTCTCCACATATGTGATGGTGGAGCGCAGACTTGGCTCAACAGTGTTTAATATCCAAGAGACAAGCATCGATTGAACCGTCCACCAATCTTCCAGATCTGGCGCATCCTCTAGCGGCTTCTGATGGGTTCCATCGAGGAATCCCCACTTCCGTCGGGCACGCAGTGAGATCTTCACAGCTCGTGCCCATTCTTCATAATTTTCCCCACGCAATTGCACTTGCGTGATTACATTCCCAGGGTTATCGCTTGCACTCAAATCATAAGGTGATGGCCCCTTTCTGATACCATCCCCTTGGGTCTTGACAATTTCCTCTTTCTTAGAGGTCGCACCTGCTTCTGCCATTTTAACAGCGGAGATGTTTAATATGCGATGTTTATCGAAGCCTAACCTGGCTTTGATACCATGCTAAAGATGTTTGAGCAAATCTTGTTGTTTATTCAGAGCGTCATGGGTCATCTATATACACAGTACATTTCCTAACAACTCCAGTTATCAACGGCCTATTCTTAGCTATCTACAATAATTACAGATATGTAAACTAATTACAGATCAACTAGAATTATGAGGAGGATATACGCCCTTGATATAGCAAGGATATTTCGTGATATGCAACAGATCCTCATCGCATTAAAGACACCTCCCACGTACAGCACCAGCTCCCATCTATTTGCTTTTTATTCTTCTCTCCCAACCAAACACGCACACAGCTAACGCCAATCACACAAACCACTTACCACTGCATAGTCTCATACTACCTACAAGCACACTACCTTTTGTTCCCTTTTTTATATACTGATGTGATAAATAAATTCCTTCTTTCTTGGTCCACGCACTCATACTGTTAGGATCCGATCTCGGAATCGGATTCCAACTGAAAAATGGAACGAAAACCGGGAAACAAAAGCGAAAAAATAGCGAAAGCGAAACGAGACAAACGCGGAAACAAAAGCGAAAACGAACGGAAACTTCCATAAACGAAAAACGGAAGCACAAAGAACGGTAGCGAAAGAAGCGAGCTCGAATCAAAACGAAAGCGAAACGAATCAGACGGAAACAGAAGCAAAAACAATCGAACGGATCGAATTCAAAGCGAATCGAAACAATTTTCCTACATCCGAAGCGAACATAGCAAAATATCGCGCTGGAAAACTTAGACTAATCCAAACCCGAAAACCGGTATATTTTTTTCCATCATTCTTATTATTCAATCCTTTTCTCTGTATCAATCTTATACAAACCAAAACCATAAAATTTCCCTACTTGAAAATTCAACCTTATACAAATCTCAATTTATAGTAAGCTTCTTCTATATTCACGCAAATCCCCAAAAATTCATCTTTTAATCAAATCTTATCTTATTATACCTTAATTTCTACCAAAATTTCGGCAGCATAACGACTGCATTCTAACTAACCTAAAATCTGCAAAGTGTTTAAAACACACTTCTACAATTCCCAATTAGTCCATAATCATCAAAATCCACCGGACCCTCCGTCCGGGATCGCAACATATACAAACACAATCCTATAACTAGCACTTCAAAAATCATAAATCATCCATATTCAATCCACAATTTCAGAA
>JANZLC010000002.1:26861687-26874226 GCA_026413385.1 Erythroxylum gracilipes | reverse complement strand
TTTAAATCTCCAATTTTCAAAATCCCCAATTTCCAAAATTGGCCTAAACCAATTTATCCAAATTCAATACCATAAATTACAATTTCGTCACAATTGACTTAGGAATTCATCAATTGGTCATATTTTCAAGCTAACTACATTAATAAATTCGAAAATCCCCAATTTACAAAATTGGGCATAACCCCAACTCACTTTAATCCAAAAATTGAACCACTTAAACTAAGCATTCACCAAAATTGACTTCATAGAACACAAACCCATACTATTTTCCATGATTCTAAACCAAAACTTCATGAAAAACTCAAAGCTTAAAGGTTTCCTCTTACCTCTTTTCTCCTCCAATTTCGAATTTTCTTGTCCCATAAGAGAGCTATTGCCTTCTTTCATCTTTTCCCTCTAGAATCCACGAAAATATCATGCTTGAAGCCCTCAAATCCGAAACCCCAAGCCATCGTTTTCTCTTTTCCTTCTCCTTTCTCCTTCACCGAACTCACCTTTCTTTCTCTCTTCTTATTTTCTTCTTTTCTCATCAAAGTGTCGTGCTCTCCTTTAGCCAAACGACAGCCACCTCCCTCTTATAATGCCATGTCATTTAATGATTGGTAATTGACCATAAGGCCCTTCCCTCTATGCCTTTAAACTAAGCCCTTTAAGTGGTGTACCTAAATTGCCCCTGCACTTTTATTTTTAAAATCTGACATCTTACTTCTCAATTTTGGGCAAGTAAATAACATAATTTGTCCAACAGTTTCAATTTTTGCTTTCTTCATAGAAAATGTAGATTGTCTTTCTATCTTTCAAATGAGGTATAATTTACAATTTTCGGAGTTAGGGATAAAAAGTTATGGGGTTGGGAAGATCACAGTTACTGTTCATGTAGACAATTCACTGTTTTATTGGTTTATGGGTTTTCATTTAGGATGAAACTTTAAGAGTGATTTTACCCCTTTAAATGATTGCATTGATTTTGGCTCCCTTCATGAAACTTGTAGACCATCTTTTTATCTTTCCAATGAGGTAAAATGTGACATTTTTAGACTTGTGTGCTAAAAGATATGAATTTTCAAACTTTTGACATTGTGTAGGAGAATTTGAGTTTTGGGCTGAACTCTGAAGCAAATTTTTTTTTATACGTTTGATTTTTCATTTTTGATAAAATTTAACCTATCTCCTATTTTATTCATCCTTCCTCCGTTTGACCTCCGATTTTTACGATTCTCGAAGCATTAGTTTTATCAAAAAAAATTCTACCCCTTTTTAGTAAAATAAGAGCGTCAGGTTTTAGACAAAATTTACGGATAATGTTAGCGAGAGTCGTTATGTGACGGTTTTCGATATAATTCCATTTTTGGGCGATTTTGTGATCTATTGAGATACGATTGAGGAGATTTCAGGATCTATTTACCCTAGAGACATGGGATTTCATATTAGCTTAGTAATCGGATTCAATTATGGGCCCTAAGCAGATTTTTGTTTGTTTTTTTAGGATAATTAGGGTAAATTTCTCAAGACTTGTTTGGATGTCATTATAATAAGGTCGATTTGAGGTTTCCTTTTGTGGTGAGGAATTCCTCCCTCGTGAGATGCGCGTCCAGATGTCACGCAGGACGTCAGGCCCGCCACTGACCGGGGAGGGGTTCCAACACATACCTGCAGCCCTCTCTTGTAGCTGGCTTTTTTAATTTGTTCAACAAACCCACACACACTTGCAAAAGCCACACAACCAACACTTCTTCTGTAGATGATGTGACAATTTAATATTGTCCAAGCTTGCTGTTCGCGTACACACCACACAATATAGCATCTTTTTTTATTTTAATTTCTTCAAATACCCTACAATAAAAATTACAAATAATGTAGCATCAATTGTCCAAAAATTAATTTATCACAGTTAAACCAAAATATTACAATTTTTTTCTTATCAACACAAATTAAATGTAAAGCACAATAATTCAAATAATATTCAAATAAAGCCATAAAGATCACTTTGAGTGACAAAAACTCATCCAACTAATATGAAAATATATATGAATAAATGAGTTTGTCAAACATCTTTGTTGGACTCCCATTAATTAGAATCCTGAAGGAAGCAATCGTGATACACTCTTGAGCATTAATGGTGCAGTTTTGTGGAGCATTACCTTTTGTATACCCTTTCAAAAGCCCTTGCAAAATTAGAATATTATCACCAATATTCCATTTGCTCGATAAGGCTTCTTGGTTCTTGCTAATAATGAATTTCAATATAGATTTTAGCCTATTTGCTAGGATTTTAGCAATGATCTTATAAATGAAATTTGCACAAGAAATAGGTCTGAAGTCAATCAATGTTGTAGGGTTATAGATTTTGGGAATCAAACACAAGGAGGTCTTATAAATATCTTTTTAAGTAATAATCCATTTTTTAAGAACTCATGCACAACTTCTTTAATGCATTTTCCTTTTTTATCCCATATTTTTCTATAGAAAAATCCATTCAGCCCATTTGATCCTGGAGCCTTTGAACCATTTATTTTAAACACTACTTCATGTATCTCTTGATCAGTGATAAGCCTAGTTAGGTTGTGAGCTGCATCTTCAGGAATCTGAGCATAAACAAATTCTAGTTAGTTCTTCCTTATGAATTCTAGCAATCCCTTCACTTCCTAGAAGCTTTTAAAAGTATTTCATAGCATCCTTAGCAATCCCAGCTTGCTCATAGATGAATTCCCCTAATTAAGCTTTAATGGATGTGATCCTGTTAAAATTCCTTCTTGTTGACACTATATTGGAGAAAAACTTGGTGCATATGTCCTCATCCTTAATCCAATTAACTCTGGATCTTTGTCTTAATAATAAACAATGTTTGTCCCCTACTTTCCTATGGTACTTAAGAGCTTCCTTCTCCTCATTAGCAAGATTCTCATCAGTCGGATTATCTGCTATCAATTTTTGGTGAATGAGAGTCGTATTCTAACATCTTCTATCTCATTTTTAGTGTTCTATCCCCTACTTGCATTCAGCCTCTTCAATTCCTATTTAATCTCCTTAAATTTTTGCATACGAATAAAATATTTTGTATTGTAGACCTCAAACTTTAAACCCTTAGAAATGGCTTCTTGAAAACCCTGAAAACCCTCCACATTAGTAAGGAAGTTATTAAATCTAAAAAGATGTTTAATACTAACCTTTTTAAAGAGGTTATCCTCCTTGATAGGGGTGTGATTGGAAAACTCTGGGTCCAAAAAGATAGCTTTGCTTTATAGAAAAGTTATTAACTAGTCAACATTCACTAAGGCCCTAACTAACTTTTTCTGAATGAACCACTTAGAAATTTGTTTGTTGCTCCATGTGAATCTAGGACCTTTAAGTTTTAAATCAAAAAGTTCCACATCCTTGGTATAATCAAATAGATCTAAATTGTAGTTGAGCAAATTACAATTCCCTTCAGCTTCTGACCTATAAATCATGGAATTGAAATCACCACTGATAATCCATAATCCTTTAGCTGAGCCTTTTAGTCTTCTCAGTGAGTTTTATAAAGCAGATCTTTGGAAAGAAGTATTAAAATCATAAACAAAAGTAGCCAAAGCTGTATAATTCTCCAATTTGAATATCATTTTTGTGTGAATGAACTGCTCACTAGCCTCCAATGCTTCCACTTCCATTAAGTCCTCATCATAAACAATAATGATTCTTCCATACCTACGGTACCGGTGATTTGTCAGTATCCTCCAAATACTACCAAAATAGCTTAATTTATTCAAATTTTCAACTATGATTTTTGTTTCCAATAAATAAAATAACCTAGGCTTCTCATGCTAAACAAAATCCTTTAAAGCACTAAGCTTCAAAGGTCATGTAGTAATGTTTTTACCTTTTGAACCTTTTCTACTACTCCTGTTACTCTTTCTAAATATCACTTTGTCAAACTTTTCTTCATGATTGTCCTCTTTCTGTTGGTCATCCAACTGTTGTTGCACATCTATTAGTTGTTGGGCTTCATTTTACTGTAAGCCTCCTGAGGATACTTCATTCTGCATAGTTCCTTTTCATCATTACAAGGACTATTCAGTTTCCTACTTCCAATTGCAAATGCCGATGATCTTCCATTGATTGTACGGGATCGATTATGGGTTCATGTTGCTCACTCTTGTTCTCATCATTTAGAATTTTATCCACTTTATCTAAGATCCCTTGATCCTCCAAAGTCCCTTTCAGAGGTACAATTTTGATCAGCTATATGTTTCCTTCTATTATGACTGCATCCGACCCCAGCAACTCCTAATAGTCTCCCTCCTAAATACTTTTGTCGTTGGTTGCCAACTTTTACCTTGTGCTTGTAAGGATGGTTTCCATTGATAAGTAACCATTACATTGTCTTCTTTAAAAGTATCTCCATCTGCCAACTTCAATATTGGGTTACTATCTTTCATATCTTTTGAGATGTCTATACTCACACATAATCTAGCATAGCTAACACGTTTTGAAAATCAAATTCAACTTAATTTGAAAAATTTTCATATTAATACCTTACAAAAAATCAGATTTAGATATAATTAATTTTAATTTAAAGAGTTAAAATTATAGAAACAAAGATGATAATTCCAAAATTTTGATTTTGGAAATCTAAATACCTTAAGCTTTATGGAATCTGAAAAACCTGAGACCAAAGACACAGAACCATAAAAGATAGTAAACCTAGAATTGTTCTAGAATTCTCATTGTTGTTAAAGCCTTCGATTGGAAGCTTATGGAAAGATTGTAACATTAGTGGCTCCTAATTGTGGATTGCTTGTCGTGGTATGGATGAATTGCTTGTCGTGGTCTGGTTGAATTGTAGAGTCTGCTAATTGTTAGGTTTAATAAGTTTGTGGTAATATTTTGGTGACTCGAAAGGAAATTGATGGCACTTGGGGCCATCACTGTAATCACATGGTGGTTGGATCACGAAACCTAAATGATTGCATCATCCTACTAGCAAGCAAAAGACATTGGCGTCTCATGGCATCTCACTCAGACAAATGACATAAACAGTTGCTTATCCTCGAGGTGCAACATCAAGCAAGGGCTATGTAGGATAGGGTTTATGACTTTGGTTGCTAAGGTTTTAAAAAAGATGAAGAAGGGGGAATTTTCTAACGAGGAAAGAACAATTTTAAGGTTAGAAAAGTGGGTGTTTGGATATAGGTTTAGGGTTGTTTTAGGTTAGGAAAAAACATAATGTGGTGTTTAGGGTTTGTAATCATTTTGGCTAAGGTCTTCTTAAACATGAAGAAGGGAACATTTGCTAACGAGGATAAAACTATTTTATGGTTAGAAAAGTGGTTGCTTGGATATAGAATTAGGATTTTTTTTAGCTTAGGAGAAAAGTATTCCAAACTTAGAATAAGGCTTGTTTAGGTACAAGGATAAGCTTATTCTAGTGTTAGAATATGACATGTTTGGTTATTGGATTAAAGTAATTCAAAGATGAATAAAGTTATCGTTGATTTAGAATACAATATTCCAAGAAATATTTCCAAACTAGATCTAAAATTGTTTTAAGTTCTCAAAATCAATTTCATCATTATATTAATTGTTTTTCTTATTATAATTAAGATTAATAATTAAATTGATTCCTATTTAAATTTTAGAAAAGTTGTTTCTAGAATAAAATTAATTATTTTTAATTATATTGAAGTTAATTAATTATATTCTTTAAAATTAAGAAATTTTTTCTTAATTAAATTTCTTTTTAAATTTGATTGACAAAAAATAAATTTCTTATTTTATTTATTTAGAAAATTATTATTCTATTATTTAGAAATTGTTTCTTTATTTATAAATAATAAGTCTCTTGATTTATTATAAATTTTTTTGATTAAATTTGAAAAGATTTTTCATTTATTAAATAAGAAAAATAAGCTTTCTTTTAATATTTTAAAAATCAATTTCTTAGTTATTAAAGAAAAGTTTTCTAATTATTTAAGAAATCAATCACTAAATAAATAATATAAAGGACTTTCTTAGTTAAATTTAGAAGTTGTTCTATTTAATCTTGAAAGTAGTTTCTTTTAATATTAGAAAATAGTTTTTTAATAAGGAAAAGTAATTCCTAATTAGATTAGAAATATTTTTCTAATTTGATTAAAATCTCTTATTTATAAAATTTGATTTTTTCTAAATTATAATAAGTAAAACATAATTTATTAAAAATTGTTTTAATTAAATTTTGTTAAAGGAGTTAAGATAATTAGAAATAGTTTCTACTTGAATTTGAAAATTGTTTTCAAATAAAATTTAATTTATATTTGAAATAAAAATTTAATTTATTTATGAATCATTGAGTTAAATCTAGTTTAGCTTTTTAAGAGTTGTAAATAGTATTTTAGATTGTGAAGATTAAACAAAGCTTGATATTTTATACATATAATATGATTATATATGCATAAGTTCCATTCTTTATTTATATGTTTAATATAAATATTAGATTCATGTTAAATTGTATATTTTATATGTATGATATTTTACATATAATTTTGTGTTTGATTAAACGAATAAACTAAGTACATGTTTTGAATATGATTGTTGCCTTTTATTATTATAAGAAAAATTCAGAATTCTATTTATCGTTGAGCTTATTGAGCAAACTCAGGGTTGCTTTAACCTAAATATGCTTGATCTTATGAGAACGAGTCCTAGCTAATTAAATTTGTGTAATTTGAATGAGCAAATTCATGATCACATAAATTTAAAGGTAAGGTTAGGAATAACATATAAAATATGTTTTAACAAGAGTTATCAACTAGCAGATTTAAGAGTCACATGAAATGTGATTGATAAAGTTGTTATCTATCTAATTTAAGTTGTTGATTTATTAAAGAAACTCAAGATCAACTAAAATTGAATAAGATTTTAGCCCATTAGAGAAATTAAAGTAATGTTTATGGATAGTAATGAGTGCTATTATTTTGAATAAAATAATAGAGTAACTAAATACATGATTAAAATCATGATCTTATTTGATAGTCATAGCATGTAACCAATACTTATTTTTCTTACATTTTATTTTGTTATATGTAGTAACCAATACTTATTTTTCTTACATTTTATTTTGTTATATGTAGAAATTATCTTTTTTTAGTATAAATAATACTAGCCGTTAGTGAACCAAATTTATTAGACATAATTTAGGTTTGAGAAGACTTCTCAAATTCAGAAAGAAAAGTTATATTTACATTATGCAATTTTGCTATTAATCCTTAACGAGAATTTGATGACAAAGTTTAAGAGATTAAATTAACAATAATCAAAAGCGAATATTTGTATAATAGGGAAGTTTGTTTAAATTCTAACACTTGCACATTTTAATGCTACAATAATTTTCAAGACATTAAAGCAACACCAACAAGGATTTAACAGTTTGATTACTATTCTTATGAATTTTTAATTTTAATTTCTTTTTTTCAAAATTAAAATTTTATTTAATTATTATTAATTAAATATTGAATAAATTTTAAAGTTAAATTAATTAATAATTAATTTTAGATAATTAAATCATCAATACAAGATATCATTTTAGATAATATTTTTAAATTATAAAATAATGTTTCAATTTCATATTATTAAAAATTAGTTCTCCATTATGTGAACATTTTTAAGAACCTTAGCATTATTAACGAGGACTTTGAATAATTAAATTATGTAATTTTTTATTTTTTATTATTAATTAACATTGAATAGTCAAATTATTTTTAATAATAAATAAGAAACTAAAATTATTTCATATGCTTATTACATTAAAAGACAAAGTTTTTAATTAAAAATTAAAATATTCTTTCAATTTAATCCTTCAATTTGACCACGTCTGATCTAAACATGTTAAAAAACCTACTCTTGGTTACATGATTGAATGTGCATAATATAAATTTCGCAATCTTGATCACCATGGCAAGGGCCAACTTATTGTCGAAGATGCAACCATCAAAATCAATAGCACGAGAACCCATGTCTCAACACACCATAAGTTGGCGCCTCAAATGGAACCAAAAGATAAGCTTCCATAAATGCTGTCCATGCCAAACCTAGAGAATTAATAGGAACAAATTCCTCTCCCCCTTCTCAAGAACCTATATCTACTCGAACACTAGGCCTAATAACTGGACGTTATCCCTCCGATTGTACTAGGAGTCTAGTAACGTTTAGCTTGATGACATTGAGCAACCAGCACCCAACATTGAATTATACAACATGTACAGATTAGCTTGTGCTTAAATGCCAGTAGAACTAACCATTTCAGTTATTTCGAAGGACACTACCATCTAACCAAAACTCCACATTCTACCATTCAAGCCTAGTTCACGTTATGAAAACTCTTAAATAGAAAATTATTAAACTTGAGAGATTCAACTCCATGCAGAGGAATCCATCACCATAAAGTCAAATACAATCAACTTGGCCTTGACACAACTAATGGTTGGTACATGATTTACAAGTCATGTAAGTTGCCAAAAACATGCCCAGACGTAAACTACCTCGTAACAGTAACAAAAAATCTTGGAGTAGATGCAACAAGTTTTTTTGTCTACAAAAATTCAAACTTGATAAGCTCTAGATTGCATAATGGCTCATGTCAAGTAACAACGCACTCCAACATGTGCAGAAGGCATTCACAAAATGAAAAGTCAAATTGGAGTTTTTGACTCATCTCAAGCTCCAAGCATAAGTCCCTTTACAACTTCATAATTGTTAACCATCATTACGATCAGGAAAGAAAGAACATTCAAATTTAAGGAGAAGCAACAGATAATGAAGTTTTAAAGTTCATATAAGTCAAAATTTTCAAAGGAACTGAAACATACTGGTTTCGAGAAAAATGTAAAAAGCATCAGCAAAACCTCAACATTTGTGATTCAATGCTCATCAGGAATCTGCAATCATTTTTTTGGGTTTTTTGTCCCCCTACAAAAAGACGAAATTGTTAGCAACAGTGTAGTTGAAAAAGATAGTAGCAAAGTCAACTTCTCTACAATCTTACTCAGCCTTTTGAGAAGCAGGGGCAGCTGCAGGTACTGGCTGCGCTTTCTCTCAAGGTACCTGAGATGTCAAAATACCTTAACCATCCTGCATCACATTATAATTGACATATGCTCAAGCTAAAAGCACCCTGTCCACTTATTCTATTCAGTGGCAGGAGGCAGACATCAGCACTTCTAGCATTTATAACTTGCTTAGGCGAGATGTCAACAATTTAGATACAGTAGCAAAACAATGGTACCATTTTAACAATTGAATGGCATTGAAGATTTTGTCAGAGCTTTTAAGTTACCTGTGCCAAGCGCTCCTCCCTTCTGGCAAGTTTTCTCTCCCTGCTTGCCTTACTCTTTGCACGCTTAGCCTCAAACTGGTCAGACAAATTCTTTTCTCTAGCCTTTTCAGCCTTTGATTTATGGATACTTTCCATCAGGACACGCTTGTTCTTGAAGACATTACCCTTCACCTTCATGTACATGTCATGATACATGTGCTTATCAATCTTTTTTGCTTCCCTATACTTGCGCAACAATCGCCTCAAAACACGCAATCTCCTCATCCAGAGGATCTTAGTGGGCAGCCTAGCTTCCCTGGTACCCTTGCGCTTACCTAAACATTGAGGCAACAATAAGAAAGAAAGTTATGTTTTAAATAAGTTCCTGAATCCCCAGTTTTGTCAACTAGCTTAATGCTTGTTATCAATCACCATACAAGTACTAGGTAGCACAATCCATACCATATCCAGAGTGGCGACCCTTTCTCTTGGCCTCCTTCATTCTGCGAGCACGGGAACGTGAATGGATCTTTGTCGGTTTTCTGATGATGAAACCATCTTTTACCAACTTCCTAATGTTCTGCCCTGCACCCGGTTCAAAAGAACTAAGCAGATTAACCATCCAAAGTTAATCAAACAAGTTGAAACTTAGATATTCAAAAATGCCAAATAAACAAAAGACAGTAAATAAAAAACCGCATACTTTAAAGAACAGAATCACGAAATAATATCCCATTCTTAACATACTTTTCAGCTTAACAGACTACAACAGAATCCCAAGAAAACCCATGACTATTTCAAATATCCAATAATCGGTTTCAAAGAAACATTTAATGAATATAACACTGATCCCAAAAAGTAAAGCGAAAATTTGAGAACGCAACTTGAGTTGGCCATGGAGATTTCATTGACCTCATTGGGATCAAGCCAGACTTTTCCCTTCCCGCACTTGAGTACGCTTGCGGCGAGCCGCTTCTGAAGCTTCAGAGACACCATCTTTCTCTATCCTTCCTCCCAGCGAGCTCTAGCCTTTTCCCAGCACCCCTTCCTTTGTGCTTCTGTCCGCGATAATAAAAACAAGGGTTAGGGTTTTTGATCCACTACAGAAGAAGGCCCATCGTAAGTACGGTACTAAAAAAGGTTCTCATTAGGCGTTTAATTTGATAATATTATTAATATTTTAACAAATTTGACCCATTTAACAATAAAAATTTTAAGCTAGTTAATTTTAAATCAATTTTTAATTTTTTAGTTTAATTTATTTTAATAATTTTAGTTGTTAAAAATTAATTAATTAATTAATCAATCAATCAATTTTTATAAATTAATTAATTTTTATAAATTAAAATAAACTAAAAAATTTAATATCATTTTTAATTAAATTTTAAATTTTTCAATAAATAAGAACGACATTTTTAAAAATTTTCAATTTTATTAAATCTTTAACTAATTTTACAATAGTCTGATACCAATTAATGCTTTTAAATCTTAATCTTCTCGTCAGCTTACAGTCTTAAATTTAGATGTAATTTTGAAAATATTGAATATAATCAAGAGTTCAACATCATTTAAGGTATACATCATTTTCAAATCAAATTGAACGTTTACCACAGGTCGTATTGACACCTTCCTGCCCTTTTATCTTCAACATGTATTCACTCATTAATTCCAATTCTTTATACATCAATATTTTATATAACTAAGCTAGACACAACGAATTTATTAGTCTCTAATTTTAAATTTTTTTAATTTAATGCTCAATATTTAAAATTTTATTTGATTTAAATTATTATATCTATTAATATAAAAGGTCTTTATAAGATAGTAATAGAACTTAGGTAAGGTATGATTAAGATAATAAAAGTGTGATAAATTTGAAAGAAATTTACAAATAAGACATTACAAGAAACTTGTTCACAATATGTAAATCCCTTTATTATATATCCACCGGTACTATACTTTTTTTCCCCCCTCTTTTTTCAATCAATATAATTTTCAAGCATTCATCTTGTACTACAATTGTACTACAATTAAAGAAACATTGGACCTTTCAAATTTTCAAGCTTCAAACACTTAAGTAATATAAATAACCTTCAAGGTTCGAAACAATAAAAACGCTTCAAGAAAAATAGAATAAAGGCTAATAATTTGGATTATAATCAATGAAAAAGGTTAAGACTCAACTTAGTTATTCCTAAAGGATGAAATATAGTAAGGTAATTATCAAAGAAATAGCTTAAACAAGTGTTGAATCTAAGTGTCTTTATCACTTCAATGCGTTTAATTTAACAAATGTGATCTTAATATGAATAATAAGAATAAGTTCTATAATTTTTCAACCATGCATGATAACACATACGAATGAATAAAAGAGTTTAAAAATTCATGTATTTTGCTCTTAGGCTCAAAGTTCACAAACAAATGGTTACAATGTGTGTAAATAATATGTAATTTTCATTCAAATTGATTATCTTAATAATTACTAACAATATGACTTATAAAAGCAAGTTTATTCTAACTATTATCCTTTTACATACTAATTCAAATCAATAATCAATAAAGAAATAAATTATTTATGGACAAATTTCAACTATTTCAAGGTGTCAATCAATAAAATTTAATAACAATGATTGTAATAAATTTGAGAAACCCTTCTCCACACTTAAAATTATACATTGTCTCCAATATACACAATATAAGCATGAAAATAAAAAGTGCGAAAGTGGAGTTTGGTAGTTCTTTAAGTAATAAGGATTTTTAGGGTTTGATTTTCATGATTTTGGGACTATCCATCCATATGAGATCCTAACATCCTTGCAAAATATAAAGAAAAATAAAAATAATAAAAGAAAATAAAAATGACACAAATAATTAAAAATATGAAATAACATGTATACTAATGTTTAGACAGAAAGAAAGAAAATAGGAAGTATACAAAGTTAAAGATAAAAAGAAAAGATATAAAATATAAACATCTCCCTCGTGGTGTGACTTAGGTCTGTCCAACGATGGAGTCTTTGGATCGATGATCCTGAGCAGGTGGAAGAATTGTTGATGAAGTACACTTGCTAGATGATGGAGGCTAGAAATCGATGCCTTGATGGCTCGCCATTAATAACAATAACTCTCCCATCCATCCATCAGTGGTCTCAAGCCCTACGCAGCGTTTGGTTAGCGTCTTTAGCAAGCAGGGACGAGACGTGACTGGGCAGGATGTGACGGAACAGAACAAGAATTGAAGACAGTGAGATGTTTGGTTGCGGTGGACAGA
>JANZLC010000002.1:26842319-26856075 GCA_026413385.1 Erythroxylum gracilipes | reverse complement strand
AATTTTGAGGTAAGAGATAGTGTAGGAATGAAGTAAATTATGAATGAGTAGTATCTATTTATAGAAAAAAAAATTTATCTAAAGGCAATATTTTAAAAATCATTGTATTATATTAGTTGTGAGCAACACCTTTTAAAAAGTTACAAATTTAATGTTGCCTAAAGCTCTTTTTTCTATAGTGTTATGCATTTATGGTTATACAAAGAGGGCATGTTTGACCCCTTGTCACTTTATGAGGAACTTTATGCTCATACATACACTTACCTTTATGGTTCTATAAAGAGGACATTTTTAACAATTTCATATTGTTTTTTAACAATTCCTGGAGAAATGGTGAGCAGGTCATGATCAACAGAAAGATAAGTGATTTATAACTCTTTGAACTTGTAAATGTTTAAAACAAAGTGAAAAGCTACCACATTGTGTAACTGATTTTATGCTCTGGTGCTTGATTTCCATCAGCAATTATAAAAATGGCATATGGCTCTATCATTATTTTTGGAATAAATTCATTTACTTCAAAAAAAAGAATTTGTGTACACCCTTTTATGTATCATATCTTGTATCTATTAATTAGAGTCCTTTGTTCACTTACCAGTATATATATTTTCTTTCCATTATTAAACTTCTCAAGTAAAGCTTTCAAATCCATGAACTCTTTACTAAGTTTCTCATTCTTGTGCATTATTCTACAATCTTTAATATCATATGATGGTGTTTATGCTTTGGCTAACTCTTTCTTCAAATTCTCATTTTCTATTATGCATGAATTGAAAACCTTTTGTTCTTCCTTTCACTTGGAAGATAAAGTCTTCTCCTCCTTAGTCATGATCTCCAAATTTCCAATTAATTCATCATATATGATATCATTATCATCATAATTATCATTGTATATAAACATCAAATCATTTTAAAGCATATTTGTCACTCTATGCTCAAATATCCTTCATATTCTATGGTGTCATCCTATATAGAGTTTAAGGCTTCCCCCTTTTTAGGATTTTCTTTTGTCATTCTTCATAAGGACTTGACATTCATACTTCACACTTCTCAGTTTCATATATCTATGACAAACAAAATTAGGTTTATGGTTTAAAGTACATTTTCCTTTACCATTTGAATACTTACTATGCAAAGTAATAACTTTGTAAGCTTAAAAAATTACAAAAGGATGAAATATTTGTTTTATAAAAATTTCTTGGAATTTCATATATGGTGTTTAAAATAAGGACAATCATAAAAAAAGTTAAGGTATTCCTATTTTCTTTGAATCAGTACTCCTATAGTTTTGGTTGACTATTCATATAACAAAATATACTTCCACAAAAATTCTCAAAAGCATAAGATATATAATAAGGACAAAATTAATTATACAAAAAAAAGAAGAATAATTGAAGAGGTAGGAAAAGATAAAAAATTATTATTTATATTAGTCTACATCCATTGTCCAAGCTCCACTCAATAAATTTTGAATCCATTATGACTTATCTTCTATTAGCAAAGAGTAAATCATCACAACTTGTCTTTTTCAAGTCTTAAGACAATATTTATAAAATTTAGATGCTTAAAACTCTCATTACCATACCCTTAATCCTCTCAATCACACAAGTTCTTATAAGAGTTCCAAAAATCACTCAAAAAATCCCACTCACTTTAGAATATGAAAATATAGTTGTTACATAAGCTTTGAATCTTTTATAATAATTGAAATATATTGTTTATCTTATTTATCTTTTTTTATATCAGGCTTATTATAATTTTTTATTTATAATCATTGCTAAGATATAATTTGTATGGACAAAAATAGGACAATATACCCTAAAATAGGAAGTATGTTTAGTAGACTAGTATCGTTCATAGTGACTGGCAACAACAATGTTTGGTGTACCAAATTAGTGCTTTACAAAGTGTATTTTTAGTCCTATGTTACTACCTTTCACCATCCTATGCCTTGTTAGCTTTTTGACTTTTTTCAAAATTTTTAAGCAACACGAGAATTACTTTAAGTAAATTTACCAAAGGTAGAATCTCATTTTGGAACATCAATCATGAACTTGAACTCATGAATAATCTCTTTCAAGACTTGTACTCCTCTTATCCATGATTCAAGCATCAATTCCAAAGATTTGCATAAGCTTATTTTTATAATATTATTTTACCATGTTAATTTATCACAAGTTCATCAATGTTCCAATATTTTGTTATTGTAGCTGACAGGTGTAAAAGTTATTGTGTTTTCTAGGTGTTAGAGTGTGTTTTTAGATGAAAATAATGTGTTTTTTTTAATAATTTAACATTTCAATGCTATTTTTAGGGGAAAAACATTTAGAAAAAACTTAAAGAAAGCACTAGAAGACTTAAGAGTATATAAACAAGAGAAAAATCACTTGACAACTATAAAAACATAACGAGAGGAGATTAAAAGAGAAAAATTCTTAAGAATAAGGTTGCAAAATTTCCAGCTCAAGGAAAAGAAGAGAAGACTTCCATATTCAATTCTCTACTTTTTTTTCTTATTTCCTTGTTTTTGTTAGATATTAATGATGATTAAATTTGGATATATAGTTATATCTATGAATTTATAAATTTCTTTTTAGGAATTACCCTTGATTTATTTGTTAAACTTTATATTCTTGATTTTATGAAATATGCTTATGATGTTTATTATTTTATACTTAATTTGAATCGAGAGATTAGATTGAAGTATTTATGTTGTGTTACATAGTTAGAGTTGGTACCTCAACAGACCTATAAACTTCAAATTAATAGGAAATTGAAGATAGATATTAATTGTTTATTAGTTATCCATATGATTGCTTCAAATCCAGTTACATAGTTAGAAAGAGTTTTAATAAACTAAGAGATCACAATTCAGTTTCTATCTATTTTAATTGGGATTACTTAATTAGATCTCGAGAGATGGTAATCATAATCATTTGTTATCTAAGATTAAGTAGGATTAAATCGAAAAGGTAAAGTGAAAACAAAAAAGGATAAAAGTAATTCCTAGTTTTCATCATTGATCAATCAATCAAATTTATTGTTGTAGTTTATATTATTTAGTTATTAATTCTTTGTTTTTAGTTTAAATGTTAGTTATTCATCTTATTGTTTACCTTAAACAAAACTTACAAAAAATTTTGGGTGACTACTACAATCCTTGTAGGACGACACTTTATATAATATAAGATACGATTTGGATAATTGTAGTTAAGAATGTTTTTTCACTTAAAACTTCAACAAGTTTTTGGCATTGTTGCTAGGGATTTGTTTTATAGCACCTACTATAGTTCAATTTACCTTGATTTAAGGACTTTTAACACTTTTCTTATATTACTGTAGGTGTATAAACACAAGATCTACAAGGAGTTCGAGCAAACTAACAGACACACAAGTTTCTAACATCACCAACCAAAAGAAAGAGATTCAGAAAGCAAGATGTATGGAAGCTGTAGATAGGAGAATGGCAGAGGAAAGCAATCAAAGAGAACAACAAATAACTCTTATAGACTTTATGAGGCTAGGGTTTAGTGTTAACCAACAAGGAATAACGAGACCACTAGTGTAGACTGACACTTTTGAAACTAAACCAACACTGCTGAATATGCTACAAACCATTGTCCAATTTTATGGACTATTGATTAATCCAAGGTCAATATTAATTTTACTACAAATGCACAACTTCCCATACTTAAACTTTTGTTCTTCCTCAAGCAAATCATAATCTAAATTATTAATTTTATAAACATCTATCCATCGTTAATTTTAACCTGTCCATCCTTACTTTAAATCATTATATCATACTCATCAAATTAATATACAATGAAAATCAAGTTGTCCTAAAACTAACTTCATAAGTCAATATCAATAATAATCACATCAATAATCTTTTTGAAATTAAAAGCATAATTCTTTACACCCTCACTAAGATTTCACTTAAAATTACATAAGTGCTTAGGGTGAAAAGTATCAAACTCTCAAATCAATGAATAATAAAACTCTTAACCATAAGCTTGCAATATTATCACATCTCCACCACTTATGTGTAAACTAGAAAAAAAGTCAAAAGGTCTTTTTAAAGTTTTAATGTGGCTTAGGTAAGGTATGATTGGAATAATAAAAATGTGATAACTTTGAAGGAAATTTACTAAAAAAAAACCTTACAAGAAACTTGTTCACAATATACAAAGATCCGTTCATTATAAATCCATTGGTACTAAACATTTTTTCCTTTTTCTATACATATAATTGTTTTAATAATATTTTTGAGGATTCATCATGTACCACAATTAAAGAAATGTTGGACCTTTCAAATTTTCAAGTTTCAAACATTAATGTAATGTAAATAACCTTTAGGGTTCAAAACAATAAAAAGGCTTTAAGGAAAAATATGATAAAGGTTAATAATTAGGTTATAATCAATGAAAAAGGTTAAGGTGCAAAACTGGTTATTCCTAAAAATAAACTATGGTAAGGTAAATATCAAAGAATTAGGCTTAAACAACTATTGATTCTAAGTGCCTTTATTGCCTTATTGTTTATAATATAACAAATGCAATCTCAATATACATAATAAAAGCACATTCTAGAATTATTCAACTATGCTTGATAAAACGTATGAAAGAATAAAAGAGCTTAAAAATTTTTGAAATTAGGTTCTTAGGGTTCAAAAGCTCACACAAAAAATGGTTATATTATGTGTAAATAATATGCCATTTTCATTCAAATTGACTATCTCAGTGCCTACTAAAAATATGACTTAGAAAAGAAAGTTTATTATAACTGTCATTCTTTTGCATACTAATTCAAATCAAAATTCAATTATAAACTGAAGTACTTATGGACAAATTTCAACTAACTAAAAATATTAGTTAATAAAATTTATTAACAAACACATGGAAAAATCCTATAAAAAAACCTCTAGAAGATTCAAGAGTATATAAACAAGAGAAAAACATCATTTGACAACTGTAAAAACATAATAAGAGGCGATCAAAAGAGAAAAATTCTCAAGAATAAGGCTGCAAAATTTCTAGCTAAAGGAAAAGAAGAGAAGACTTTCAAATTCCATTATCTACCCTTTTCTTATTTCCTTATTATTGTCAGATATTAATGATTTTTGGATATATAGTTATATAAATGGTTTGCTAAATTCCTTTTTAGGAATTACTGATGTGGAACCCTAAGGCTAAAGAACTCGAAACCCCTTAAACACACACTTTGGATAGAACATGAACAAGAAGAAATTCCCAACCCTAATGAACCCCCAACCAATTATATGAAAGGAAACACATATAATAAGGTTGATTTGAAAGCAAGAATAGAAATTTTCCACAAGTGTTTACCTTGATAAGAACTATATTCTTGATGTAATAGAAGAAGATAAGAAATCCTCCCTTATACAATTCGTTATTTAACCAATCTAACCCTAAACAATGTTTATTATGGTATATTTATAACTTTTGAAAAGAAAGAAACCCTAGCTACGTAAAAGGCCTTTAAACATGGGCCTTTCACTAAAATAATTAAAGCCTAAACTAATATTTATAAAATACAACCCATTAAACCTAAAAGTTTTAAACAAGCCCAATACACAAGTAGTGGGCTGCCGAAAGTTATGCTTCTAACGTAAAATAAATAATTAAATAAGGAGAAAAGTCTTCTTGCTCATTCTGTTCAACTTGATTAGTTATCTTGTCATTAGCCTTCATTGTCTCTTGAGATTCCATGTTATCTACAATTCAAACCATATAGGATTGAAACACCTTTTTGAACTTCTTAGCTCCTGATCTTATTATTGGTCCCTCTAGCATTACTAACTCATCTTTGGCATTATTTTTCTTACAAAGTCCCATGATCGTGCTCACTTCATCCCCTCCCTCTTCAAAAGGATTCATCCTCGAATCTGAATCAAAGTCCAAAGGAAATAAGTCAAAAAGATTAAAAGTAGCACTAACATTATATGCACCTGGCAAGTCTATCTTCTATGCATTGTCATTGATGCATTCCAACACTTGGAATGGTCCAACACCCTTTGCATCAAGTTTTGACTTCCTTTACTGTGGAAACCTTTCTTTTCGCATATGCTTCCCCCCTAAAAACCCAATCACCTGGTTCGAAGAGAACTTACTTTCTACCTCTATTTGCTTTTTGTGCATATATGCGATTCTTTTTCTCAATATGTGCACGTTCTTTCTCGTGTATTGATTTAAACAAGTCAACCTTCTTCTTGCCATTTAAACTAGCAATCTCAGTCAAAGGTAAAAGCATCAAATCTAACACAGTTAGAGGATTAAAACCATACATAATTTTAAATGGAGAATAACTTGTAGATGAATTTATAGAATCATTATACGTAAACTTAATGAATGGAAAACAATCTTCCCAAGTTTTCAAGTTCCTCCTAACAATTTCACGTAACATGGTTCCTAAAGTCCTATTAACTACCTTAGTTTGTCCATCAGTTTGTGGATGACATGTAGTAGAAATAAAAGCTTAGTACCCAACTTTCCCCACAAAAATCTCCAGAAGTGACTTAGAAACTTAACATCCTTATCTAAAACAATAGTCATTGGCACACCATGAAGTCGAACCACTTCCCTAAAGAAAAGATCAGCAATGTCTGTTACATCCGCTATTTTCTAGCAAGCAATGAAATGAACCATTTTACGAAATCTGTCCACAACAAAAATATGTTATCTCTACCTTTCCTAGTCTTAGATAAATCCAATACAAAGCCCATAGATATATTAGTCTAAGGTTTATTAGGTACAGGTAAAGGTGTATACAAACCATGAGGCATAGACCTAGACTTAGCTTGTTTACATGCAATACACTTGGCACAAACCCTTTCCACATATTCTCTCATATTTAGCCAATAAAATTATTCACCAAACTTATCTAAGGTCTTTTTCACACCAAAATGCCCCATTAACCTTCCACTATATAATTCTCTAACAAGCATCTCTCTAATAGAACATACAGGAATGCAAAGTTGTTTACCCTTAAAAAGATATCCTTCATGCCTATAGAACTTATCAAATGCAGCATGTTCACAAGCTTGATATACATTGGAAAAATCAACATCTTCCATATAACTCTTTCAAATGCTCAAATCTAAGTAACTTAAAAGTAAGCATAGAAATCAAAGCGTACTTCTCGATAATGCATCAGCCATAACATTTTCCTTACCTTGCTTGTATTTAATCAGATACAGATATGTTTCAAGATACTCCACTCAACTTGCATGCCTTTTGCTCAGTTTCCCTTGTCCCTTCAAGTACTTAACAGATTGATGATCACTATGTATCATAAACTCTTTAGGTAGTATGCAATGTTCCCAAACTTCAAGAGCTCTCACCAAGGCATAAAGCTCCTTATCATAAGTGGAATAGTTTAAATTTGATCCGCTCAACTTGTCATTAAAATATGTTGTGGGATGATTCTCTTATATTAAAACAACCTCTATAAGAATAGGATGACGATACTTTATAGTGATCTTATTGACCGCTCTATAGTCCACACACATCCTCCAAGTCCCATCTTTCTTTGGCAGTTCGACAAGCTGGATGATTAAGAACTTGAGCTCCCGGTACCAAGTTAATATGGTACTCAATCCCTCTCAAAGGTGGTAACCTATAGGTTACCTCTTTAGGAAAAACGTCATTATAATCCTACAACAGGGTCACAAACACACTAGGCAAACTTGGGTCATAGTTAATGTTAGTAAACAAAGTTTCCTTAAACCAAATCAAGATTAAAGCTCTCTTGCCTAAGTATGCACTCTTTAACTCTCTCTCTTTTTCATAAAAACATGATTGTGACTTAACTTTTTCACTCCTCTCAATTTTTCTTTCCTTAATTTTCACATTCTTTTCTTTCTTTTCACTCAGTAACTTCTTCTCTCTTGAACATCCCACCTTTTTTCCTCACTTGCGCAGTCACTCACCATTGGACCTTTAATTTTATTCTTTTCTCTCATGGCATATTTTCTTTCTTCTTTCTTTTTGTTAGGACCCCGCCCTTGAGAGTCACGTCTCTGATGTCCTACATGACATCTGGATGCACATCCCACAAGGATGGTGTGCCCACACCAAGTCAAACCTCAAAAACGAACTCATTTCTCTTATTTCCGAACAGATTTTGGGAAACCGCAATTAGAATTTCAATAAAACTTCTTCAGAACATTTCTTCCCCATTTGTCTTATGTTTCCAAAGACACCAAAATCATTCACCGGTTCACAAATTGAAAGGTATAGCCAAAACATTTTCGAACTGTCCTTAGAATAAACTAGCAGACTATTCTCAACTTCCGTCCTGAAATTGAAAGTCTTAGAAACTAAATTAAAAATCAATTCCTTTAGATAACCTATAGCTCTATGTCTTTAGTTTATTTAGAGACAAGAATCATCTCATTTGGAGCTCTACAGATCAAGATATCCTCAAAATATTGAAGCATATTTTGTGAAATATCCAATTCATGCTCTTCCTAACGAACCCCACACTGTGATTCCATCAAACTTTTTGAAATTAATACCAAAAGCTCTAAATGTTTATGTAGAGGTAGAGGAATGTGTTAGAAAACCAATACTTCAAAAATTAGGTCATTTAGAGGTCGGATGAAAAAGTTATGGCCAAAAGAGTGAGAGATGTTCAGGTCTGAGGGGAGGCTTGCGGGTCGTGATCGTGCACATGCATGACCGTGACATCGCGGGTGGTCCTGCGGAGTCGCGATCGCAACACTCCAGTGGACCCGCAACTCCTTCTTCCTCTTTTCCACCGACATCATAACTTCAAACCTCCATAACTTTTGTTACAAATATCGGATTGAGCTCATTTTTGGACCGTTTTAAAGAAGACTTCTAGCTCTACAACTTCTATGAAGAACTTAAAAATAATTGTTGCCTCTATACAGGATAAAATTTTAAAAAAAGAACAGTTGTCCCGAAAATCCATCCTAAATAGCATCACAACTTCTAATAATCATATCTCTAAACTCTAATGTCCAAAAATTTCATACTATATATCATTGGAAAGCTGAAAACATAATCTACAACTTTCAAGAAGGCAACTTCATCCAATTCAGCTTAGATCAAAACAATATTTTGCTTGAAAACAGATCACACATTCTCACCCTTATGGAAAAACTTGAAAATGCAAAGTACAATTTTTAGAATATCATCGGCAAATCACAAACATACTTCATTAACATCAAAATATGAGAGTTTTTATAAAGTTTTAGTGGGCATTTTCAAGCCACAATACATCAATATTTCAAAATGCCAAGATACAAAAAAGTTACATGAATAGTAATTTACTCAAAATGCAACTAAAGCCTTGTAATTGCAAATCTAGCTTAAAACACAAAAAGATGAAAATTTTGGAGTGATGCCTCGATTCTCTTTCACTCGATCTCTTGCTCGTCACCTAGAGAGGGGAAGGAATGGGGGTGAGCTTAACGCTCATGGGTAACACTTTTATAATCGGTAATAAGTAAAACAATTTAAAACCTTCATGATCATAGCAATTTCTCACAAAAATCCATAAAACATGTATTTCTCAACTTATCAAACCAATTCACAATTCACATAAGTCAAGCATTCATCAAACAAGTCAACACAAGTAAACACATAAGCACATCACAATGGCTTGGGTAGATCCATTAACATGACAAGCTACACAATTCCACATAATGGTTTTGTGTAGTCTTAAATTTAAAGGAGTCCATAAAGGAGCTCCGTGCCACTAGCGGGCAGGCGAGAGAAGCCTTAACTTGGTCAACGTGCACATGACAATTCTTGGATGGACTACACCAAACCCACACAATATGTAATTCATGAACTGAAAAATATTTTGCCCATATGGCACATTTTTGAAAACTTGTCTTTCATGAACATAACATATTTCACATGCATTTCCATCATTATTTCATAATTAAACAACCACATTCCTATACCAAGTCTCAAAGCCATTTCTCAACTCATTCAAAAGCAACAAATACAACAATTTCGAAGCAATAGAATTTCATTCCAAAATTCACACATAACAACATATGGCAAATTCTCAATCATTTAAAGAACAATAAATGCTCATTTATAAGGTAGTTGCAAAATCATTAAATTACATTTATTTGAAGGACATTTATGGATCATTAACTCAACTATAAAAATGAAACCCACCCTTAATTTCCTTGCTTGTTAGATTGCTTACGGATGTCTTTCCTCTTGCTCCTCTTGCCTCTCTTGATCCCCTCCTTGATTTCCTTCATCAATGATAAAATTCCCATTCAATAGGAATTCAAAAATTAAGAACCCATAAGGCACATTCACTGAAGTTGACTCTAGATTGCTAAAGCCCATTTATTTCCTAAACTTTATGAGCCAAAACCCCTTCCATATACCCAAGTAAAAAAATCGAACTTACCTTGAATCTTCACCAATTTGTGAGATTATTGGCTCTAAAGAAAGCTCTTCTCTTCCTCTTTCTTTTCCTTTCTTGAGTAACCTTAAACTCTCTCTTTAAAACTAAGAAAAGATGAAACCTAGCCCAAACTCTATTCCTTTCTCAATTTCACCAAAACCTCTCTTTCTCAATTTTTCAATTTCGTATAACACTTCTTCTTTCACCTATTCACGTTTTTCTTCTTCTCCATCCCAAAACTATACCTTTCCTTTCCTATTTAACCCTTAATGTATGAGAAAAGTCCACCTTGCCCTTCCTTTAATGCCTTAGTGTTTTTAACCTTAAATAAACTACCCAAAATACCCCTTTATGCGTCAATTTACCACCTTTACTTCAACTAACCCATGAAATAAATTCCACTAACATAGACATAAATAAATAAAAAATTACTCCAAAAGTATTGTATCTCTCCAAACCTCATAATTATCTAAATCATGCTTTACTAAACAAAAACATTTGGGAGCCAATATTTCTCCTCCTCTTAAAAAAATTTTGTCCTCGAAATTCTTACCTAAATCATTGAAGAGGTATGGATACTTCTCCTTCATGGATTCCAAGGGCTCCCACGTGGCTTCTTCTACATAATGGTTTCTCCACAGGACTTTTACTAGTTGAACTGTCTTATTCCTGAGGACCTTTTCTTTAGTATCCAAGATCTCCACTAGAGTCTCCTCATAAGTCAAATCATCATTTAACTGAACCTTAGTGATCTGAATGATGTGAGAGGGATCTGACCTATATCTCCTCAATATGGAAACATGAAAAATATCACGAATCTGTGATAATTCCAGTGGCAGTGCCAACCTATAGGCTAATGGTCCAATCCTCTCAAGAATTTCATAAGGACCCACATATCTTGGACTCAACTTGCCCTTCTTGCCAAATCTCATTACTCCTTTCTAAGAAGATGTCTTAAGGAAGACTTTCTCACCAACTTTATACTCCATTTCCTTCCGGTGGGCATCAGTATAGCTTTTCATTCTGTCCTGAGCCGCTTTAAGCCTTTGCTTAACTAACTTGACCTTGTCAGCTATCATCTGAATAAATTCTGGTCCTATTCGCTTCCTTTCTCCTTCTTCATCACAACATATAGGAGTACTACATCTCCTCCCATACAGTGCTTCATAATGGGCTATCTGAATGCTTGAATGGTACGAATTATTATAAGCAAATTCAACCAATGGCAAATGCTCATCTCAAGCTCCTTTAAAATCCATTGCACATACCCTGAGCATTCCCTCAAGGGTCCGAATGGTCCTCTCAGATTGACCATCTGTTTGAGGATGGAAAGCAGTGCTGAAACTCAACTTGGTTCCTAAAGCCTCTTGTAAGCTTCCCTAGAATCTCGAAGTAAACCGAGGATCTCTATCAAAAACTATAGAGTTTAGAATCCCATGCAGTCTCACAATCTCATCAATATACTTCTTTGCTAGCACATGTAGAGAATCAGTCTGTTTAATTGTCAGAAAATGGGTTGATTTCGTCAAACGATCCACAATAACCCATATGGCATCATGCTTCCTACTGGTCTTGGGCAAACCCATTAGAAAATCCATGGTCACTCTTTGCCACTTCCACTCAGGAATGGAAAATGGCCTTAACTTGCCTGAAGGTGCCTAGTGTTCAGGCTTGACTTGCTGACACACTAGACACTCACTTGCATATTCGGCTACATCCCTCTTCATGCTTTTCCACCAGAAATACTCTTTTAAATCTCTGTACATCCTGGTGCTACTGGGGTGCATAGAATAAGGCACATTGTGTGCCTCATCCAGTATTTCATCCTTCACCTCCTTGACATTTGGGATACAAAGCCTGTTCCCTACAACCATAAGTCCATCTTCCCTCACTATTTCTTGCCATTTTGAATTTTTTCTTGGAGCTTACTCAATTCTGCATCCTGTGCTTGTAATTCCCTAACCTTCTCTCTGAGTATCGGTCTCACTCTGAAGGAAGCAACAATGCAATCAGGTTCCTCCTGCTTTAAACTTATCCTAAGCTTAGCCATCTCTTCCAATAACGACGGATAAACTGTCTGAACATGTGCTATTGATGATTTCCTACTTAAGGCATCCGCTACGACATTTTCCTTACCTGGATGGTACTCAATCAACAAATCATAATCCTTAAGCAACTCAATCCACCTTCTCTGTCTCAAATTCAGCTCTTTCTGACTTAGTAAGTACTTGAGACTTTTATGGTTAGTAAAGATCCTCATCTGAACCCCATACAGATAGTCTCTCCTAATCTTCAAGGAAAAAATCACTGCTACCAATTCCAAATCATGGGTCAGATAATTTAACTCATAAGGCTTTAGCTTCCACGAGGCATACGCTATTACCTTGTCTCCTTGCATCAATACACAACCCAAACCCTTTCTTAAAGCATCACTATACATTGTATAACCCTCATCTCCAGCAGGAAAAATAGAAACTGGAGCACTTGTCAACCTGTGCTTAAGTTCCTCAAAGCTTTTCTAACATTCATCACTCTAGATAAACTTCTAATTTTTCCTTTATAACCTAGTTAGTGGAGCAACAATCATGGAGAATCCTTCCACGAACCTCCTATAGTAACTTGCTAGACCTAGAAAACTCCTCACTTCTGTTACTATTTTGGGTGCATGCCACTTCACCACTACTTCAATGTTCTTCGGATCAACATGTACCCCATTCTCAGAAATTACATGTCCAAGGAATATCATCTCATGGAGCCAAAATTCACATTTGTTGAATTTGGCATAAAGTTCCCTCTCCTTCAGTGTCTGCAGTACTATCCTGAGATGTTCCTTATGTTCCCCTTCACTCTTGGAATACATCAGAATGTCATCTATAAACACTATGACAAACTGATCCAGATACTCCTTGAAGACCCTATTCATAAGATCCATGAATGCAGCCGAAGCATTGGTAAGTTCGAATGGCATGACTAGGAACTCGTAATGCCCATAACGAGTCCTAAAGGCTGTCTTATTTACATCAGACTCCTTGATTCTGAGTTGATGATAGCCTGATCTGAGATCAATCTTAGAAAATACCTTTGCTCCCAGCAACTGGTCAAATATATCATCAACCTGAGGCAGAGGGTACTTGTTCTTAACAGTCACGTTATTGAGTCTCCAGTAATCAATGCACCTGTTCCATGCCCCATCCTTCTTCTTAACAAACAAAACCAACGCTCCCCATGGTGACGAACTCGGCCGTATATACCCCTTCTCTTGTTAGAGTAGTGCCCTAAAGGCAATCCCCTTTAGCGCGTTTTGTTCATAAGTACAGACTTTATGAATAAATAAAGA
>JANZLC010000002.1:26820310-26830811 GCA_026413385.1 Erythroxylum gracilipes | reverse complement strand
TTATAGTGTATTACAAGTTTACAATTGAGAATAATTTCATACATTACTAATTTGTAATTTATTTTAATGCAGTAGAAAAAGTTGATGCAAATACATTAGATGAAAGCGTAGTTTACGAATCTTTAAATAGCGTTGAAGAATTTGGAGCTTTTGACGATGATGAGACGCAACCTCCTTCAGAAATACAATTTTGATTTTTTTTATTATTTTAATATTTATATTAGACTCATATTTATTTATTATTTATTAATTATATAATAATAGACATTGGTATATTTTTATTTCAATAAAATATTTTATTTTTACTTATTCTTATAAATTTTACTTCTTATTTATTATATACCGATTTTATAGTGATTCACTACCGATTGAACCTCTAAACTTTAAACCTTTTCTTTAACCGCATCGATGTCCGGTTCAATTTTTAAAACATTGGAAATTTATATCTTTCCTACATTTTTTATTGACGACTTTTTGTTACTATGTTTTGAGAAAAACAACGTTAACTGAACAGAAGCCCACTTTCCCACATTAACGCAACACGATAACCTTCAGTTGCTTTTGACTTATGAAAGCGTGGAGGGGAGCACTTATTCCTGTAACCGAATTTACGATATTACCCTCATCAAACCACCCCGTCTCACACGTCACGTCCCTTGCTCATCAAGGAAAGAGAAAGACCCCTCCCATCCCATGTCTTCTCTCTATTTAACAGACAGTGAGAGAAAAGAAGAGAGAAAACAGGAGAGCGATAATGGAAAATGAGATTGGGAAGAGCAGCAGTGGAGATGGAGGGAAGGGGAGTGGCGGGAACAGGCGGAAGTTGTGGTTGTTCAAGAAGTCGTGGAGATGGAGATGGAGATGGAGGTTTCTGAGGTCTGCATTTAAGTGGAAGAGGCACACCTTGCAGCTTTCTCTTTTGGATGATTTGCTCTTCAAAGTTGTGTCTGTTTTAGAGGCCGTTGTCTTGGTGGCTACTCTCTCTTTCTTCTTTATTTGTTGTGGCTGTCACATTTGAGAAGCCCCCCTTTCCTTTCTAAGTTGTTTCTCTGTTTTTCCTTCCTACTTTTCAGTCCCTTGTGTGCTTCAACTAAGTGACGGTGATCTGTTAAATGAAGTTTGCTTGAATTTAACTCTACAATGAGAGAGTGAGGATTCCAAGGAGTTGTAGAGGGTGAGGATTCTAAGGAGTTGCTGTAACTTGGTGTTTAATCTTCGTTAAACTGACGCCTTGTCTCATTAACTTCTTATCTCACATTAATGAGAGATGGTCAGCTAGAACGCTACACACTTTTTGAGATTCTTATTAGTGATTTGATATAGTGATTACTATGATTGTATTACTTACAGAGCCTGTGTGATTTTTTTTTCTCTATTTTAATCTAAAACCATGGTATATTCAGCTAAACGAGCTTGAAACTTGCGATTCCTGTTAAATAAATGTTAATAGAAACAATGAGGCATGTCCAAGATACACTTTTTTCAGTTGCACCCAAGCCTGACCAAAATCCATTCCAAGTAATACAACTTCAATGTTCCGAGTATGCGCCCACCCAAAAAATCAATACTTCAATTAACCATCGCGACGATCTCATAATTATTTTCTTGCATTCCAGTTTCTAATTAACTATATGAAAGAAAAAAACTTTGATATTTTACTTAAAAATCAAAAGAAAAGCTTAGATATTCTACTTAAAATTCATGACAGAAGTATACTAAAAACAAAACAAATGCTTCGCTAAAAGGTTACCTTAACGTAGCCTAAAAACATGTAGTCAAATGTTTAGTTTGATGTATTGCGGTAAATCTAGAATGAAGATGTAGCCACCTCGAAGAAGTTGCCCAAAAAACATAGCTGATAGCTTAGTTCAAAGAGTAAATGGTCTCCAGGAGCTTGCTTCTAATAGAAGATGGACTCCACCGAATAGAGCAAATATACTAATAAAAGAAAATGAGATAAAAAGGGCACATAAGATTTAACGTGAAAAACCTTTTAATAAATATGGGAGAAAACCATAGACAAAGATAGAAAATTTTTCACTATAGAAAATAAATAGTACAAGAGGAAGATCTCACAATCCACACTAAAAATTATACACAAGGTTATGAAAAAGAGATTTTGAGATACCTAAAATCTTAAACATATGCCTCCTTATATAGCCTTAATGGAGGTTATTATGTTCTCTCTTTACCAATATGAGATTTAAGCCAACAATCTTCCACTTGAAGATTTGATTGAGAACCAATCAATCTCTATATTGTTATTTCTATTTTATCATTTTTCTGCCATCTACGTCTCTACCAAGTTATACAAGGATCTACTCCATATGAATTTATCGGTGTTAATTGGGTTTGTTAGTGCATCTACTAGGTTCTCTTTCGTATGAATTTTTTGCATGTCCACACTTCCATCTTCCACCATTTCACGAACAAAATGATATTGAACTCCTATGTGTTTAGTTCTGGAATAAAAAACTAGATTCTTTGCAATATGTAAAGCACTTTGACTATCACAATACAAAGGGATTTTTCCCTGTCGGTACCCAAGTTCCTCCAAAAACCTTTTTTATCCATATTGATTCCTTGCAAGCTTGAGTAGCTGCCATATACTCAGCTTCTATTGTAGATAATGCTACAACTGTCTGTAGTTTAGACAACCAGCTCACAGCTCCTCCTGCAATAGTAAACAAATAGCCTATAGTAGATTTTCTTTTATCAAGATCACCTACAAAATCAGAATCAACATATTCTTTGACATTAAATTCAAATCCTTCATAACATAGAGCAACATTTGAGATCCCTTTAATATATCTTAGGGTCTTTCTTATAGCCTACCAATGTTTTCAACCAAGATTCGCCATGTAACGACTAACCACTCCTACTGCATGTGCAATGTCTGGTCTTGTGCAAATCATAGTGAACATTAAACTTTCCATAGCTGATGCAAACGGTACTAGATACATCTCCTTCCTCTCTGCTTCACTGCTTACTTAAGGATAACTTTAATAGAAATAGTGGTAGAGATTGACTTACAATATTGTGTATTGAAGCATCGTAAGATTTTCTTCAAGTAATTCTTCTGAAAAAGCCAAATTTTCCTGTTATTTCTGTCTCGATAAATTTGCATCCTTAGAATCTTGTTTGCTGGTCCTAAATCCTTCATTTCAAACTCCCCAGCTAACTGAGCCTTGAAATCTTGAATACGATCTTTGTTGAGATTTGTAACCAAGATGTCGTCAACATACAATAATAATACAATAAAATCATTATTACCAAATCTCTTGAAATATGCACAAGGGCCTGCACTAAATCTGTTGAATCCACGACTCATTATAAAGGAATCAAATATTTTAAACCAACATATTGGCGCTTGTTTTAAACCGTACAAAGATTTGTTCAACCTATAAACCAAGTTCTCTTTTCCTAGTTCTTCAAAACCTTCTGGTTGATGCATGTAAAATTTCTTCTTCAAGATCTCCATAAAGAAATGCAGTCTTTACATTTAACTGCTCTAAATGTAGATCAAATGTGGCACACATAGCTAGGACAATCCGAATTATATTGAGACGAACTATAGTTGAAAAATTTTCAATAAAGTCGATACCTTCTTTTTGAGCATATCCCTTTACCACCAACCTTGCACAATACCGCTCCACCTGATCATCACTGTTACGTTTTTGTACACCCATTTGTTGCCAATGGGCTTTCTCCCTTGTGATAGTGGTACAAGCTTCCGTGTCTTATTCTTATGAAGAGCTTCTATTTCTTCCTGCATTGCTGGCATCACTTCTGCCATCCAAACTGATGCATCTGAGTTATTTGTTGCTTCATGGAATGTTGATAGTTCACCATCTTCTGTTAGGAGACAATATGCAACATTGCCCTCTATAATATAATCAGACTGCCATGTTGGGATTCTCCTTTCACGAGTTGATCGTGAAACTTATGTATTTTTAGATTCAAACGGTTCTTGTTCCTCGTGATCTGATATAGTTTCAGTAGAATCTTTTTGTTCAGTCTTCCTTTCCTCCTGAATTGTTACAGCTTCAGAATTTCTTTAGACGTGCTATTGTGATCTTTCTCTTGTAGTTTATCTTCTACAAATATGACATATCTATTAATGATGAGCTTGTAAGAATTGGGATCCCACAGTCTATACCCCTTGACTCCATCAGCATATCCCATAAATCTATATTTTTTAGATTTTGGATATATTTTTGTGATATCTTGGGTATTATACATCACAAACATAGAACTTCCAAATATGTGTAACTGAGAATAGTCTGTTGATTTACCGGTCCATATCTCCATCGGTGTCTTCAGATCAATCGATCTTGTTGGTGACCGATTAATCACATAACAGGTGGCCTTCACTACTTCTGCCCAGAAAGACTTTGTCATACTTGTAGTTCTCAACATGGCTCTATATCTTTCAATCAGAGTTCTGTTCATTCACTCTGCCACTCTATTTTATTGAGGAGTCTGAGGCACCGTGAATTGACGTTTGATGCCTTCTCGATTACAAAAATCAATGAACTCATCACTAGTATATTCTCTACCATTATTAGCCCTGAGGCACTTGATTTTCTTCCCCGTCTCTAACTCAATTTGTGCTTTAAATGTTGTGAAGGATGGAAATACTTCTCCCTTTCTTTTGATAGGATACACCCAACATCTTCTAGAGTAATCATTAATAAAGGTCACAAAGTACCTTACTCCACCCAGAGACATAGTCGGTGCTTGTCATACATTAGAGTGAATCAATTCTAGAATATCTTTACTTCTAAAATTCGATGCATTAAATTTCAGTCTATGCTGCTTATTTGTAATGCAGTGCTTACAGAAGGGAAAGGATACCTTCGTGAGATTAGGGAGTAGTTTCTGCTCAGCAAGAATCTTTAATCCTTACTCTGACATGTGGCCAAGTTTACAGTGCCACAATTTTGTTGCATTTTCTGCAGAACTAACTGATGCAACCGATGCATTTTCTTCCATATACGTCTCTCTCATAAGCTTGTATAAGTTTGCAGCTATCCTTTCTGCCTTCATGACTACAAGTGCTCCTTTGATCACCTTCATGACTCTATTTTGAATGGAGGTCTTACACCCAATTTTATCCAATTGTCATAAAGACAATAAATTCTTCTTCAAACCCTTCACATGTCACCTATTTTGAATAGTATGAACTGTACCATCATACATCTTCAACTTGATGGTGCCAATCCCAACAATCTCCAAAGCATGATCATTTCCTATGTACACAAATCCTACAGAGATAGATTTATAAGTGTGAAACTAATCTCTGCAAGGAGTCATATGCCATATTGCTCTTGAATATATTATCTAAGCAACACTGAGCTCAATTATGTCCTGGAACACCATTGCTACTTCATTGTATAAGATTTCTCCATTGGCAACACATCCCTAAGAAGTTGATGCTTCAGAGGCCTTGTCTCCACCTTTCCTAAATCAACATTTTCTTTTAAAGTGTCCTCTCTTGCCACAATTGTAACACTTGAGATTTTTCTTACTTCTAGATTTCAACCTTCTTTGTTTGTGGCTTCCAGTGGAATCACTCTCCTCCATGGACCATCCTCTCATCATCGATAAGGCTTCCGCTTGATGTGACCTTGTCATCCTTTCTTCCTTGTTGATGTGTCTGCTTTCTTCTTCGAGAACTGAAGCAACAACATCATCAAATACCAAAGAATCCATGAGGATATTACTGGTTAAATTAATGATGAGTTGGTCATATGAATTTGGAAGACTTTGAAGTAGAATCTCCGCACATTTAGTTGAATTTACATTATGTCCCAACTTTGAAAGTTAAGAGCACAGAGAGGTCAAAGTATTGATATGCTCTATTACTGAAGTAGATTCAGACATTCGAAGTGTGTAAAGTCTCGTATTCAGAAAAATTTTGTTGTGAAGAGACTTAGCTTCATATAACTTTGTGAGATGATCCCATATCTCCTTGGTTGTTTTCTTTTCCTCTACACCTTGCAAGATATCATTCGATAGACCAAGATGCAAATCTGGCATGGCCAAGGCATCTATTTGTTTCCATTTGACATCATCTGCAAAATCCGCCAGCCTAGCACTGATGGCCTCCAAGCAGTTATCTTTTATCGACATTGCTTCTATCACAAGAATTGACTCCCACTTTCTCACGTTAAGAAAAGGAATCTGCCTTGAGTTACCTCCACTTAGTATGTAATAAAACTGTAGTACATTAAGAAATTTCCCAAGAAACACTGGAGGGATCACAAATAGTCCCACTTAAAACTCAATCTCCTTAGACAGAGCTTTCCTAGACATGCACTTAATCACCTCAAATACCAACGAAAAATGCCTTAAAAATGATAGCAAGAACCTGAGAATAGAACCACCCTTAACCTGCAAGAACACCAAAGAAAAACTCATTTTCTGATGTGGAATATCATACTATGCTGCAACCACAGAGCATACAGGAGCAACCCTTGGGCTTTGATACTACTGATAGGAGATGGACTCCACCCGATAGAGCAAATACATCAATAAAAGAAATTGAGATAAAAGGGGCACACAATATTTAACGTGGAAAACCCCTTAACGAATATGAGAAAAACCATGGGCAAGAATAGAAAACTTTCTACTATAGAAATCCATACCAAGAATTATACACAAGGTTATGGGAAAGAGATTTTGGGATAGGTAAAACCTTAAACATATGCCTCCTTATATAGCCTTAATAGAGCCTATTATGTTCTCTCTTTACCAATATGGGATTTAAGCCAACATCTTCCCCGGTTAAACACGTACAAGATCAATTTCCTTAGAAAAATCAGAACTACTACCATAAGTTTTCTTGTGATGTTGTAAAAAATAAAGTGTTTATTGTAAGATACCAAATGGGCAAATGAAAACCCTTGAACGTGTTACCCTATCACCTATGTCTTAGGTTGGTTTGACACCGTAACACTTTGTTAGCTTATCAATCCACTCTGAAACAGATAAGACCGAGAATCTCTCTCTCCCCCTCTTTTTTTTAATTGCCAGGTTAAATTATTCTTCCTTGAAGAAAATGTAAACTAAATAATACATTCTTACAGACAGTCCAAGTGGGGGGTTGGCCATTGAAATTAGATATTCGACTTGCCTTTTACTAATTAATAGGTTAATATCATTTACATAATTTATTTATATGGGACTAATTATGGCTAGAGTATTCCTAAATCTCACATCCTACAAATTCAAACCATAGACTAGATTAATGACTATTAGATAGTAGATGCTTGGCAAACATATAAACATAACTAATTTAATAAAGAAAAAGTAATATTTCTATAAAAAATATGTAAACAATTGACATTGAAATTATTATTATTTGTCTATGAGAAGTTCTTTTTCTTTTTAATTAAAATAACCAAACATTTCATTTGCAACAAAACTCCCAACCAACTTGGGAGACAGTCAATTCAAACCTACTAGTGAGATGAGACACATATAAGTTCATTTTGGACACATTATGAGTCATTGATTACAAATGTGATTAATGTAGTAAAATTCATTTAAGATTTTAAAGCATTAATTCAAGCTCTAAAAGGGTAAGACATTTTGTTCTTCTTGTTAATATAGTTCTTATTGCTTTGCCTTATCAACACCTTCAAGAATAGGTACAACCTTAATAATAGCAAGGTTTCAGACAAAAGGTAGAGGAATAGTCTCTCAGTATATAATATTGGCTCATACCTTACAGTTAATCAATTGCTTATAGTTTTTCGTGACGTTATTATTTAAAAATATGCTTTATCTTATACATGTTCCTTTAATTAATTGATATATAAGATAAAGTCCATATGATATATATATACACACACACACATTAAAATGAAATTGTGATGATATTATGATGTTTATATTGCATTTATGTATTATCCTAAGAGGGCAAGCCTTAGAGCAATTGATAAGGTTACTCCTTTGTGAGCGGAAGGTTGCAGATTTGAGTCATAGAAATAGCTTCTTTGTAAAATACAAAGGGAAGGTTGTGTATAATTGATGACCATCCCTTGACCCTCGCAAAGCGGGGAGTCTCATACACTGGGGCAACCCTTTATTTATGTATTACCCTAAATTATTTTTAGTCATTATTCTATTGAAGTTGGACATTAATAGAGTGTAAAAAGATTAGCAAACATTATGTTTCTTCTTTATGAAAGAAGTAGTCAATCTCATAGACTATAAAATAAAGGGATACTTAAATAAATATGTGAGTACTTGTTAGAGAATAAGTGTATTGAACTCACCTGATATGAGCATGTTATTTGGAACATTACTTATATGCCTTTGAAAATTCTCATTGTGATAGTTGTATAAATAATCCTTTGACTTAAGATCTCCAAATTCTCTTATATGTGGATCTCCAAATTCTCTCATATGTGGATTGTTATATTTTGATACTACTTATAAACTATCACTGTCAAAGGTAGCTCAATCAGTAGTCATTAGATATATCATAAACTATATGGAGGTAGTTGAATCATTAATATATGATTCATTACCCTAAAGTGATTAGGAATAAGTTTACACACAAAGAATGGTTGACGAGAGAAAAAGGTCATTTAATTAAGTTGGACTTATTGTAAAATTTGATAAACTTTAGAATTAAATAAGGATCAATATGAAATGTTGGATCTTTTTTGGACCTCGTTGGTATTTACTAGAATCAATTATAATTGTAATTAAAGTTTAACTAAAATTAAAATTTCATGTCAATTAAAGTACCAAAAATATATAAAGGCCTATGATAAACAAGCTTAGTCTCTAAATGAGCTAGCGCTTCTTACCTACCCTCTCTCCACCACTTTTAGAGTTCTTTGTGGATATCATTAGAGGTTAAACATGTGTATGGCTACGTTGTTGCGAGAAGACAATTCGAGGGAAACAAAGAAAAGGATCAAACTACATAATAAGGTGTGATTCATATCTATGCTTATTATTTTATGCATTAATCATGTTATATAATTTAAATTGATCTTGTCTTTCAAAAAAAAATTTAAAAAAAATTTCATTTTTATTTTGCTGCCCACAAGATCTAGCATTGCCTTGATTTCCTAACACATGAGTCTACCTTTCCAACCTTGAACAGAAGAATCACAACTTGGTCTTTGAGTTTAAGACTATGCTCCATTACTATTTACCTAATAAACCCTTTTGTAGAGGATAAGATTAATGTAATGCCCCAAATTAGGGGTTAAAATATTAAAAGAAGTTAGTATGAATTATGTTTGTTATTTTCTTATTAAATATTTACTTAATTGTGCATAAGTATTTTGGCATGCATTCATGGCATTTTCCTGGTATATTGGTTTAATGAAACTTTGGATTGATTCGAACTGTATTAATATAATTTTAGTAATTTTTGTATACTTCAAATATTTTTTTAGAAATTGATGATGAATTAATTTTGAGTTGACAATTTATTTTCTGAGTCATTATTTTATGACGAAATTTTGGTAAATTTTAGGAACTTTTCTGAAACATTTGGGTATTTGTTTGTTATAAAATTTATAAGTTGTTTAAAAGAATATTTCTTATATAATAATGTATATGTCTATGCTCGTTCACGTTATAGATATATACAGATTAATTCACTTGTTTGTATAATGACAAGTGTAACAACTGGTTTTAGCATACGAAGACGCGTAGAAGACATGCGTGAGCACACGTGGTCTGATGTTTTGCATTAAAATAGTTTCTGTAGCTTATGTTCTTCTTTATTCCTCACCGAACTCTATTCACAAATTCTTCACCAAGTAACTACTGAGGCTGCGAGTAACTCACTGGAACTTTACGCAGTAAGTAGTCTTGCTTAGGTTTAGTTTTTAGTGTAAAAGATCTGCATGCATGCAAGCTTTGAAAACGTGGTATATGTATATATATTTTCATGAGGAACTGATCCTTTGTTTTGTTTATTATACGCGAATTACATGTCTGTTTTGTTTTTGTTACTGATCATGCTTGGATTGCGGGAGATGAAGTTAGTAAGATTCTGCTATTAGTGTTAGCGTTGATAATGAATAGGTTAGGTAATATTATGGAGAAAAATATGAAATGATGAAAATACAGTAGAGAGAGGGAGAGGAGAGCTGAATTTCGGATCTTTAAGTTTTAAAGTTTTAATTTATTTCTGAATTGGTTGGAAGTTTTAGTAGGTATAAACAAGCTTAAAGGACTTTTTAGAAGTGATTTAATGGAAAGAATTGAGAAGAAAAAAGGAAAAAAAATTCTGCAAATTCGGAGGTAGAAGATGATGAATAGTAGATGAGCTAATTATTTTATTATTTTATTTTATTTCCACTCTTTTGACTATATCTTGGTCATCCGACCTCCGAATGACCTGATTTTCGAACCGTTGGATTCGTAAGAAAATTGTCTACCTCTCCATATGAAATTTGTAAATTTTCAGATTTAATTGACAATTAAGGATTTAATAATTTAAGTTGTGAATTATGGAATAAAG
>JANZLC010000002.1:26782970-26793834 GCA_026413385.1 Erythroxylum gracilipes | reverse complement strand
TAATTTACTTTGTAATATAATATTAAATATTAGATATATTATTTCCAAGTGTAATTTTGTCTAATATTGTTTATTATCAAATTAGGTGATGAAGAAATTACCCAACAACTAAATTTGGAATCTGTTGAAGATGTTCATATTGGCAATGATGAAGAAGCATTTGATTTTGACTTGAACGAATATTATAATTAGTTGATTGCTGATCTTTTTTTAATATTTTTGAAAAAATATGACTAGTGAGCTTTGTTATCTTATTTTGTGTTATGTTGGTGAACTTTAAAAAAAATTGTATGTTTTGAAGTTTGAAGGTTTAAGTTAGATATATAATTAAATAGTAGGTTTAAAAATTATCTTTTATATATAATATATAAAATAAAATTTATATATTTATTAGTCACCGGTTCAATCACGGTTCAATTCCGGTTGAACCATTGACCCTTAAATCAGTTGCTTCTCTGGTTAAGTCACCGGTCCGGTTCTTAAAACATTGATTTATTGTATTAATGGAGATTTATGCTTAAAATAAATAGTAAGGGAGACTAATGCTTAAATAAACATTAATAGAGCGTAAAAAATACTAGTATGCATTATTTTTTTCCTTATGAACAAAATGATTGATCTCATTGAATATTGTCTAGAGATATTTAAATAAATTTATACGTGCTTGTTATAAAACAATTGACCCCATATAAGAATTCTATTTAGAACATTACTTATATGTCTATAAAATTTCTCATTGTGAAGATTATATAAGTGATCCTTTGAATCAAGATCTAAAAAGTATCTCATATAGGGATTGTTATATTTTAATACTACTTATCATCCATTCTAGTCAAGGATAGCTCATCGATAGTCATTAAACATAATATAAACTATATAGAGATAGCTGATAGATCAATTTAGGACTTCTCACCCTAAAGTGATTAAGAAGAATGTTATGTTGTTCTTGATTAGTATTAAATTGAGAAATCATTAGCTACGGTGGAATGACACAATAAACATAGTTTTCAAATGTCATTAATAGAATTAAATATTAATGATGGAGAACTAACATGATTGGACTCATATAAAGTAGACATTGATTTCATGCTTTGTATCTAATCGAAATATCGTATGATGAAATGATTGAATTATACAAAAAAATCATGCATAAAAAAGTTAGTCAAAATTACTTTGACATTCTTAAATATTTGGATGATTATGATGCGTTATCAAACATCATTCTTGTTATATGGATATAAATTGTTTAATTTGATAATTAAAGATAAATTAAAATAAATTTATTTATTTAATTTTAATATGATTTAGAGTTATAATTTATATCTATTGCCAACAAATTTAGGAAACTAATGAGTCATACACAAATAATGGTTGAGGAGAAAAAAAAAAGTGATTTAATCAAGTTGAACTTAATTACAAAATTTGAGAAACTTTATGATTAAATGTGAGATTATTTAATCAATAACGATAAATATATATATGATATTAGATTTTATTTGATGCAATTAATATTTAAATAAAATTAGTTATAATTCTATTTAAATTTTAATTAGAATTGGATTTTTATTTCAATTAAATTACCAATATGTTTAAACTCTATGATGAATATGCTTAGGTTCTAAAGGAGTTAGCACTTCTTGTTTATCTACCACTTGTAGAGTTCTCTTAACAAGTTCATGTGAATATCGTTAGACTTTGACCATATATGCAACTACAGTGGTTAAAATGAACCAATTTTAAAAGTGATATAAGGAAAACAACAAGAAAAGGATCAACTTACGTAATCAGGTACAATTTTATGATTCATGTTTTATTGTGTTTATGCATTTGATCATATTAGGAATTTTAAGTGATCTTGACTTTTGGGAAATCACATAAAAAAGTGTCATACTTATTTCGTTGTGCTCGAAAATTCTGCCTCGATTTCCCAACAAATATGACCAAGTTAATTAAAATATCATTTAAAATGACATATAAATTCAAGTAAAAAGTTAAATAAGTTCTTAAAAATGAAGTACAATAAAATTTAGTCCATGTTTTAAAATTTAAAACTTGATATTGTCACTTAAATTGGTAAACATTCAATTTAAATGATACCTTATATACAAGTAATTAAAGGTTTAATTATTAAAAAAAATTTAAAATTTAAAATTTACCCAATTTTACAATACTAGCCCAAACTTTAAAAAATAATACTAAAATTTTACTAATTTAAATGATACCTTATATATAAGTAATTAAAGGTTTAATTATAAAAAGATTTTAAATTTTATTCAATTTTATAATACTAGCCCAAATTTTAAAAAGTAGTACTAAAATGTTCTAACTTTTAATTTTTAGCAAAAAAAACTGACATTAAATTCTGAATTAATATAGATGACGAGACGAGGCACGAAAGATTAGAATGTTTACAACGGTGTTGCTATATATTATATTTATCTCATGTATGAGCTTTATTATTTATAATTATTTTAGGCTTTTTGATATTTTTAATTTGTCAATATAAATTTCATACGTAGAACAAATACAACATGTGAAAATTATGTGACAAAAATACTAACTTGATAAGGCTCGTCTCGTTATTCATATTAATAAAAAAATTAATATCAGACTATTTAAAAATTAAAAGTGTGAGCTTTTTAACAATATTTTTAAATTATGAACTAGTATTGTAAATTTGAACGAGTTTGTGAATATTTTTATAATCAACCTATAATTAAAGTATAAAAATAGAAATAAAAAATATCATTTATCCGTATACTCTGTACATAAAATGGGGATGTGGCGATGTGCAACTGTCTGCTGCAACTAATGTTTTCACGAGCGCGCAAAACCTAAATTTGCATATGTTTGAAAAGCCAACGTGGCATTGCAATGGCTCCAGTCCTCCCGCCTCCAAGTGGAGTGAAATAGCTTAAACAAATCACCTCACTTTCCAACCCCAACTGCCACTTAACTACCACTTAACCTTTTAACCTCTTCTTTCACTTGCCGTCTTATGTTTCTGTCGTCTGTTTTCACCTCTATGGTAGAATTTGTATATTATAAAAAACAACAATTCATTCTCTCCCTCTAACGCACGCCCCCATCGGTCTCATCGCCCACCTCAACTCTCCCTCTCTCCGCCATGCAAACCCTCCAATCCCCATCTCTTCGACCATCCCCTCTAGCCCCTCTTCAAAGAAGACCCTATAATGTTGCCAATTCCCCGCCAAAGAAAATATCTTTCATCACTGCCTCCTCCACCACTACTAATAACTCCACTGTCTCCACTCCTAGGCGCGAGAAGGACCCCAAGAAGAGAGTTGTCATTACTGGCATGGGATTAGTATCAGTTTTTGGCAACGACGTCGATGTTTATTACGACAAGTTGCTTGCTGGCGAGAGCGGAATTGGACCCATCGACCGCTTTGATGCCTCCAAGTTTCCCACCCGCTTCGGCGGGCAGATACGGGGGTTTAGTGCGCAGGGTTATATTGATGGAAAGAATGATAGGAGGTTGGATGATTGCTTGAGATATTGCATTGTTGCTGGGAAAAAGGCTTTGGAAGATGCAGATCTTGGAGGAGATGATTTATTTAAGGTTTTATTGCATTTTCTTTTTCTTTAGAGCTCTGTTTCTCGTTTGGTTGATGGGTTTTATTTTCTATTCTCATGGTCGGATGATTGAACATAAAGGATTTTTAAAAGTTGGTTTGCTGGTGTCTTCTAGTGAATGTCGTTTACGAATCTGGTTAACAAAGATGATAAGTTTGCTGGTCCATTCAATGGCGTTTTGTATTGAGTTTACTTTACTTTTCTTTTCTATTTTTTTCCTTAAGGAGCTTCTAATGCACATCGAGTGCTTTTTAGTTGACAAAGTAGGCTATTGTATTAGTTGGGATTTGGTTGCGGCGTGTCGTTATTTTCATTAAGCATTAAGCTATCTTCCTGTCGGTTTAGATTCACACCCATCCTAGAAGAATCAGAACAACTTTGTTAACTGAAAGGTTCTTGCGTACAATTTGATTCCTGAACTGTAAAAAGTGTATATCATAGTTCACAAGTTAAAAGGCCTTGTTGGAACCTGATTTTCAAGTGCTAACTATGACTTTTCTCTCCATTGTTGTGTTACGTTCAGTTATTTGGCTTCAATATATTAGACGCCTTTTCTGATGACAAATGATGTCTGTAGGTGATGCTTGTGTTCTTCAAAATTGTCAACTTGTCAGTTTAGTCAATAGGAAAAAAAAAAAATCAGTTTCACATACCTATAGCGGTCATATTTTATGGGATTTCTAAGTGTCTAAGAGAGTTGGATACGATCTCCCCCCGTTTTTTTCTCTTTCTTTTTCTGTAAGTGATTTGGTTTAGAAATGCCCTCATTTGATGTATTGTTGACTTCAGCTGAAATGTGATTTAACACAGAATTACTAAAATCATTTTGCTTATAATCTGGAGATGTCAGCCTGTATCTTCATGCTTTGTCATAAGATGGGAGAACCACTGTGAAGTGAGAATTAAAAAGTGATAGCAATATCCATACAAAAAGATCTATTAAATTTTATGTAGTTCTTATGCATTCTAGATTGCTTTAATATGTACTTTACTGAATTATATGTTCTACTTCTCTTTCCTTTTTCCCTTACAGTTAGATGCCTGAACCACTATATTGCTTGTTTTGTGCATATTGCAGATTGATAAGGAGCGAGCTGGTGTTCTTGTTGGAACAGGGATGGGTGGTCTTACAGTCTTTTCAGACGGTGTTCAGGCTCTAATTGAGAAAGGTCACCGAAAAATTACCCCATTCTTCATTCCTTATGCTATAACAAACATGGGTTCCGCATTGCTTGCTATTGAACTTGGTTTTATGGGCCCAAATTACTCAATTTCAACTGCTTGTGCTACATCCAATTACTGCTTTTACGCTGCTGCCAATCACATTCGACGGGGTGAGGCTGATTTGATGATTGCTGGGGGAACTGAAGCAGCAATAATCCCTATTGGTTTGGGAGGTTTTGTGGCTTGTAGGGCCTTATCTCAGAGAAATGATGATCCAGAAACTGCTTCACGGCCATGGGACAAAGATCGAGATGGTTTTGTTATGGGTGAGGGTGCAGGCGTGTTGGTAAGCTCATTGATATTTGTTTGCATAGTTCTTTCACTTCAAAATTGAAACAAGATCATTTTCTTTCCCTTTCCTTTTACCATCTAAAATGTCTCCTGGTAGATGTTGACCATATATGATAATAGGTTAACCATGTATCAAAGTCATCTCTAAGGAGTTTATCATCTTTCTTGCAGATTATGGAAAGCTTGGAACATGCAACAAAACGAGGTGCACCAATAATTGCTGAGTACTTGGGAGGTGCAGTTAACTGTGATGCTTATCATATGACTGATCCAAGGGCTGATGGGCTTGGAGTGTCTTCATGCATTGAGAGAAGTCTTGAAGATGCTGGAGTATCACCTGAGGAGGTGAGTGTCTTGGTTCTCTGACAAGAAATACTTTAGTTTTACAGCCATTTCTTTGTAGCATTGTTGGTTATAATTCCTGTGACCAATTCATTTTATGTTCTATTTAGGTTAGTTCTTTTGAATACCTAATTTGTGCTCCTACACAACTGCTCATGCTGCTTCAGTTTTGCATTTTTTTTCCCGAGAAATTATCTTAATACTGAAGATTTTCGGATGCACAAGTGTGTTTTGGAGTGCGATTTCTTTCTTCAACTTTCGGTAGTTCTTTTCTGAAGTTACTATAATGCATCGCTATATAATGCATCTTCATTAATTTCTTCTCTAAGCCATTCGTTAATTGGTTGAACGACTTTCAGGTTAATTACATAAATGCACATGCTACTTCTACTGTTGCTGGTGACCTTGCTGAAATAAATGCAATAAAGAAAGTATTTAAGAACACCGCAGATATCAAAATCAACGCAACAAAGGTACCCACCTGTGGATTATACTCAATTTTCCAAGTTCAAAATTTGAGGATATGAGGCTCTCTTTCTGTTGCGATTGATATTCTCTTTTCTTGTTGTTTCAGTCTATGATAGGGCATTGCCTTGGTGCTGCTGGCGGTCTGGAAGCAATTGCCACCGTTAAGGCAATTACTACAGGATGGCTGCACCCTACCATTAATCAATTTGTAAGTCAATTTAGTGTTTTCTAGTTTGGTTTCTGTAAAAGTAAGTGATTTTCTTGAATTGCATTTCTGTGGTTGACACATTGTTTTGCACAACTGTAGAATCCAGAGGCTTCAGTAGAGTTTGACACAGTGGCAAATAAGAAACAGCAGCATGAAATCAATGTTGGTAAGATGGAAAAATCTCTAAAAGGTTTAGACGTCTTGACTACTGGAACCAAGAAGCTGAAATCATTCACTGACACTCTATATAATAATTGCTTCCAGGTATCTCAGATTCTTTTGGATTTGGAGGACACAACTCGGTCGTAGCATTCGCCCCGTTTAAGCCTTAAGGGACCAGCATTTGCAATTTTTGCTGCCTCCAGCTCGTCTGCATTTCTTGTCGGAGATTGGGATTAATTTTGCTCACGTAATTAGCTACTCACTTGAGGCTACTTCATCTTTTTAACTTCGGAGTTGCTGCAAGTTGATTCTCATACTGCCATTTGTGGTTGTGACTCTCTAGGGGTTTTGGCGCCGTTGAAATTTTTTGCCCTTCAAGATTTGTACCTTATACAACTACTTATTATAGGCCTTATTGAACATCAGGCTATTGTGATTTCCCTTTTCTTAGCTTGATTACCGTTTTATGTGGGATGCTGCCTAACTTCTGCAGATCAAAATCAAAGAAACTAAAGACGTAACTCTTCAATTTATAAATTTGTATCAAATTAAAGAAGTTTTGATAAACCAAGTCTAATTGTGAAGAATTAGAAGTGATACCATAAGATTTAGTGCGTTGTTTATTGTTTTCTCGAGACCTGAACACGTGCCATAAAATTGATAAAAAAGAAACCATTGTATCACTCAGGGATTACAGTGTCCGGTCCCGATAACCTCCGCACTCTAGTGCGGAGTTTCTTTATCCAACTATATAGTCCAGACACCACGGTGACTACTCATTTTTCTTACTCTGGGGGCTTTCCCCAAATTTCAGCGGATCAGCTTCACGACATCGATCGTCCAATTCATGCTACTGAAGTCCGACAGACTGGATTTTCCATCAACCCGAATAAAGCAATAGGTGTAGATGGGTTTAACGCTCTTTTCTTTCAGAACCAATGGGCTCAAGTTGGCCAAACGGTGGTTAATTTGATTCATGACATATTTCGACGGGATCACTGGGAACAGGACTTAAACCAAACTATCTTGGTTTTAATTCCTAAAATTCCTAATCCTATTAGCATTACGTAGTTTCGTCCCATCAGTCTCTGTACGATGTTGTATAAAGTGATCGCTAAAATTATTGTGAATAGATTGAAACCTCATATGGCTTATTTGGTCAAGGAGACTCAATGTAGCTTTATCCCAGGCCGTCAGATCACAGACAACATCATCATTGCTCAGGAAGTGATCCACTCGATGCGGAAGAAAAAAAGGCAAACAGGGCTTTTTGGCTTTAAAGGTAGATCTTGAAAAAGCCTACGACAGGATTCGTTGGTACTTCATCCAAACTACCCTAACAAAAATTGGGATCCTTTGTAACCTTATCAGCGTAATTATGAAGTGCGTGACGACGGTGTCTTTTCAGGTAGCTTGGCAAGGCACTCTTTCTGACCCTTTTACCCCTTCCCGAGGCATTCGACAAGGGGATCCTCTGTAACCCTACCTTTTCGTGCTTTGCATGGAACAGTTAGGGCATTTCATTTCCCAGGCGGTTAGTCATGGCCAGTGGAAATCTATTCGTTTGGGACCTTTAGGTTCACCTTTATCCCATTTATTTTTTGCGGATGATTTAGTTCTTTTTGGTGAAGCCACGGCAGCATAGACGCAAATAATCACTCAGATTTTGGACACTTTTTGTTAGGCGTCTGGGCAATGCATTAGTTTTACTAAAACCCGGATATTTTTTTCTAAGAATGTTCCGACTCATACTACCCATCACCTTAGCCAGGCGCTTCGGGTTACCATTACTAACAATCTTGGAAAATATTTGGAAGTCCCTTTGATCCACGAGCGTATCACTCGTAATACCTACTAGTATATTTTGGATAAAGTGCAGCAAAAGCTCGTTGAGTGGAAATCTCGGATGCTGTCATTAGCAGGTCGGGTTACCCTCACTCAATCAGTCATTTCTGCTCTTCCGATCTTCACCATGCAAACGGTTCAGCTTCCTAGGCATTTATGTGACGAACTGGAAAAAGTGATGCGGGATTTCATTTGGGGGACTCAGGGCGGTCACCAGAAAATTCACCTAGTCAGTTGGGAGGACGTTTGTAAACCCAAGAAAGCAGGGGGCCTAGGGCTTAAGTGTATTCGATCGATGAACGACGCTCTTCTTATAAAACTCGGTTGGGCCTTCCTTACTCAACCTCACGCTCTATGGGTTCAAACTCTGCGGGCGAAATATCGGGTTTCTCTAGATCCTATCCCTCAGACTCTAACGCGAGCTGGCGCTTCGAGTATTTGGTGAGGGATTGCCGCAACTTGGAATGTTCTTAGACAAGGAACCAAATGGCACTTAGGCAATGGATGCCGCATTCTTTTCTAGATGGACCAATGGTTAGATGACTGGGGCCCTCTCTATTTACTGGCTCAGACTGATCTTCCTGAGAGCATCCTTCATGCTACAATACATGACTTCCACGATGGACATGGCAATTGGCTTTGGCAGTCATTTCAACCTTATCTTCCAGCCATTGTTTGTCTCTCTATCACGTCCACTACTATTACTGTCAGTGTCGATGATCGCTTGACCTGGGGCCACACTTCACATCAGCGTTTCACCGTAGCATCTGCTTATGAGCTTATTGAGAATATAATACTGATGACTTCAATAGTCATTGGGAGGCCATATGGAAGTGATCGGGTCCGCAGCGCATCAGATCCTTTATCTGGCTGGTAGCTAAGAGGAAGTTGTTAACCAATAAGGAACGTGTGACCCGGCATCTGACTATGGAGGAGGGGTGTAATTTCTGTGGCCACGAGGAAACGACTCTTCACGCTTTACGGGACTGTCCTCTAGTCAAATCCTTCTGGCACTAGTTTCCTGCTGACATGGTTAGCGGGGATTTTTTCAGCCAGGAGGCAGGCCACTAGCTCCGTCTAAATCTTACCCACCATGAGCCTCTGCCTTCAGCCGGGTGGACTACTATTTTTGGGGTCACTTATTGGTTTCTTTGGAAGTGCCAAAATCAAAGCATTTTTTAGCCCGATTTTGTGTGGCCAACGAACGGTCCTACAATTGTCATGGCTTATACTACTTGGGTCATTCGTGCCAGTACGATGGAAAATCGAGTGTTTCCGTCACAGGGTATGCCTTTGGGTACCTTAGTCACTTGGACTAAACCTCTGGCAGGCTGGATCAAGCTTAACACGAATGGGGCGGTGACTTTGGACTCTAATGTTGCTTCTGCTGGGGGGCTCCTTAGGAACAGTCAGGGGCTTTGGTGTGGCGGTTTTTTACAAAAGATAGGCATTAGTTGTAACGCCCCATATTAGGGGTTAGGATATTACGAAAATTTAGTACGTTTTATGCTTGGCATATTTGAATATTTGCTTATTTGTGCATAAGCATTTTGGCATGCATTCATGACATTTTCCGGGCAAATTGGTTTATAACTGAAAATTTTGGATTTATTTGGATTGTAGTAAATGTGATTTGGCAATTTTCGTACACTTCGAGTATTTTAGAAATTGTTGGTGAATTAATTTTGAGTTGAAAATTTATTTGGAGAGTCATATTATTATTTCGGAATTTTTGGTGAATTTTAGGAATTTTCGGAAAATTTTGGGTATTTTTAGATTAATAAAAAATAATAAATAAAAATACTAAAATAATGGGCCAAGTATACAGTGACACGTGGCAGCTTGTAAATGAGACATTTAGCTAAGTGTATGTGACACGTATGTGATACATGTCGTTCATGCACAAGAAAACCCATGTTATCAGGCTTTAGTCTTAATTTTAATAAAAGCCTACGGAAGTTATTCTTGTTGTTTGAATCATCGAAGCTCTTTCATCACTGTCTATCTTGGAAATTTTGTTGAAGCATCAGCTGTGCAATCTTTATGCTTTCGATTTGTTTTTCTTGCTGCAAATATTTAGGTGAGTAGTTTTGATACTGATTCTTTTCTGGTGTAATATTTATATGCATGCATGGCTTTGAAACTTGAGATATATATATCTATGTGTGTGTGTGTGTGTGTGTGTGTGTGTGTGTTCTGTTTTATGTTAAAGAAAAACCGACTTTTGGTTATGTTGTTCTGCCTGAGGAATAAGTTATAAAATATGGTAGAGATAAATTGGAGCTATAAGAATCATCGAAGTTGTAGAGGAAGAGTGCGAAATTATGGAGGAAAACAAATACATGATGAACTCATCCTCTGTAAATGTAATGTACACATACGTGAAATTATATGCTTGTTTTTGTTACTGATCACGCATGGATTTTTGGGAGATGAAGTTGGTGAGGTTTTGATATGGGTTGAGATAAATGAAGTGTAAGAATGTTGAGATAAATGAAGTGTAAGAATAGATAAAGAAAAGAAAAGGTAATGCGGTGGAGAAAATAAGAAGATTTGAAAGGTACCGTAGGTTTAGATCTATGAGTTTTCTTTCAAAACGTCTAAGAATGATCTTAATCCGACATATCTAGTGAAAGTTATGCTAATTGCACCAAGACAGGTGCAATATGATTGAGGGCATGCCACCATTATGGGATGATGACTAATGAGGGTACATGGAAGAACCCT
>JANZLC010000002.1:26771363-26782870 GCA_026413385.1 Erythroxylum gracilipes | reverse complement strand
TGTGTTTGAGATTCTAAAAATGTAAGTGTGAAATGTTTTGATTTGTTTGTCCTGTCTTGGGTGGCATCCAGATATCCGTACAGGGAGTATTTGGGTGCTACATTGGTAATCCTGTTTTGGCCGAACTCTGCGGGGTGTTTTCAGGGCTGCAGCTGGCGTAGGATTGGGGTTATCGTCGTGTGATTCAGGCAGTGGATTCCCTAGAGGTCATCAATATTCTTTCTTCTTCTCTTAATGATCTAACTGAGTATTCTTTTTTGGTGACAGGTGTTCGTGACTTATTTTGTCGCGAGTGGGAAGTGCAAGTTGAGTATACGCCTCGTGAAGGGAATCAATGTGCAGATCACTTGGCGTATATAGCTTCGTTCGGGGAGCCGGGACTTCATATTCTTCAGGAGCCGCCCAGGAGCCTTTTGGATGCCCTACACTGAGATATGCACGAGACTTTTTACACTCAATCCCTGCGTCGGAGTTTCGATTTTCGAAGCTAGTCTCCTTTGTTTTATTTTCCCTTGTATCAAAAAAAAACTTAAGTAGTTGTAGTTGAATATATAAGATGTTTTGTCCTCTACTTTCCACCAATCAAAAGCAAGCGGGCCTATGTTTGGTTTTAAGGTTTAAATTGTAATACTTCTACACTTCTATTGGATAGTGCTGACCTGGCCCAGGCACGTTTGCAAAGACTCTCACCATCCCTTGCTCCTTTCCCACCAAAACCGATCCCTCAGTCCTTAGTCCCTCCCAATGGTATCTCTGTCTCTCTCATCGACTGCTAAAATCATCCTCTAGCTCTTCTTCCTCTCATTGTGAATTTTGGATATAATTTATACCTTCCTAGTTATCAAGTTCCTTGAACAAAGAGATGTGTCTAGATGCTATATTGGGCTTCTCACCATTAATATCTAGAGTATCTATTACTGAGTTGCCTGGATTGTTATTAGCAACAATTTGTATAACCACAACCTCATCATTATCCACTGACGTAGATTTAAACCCTAATAATTCATCTTGTCATCCAGTTTGAAAAAGTTTTTCCATAACCAATTTTTTGGTTGAATTATGAGGCTTTTAGGGATATGTCATCTTAATTTCAGATTTTTCAATCTCCCTTGCTTTACCCAACTTGAGAATTGGTAAATGATTAAGTAGTATAGCCTTCCTTTTGGCCTCCACACATATTTTTGCATACCCAATTCACTCCATCCTGGATGTTTGAGCATCTATACAAATAGACTTATCTAAAAAACTTGCTAAAAAACTCAATCCTTCAATTGTTCAAAATTCTAGTGGCAAATTATGAAATTGCACACACATAGGAAAAAATTCTATACATTCCTTATCAAATGTTATCCCAGGTTTCCACTTTTGAATAAACATGAGTTGGCCCCCTATATGTCAAGGTCTCATTTCTAGTATTTCATTCATATTACTATCAACAACAAATTTAAACAGAATAATGTCATCATCCATGAGTAAATTTTTTTCCAAACCTTTCTTACCCCATCGTGTAGTGGCTACATTGTTACGTATTAAAGCTTGATAGGAAATTGGGATGTTGTATTGTACCAATTTTTTTTATGTGAATTTTTATGGTAAGATTAGGTTTAGAGTTTTGTAATTAATGGAATTAAATGGAGTTAAATCTCTTATTGTCCTTGCTGTGAGAAATTTAATAAACTGGATGGTCTCTTGACAGCTTAGGCATGAAAGTAAACATTCACTAGTCGAATACAATCTACCAAATACCTAACAGCTATTTCAAGTTTCTAAAACCTCTGGTAGTAGAAAATGTTGGTTTATTCTGATTGAGCAAAACTATGGTGTGACATGCTTTGCTAATGGGAGTGTTGAACTTTTGCTCATATGTAAAGTCCGAAGCATCAATTTCTTAGGGTTATGACTAGTATTCAGTTCTCAAAATAAGTAGGTTGTTTTACTATCTTATGTGCGGATTGAAGAAGAAATTCTCTATATCACTTACTCTATTCTAACTTTCGTTCCCAATACGATGTCTTTATATATACATTTAATATAAAACGACATCATATTAAGGGCAAAAACAAGGTTAAAATAGAGTAGTTGAAATAGAGAATCTAAACCCGAATTGAACATATGTACTCCCGTGTATAGATGCAAAATTTTGACATTAATCACTACGAGACATCTCTTGCAGTAACTAGAATATATCTTGGTACTTTTAACCAGATCCTCTGGGGGACGAAGGATCTGAACCCCTTTTAACCTTATGGTTACAAATTTTTAGGTTCTCTTGTAAGGATAAAAGCTGTTAAAACTATTCACTTCAGCTCTGCAACTAATAACTTCACTTCTCGGGAATATCAAGACATCACATCCAATATCAGTTTGCCCACAAGCAAGGCATCACTTACATTTTATAGGTATGGGACAAAGTAAAAGGAAAGGCTCAAATCAATAATATACAAATATATAGTGTCTAAAGAAAACTCAACATTCAATTCCCTTGTAGGCCTCTTTTTAATTAAAATGTTTCAAGATTATCATAATTTTTAGAATCATAAATATTTAGCAGAGAGATTGATTGCTCATCTATTCTTAAATTTTCTAAATTGAAAATATTTGATAAATGTTTATACTTATTCAAATTGCTAATATTCTCGTGAATATAAATCTCATCACTTAAATTTTCATTAGGTTATTCAAAACCATCTCCACATAATTTTTCATAATTTCACCAAAAGAGATGCTCTTTAACAAATTTATCAATAATTGTTTTTAGGATATTAAGTCTTTTTTTTTCCTTTTTCATTTCTAGGCAAGTACTTTTTAGGTAATATTATATAAAATAATTATAACATAATTGAACTATAAAAAGAACAAAAGAATGTGTATGGAATTAGAAGAAGTTGGTAGGTACAATAAAATTACAATAACTCGACTATTTATCATAAAGATTTATCAACAATATTATATATATATATATGCAACAACAAAAATAAAGTGCCAAATTTAATATCAACAACAACAACAGCCTAGTAAAAACTCTACAGATATACAGAATCTGGAGAGATTTAGTAGTACATAACCTTACCTCTAACTAATAGAGAGAATGTTTTCAAATGACCCATACAAATCCTATATTAAAAATGAAAAATAAATAGTAAACTTTTACGATAAAGGTTATAATACTAAAAATTTATTTTCGACTTTTCAAGCAATTCTAAAACATCGAAGACTAACATTGATCCACTTTCCACTAAAGAAAATAAAAATTAACAGTAATAGTCACATTATAAAACTATTGAAATCATATTTCGTCAATAATTTACAAAATTAAATTTATAAACTTATAAATAAGAAAATACTAATTATGACTTAATAAATAAAAGGGAGATAAATTGCAATTGAAGAAGGAAATAAAGGATAAAATTATCAAGTATGATATACGTGAAATGAAAGAGAGAAAAATTTCCCGAATAAACTTTAATTCAAATTAAAATTATACCTAGAATTGTAATTGATAAATATCATATATAATCAAATTGGTATTTATTAGGAGGAATTTCATCTTGAAATGCTCACTTACATTGTTGTTTTACCTTCTAAAAAGGAGTTTTCGTATGTATGATGACGAACCTTTTTTTTAACCAAATTGAGATTGATGTTTTCCTCTTTTCTCAAGTGAAAAACTCCTTTATTCTAAAATAATTTGTAATTGATACGCCTCTTATAAGCCTACGCCTGGGGAGGCCCTTTCTAGTTCTCTCCTACAAGGGTGTTCTCAAGTCCTTAGAGTTTACATGTGTCTCATAAAGACAAATACTTCACAAAAAACTTATTGTTATCAGGATGAAAATGGCAACCTATTGGTGACTGAGTACGGGTTATGCAAGTATAAGGACCATCAAACATTGTTAATGCAAGAAATGCCTGAGAATTCTGCTCCTAGAGGGCTTCCACGGCCAGTTGATGGTATAGTTGAGGATGATTCATGCAAGGCCGAGGATCATGTGGCTATTGTCAGGCTTTACAAAGCAATATCTGGGAAAAGCAAAGGCAGTAGTATCTAGGAAAAGCAAAGGCAGCGTGAATGGGGTATTCAGGTAGCTCCAGTATTGAGTTTAATGTTATCGTTCAAACAGTTTATGTTTTCGCTTTAGAAGAAAATTTTTATCTTGTTTGATACTTGACAAGTGATGTCACGTGCAGGAATGTTCTAATAACTAATAATGTTAGGGAAATAATTCTACCCCTTAAAAATTGGAATTAGGGACCGTGATATTTCGTAGAACTATTTGTTGCCATGACTGATTTTTTTTCTCCCTCACTAGTGTTTCACGTTATAGTTGGCTCTCTCTCCTCACTAGGAACTTGAATTTTTGTCTCTCTCACTTTTGGACTGACTCAATTCTTTAAACCTCACTTTCTCCCTTACTTTTCTAATTCTCCCTATTGATCTCTGACCTCTCCTTTTTTTCAGTGGACTTGCCCTAGTTACGAGAGAAGGAAAAGAACTGCTTGTGCTCTTCCTCTCTCAACTGCTCTGATACTAAAAACTTGTTGGGGAAATAAAGCAAAAAATAGAAATAAATTGAAAGTAGAGAGATGTTACAAGAGTCTTAACTTTAGTTTTGTTTACTGCCTTGCATATAAATCTGCTACATAAGGCCTAATATATAGGCTTACAGATGAAGTAACAGTTGAAGTAAATAATGGAAAAGGGAAACAAAACTTGTTCTTCATTAGTGGAAATGTTCATCCACTATTCACAACTCATAACAGACGAAATACCAAAAGATAAAAACCATTAACTCACGTACTAACTGGTCCTAAAAATTAGACATTCACAAGTTTTTGAAGTGTTATTCAACACTCTCCCTCACTTCAAATTTGCATACTCCAAGTTTCCATTAGAAGTAATAATGTTTAGCCAATGGAAGTGCTTTGGTCAAAACATCTGCAACTTGTTCATTAGTTTGACAAAACTTCATATCTATATCTCCTTTCGCAGTGAGACTATGAATAAAATGATGCACGATATTGATATGTTTTATTCGGTTATGAAATGTTGGATTTTTTATCATAGCAACGGTTGCCTTGTTGTCAAAAAATATTTTTGTTGCTCCTTCTTGAAAGTGATAAACATCAACCAACAACCTTCTCAACCAAATAGCCTGACATGCAATAGAGGTTATAGCAACATACTCTTCTTATAATGATGATAATGCGACCACATCTTGCTTCTTTGATCTCCAAGAAACTGATGTAGATCCTAAACTAAAAACATGGCCAGAGGTGCTTCTTTTGTCATCTACACATCCTACCTAGTCATTGTCACTATATTCAAACAAGCTGAATTTTGTTTTCTTTGAATACCAAAGCCCAAAATCAACGGCTCGAGCTATATAGCATAGCACCCTTTTTGGTACACCTAGATGTTGCCTAGTAGGATTATAGATATACCTAGATAGTACACTCATAAAATACATAATATCTGGTCGAGTATGGGTCAAATAATTCAACCCACCTATCAAGTTTCTGTAGTAACTTAGGTCAATAACCTTTGTACCATCTTCAAGCTGTAATTTTTCATTTGTATTCATAAGTGTAGCTGCCACTTTGGAATTGTACATGCCAAACCTAAATAGAAGATCTTTCGCATATTTTCTTTGTGAGAAATATGCCTTCATGGGCTTGCCTCACTTCCAAACCAAGGACAGAATCCCTAAATCTATCTTTTCAAATTCTCTTTGCATGCATGATTTAAATTCAGCAATCAAAATGTTAGAAGATCCCATATAAATCATGTCATCTACATAACTGTAGACAACTAAGAATTCACCATTATCATGCTCCTTCACATACAATGTAGGCTCATTTTCACTATTAACAAATACATTTTTCAAGAAATATGAGTCAACTCTTTTATACTAAGCTTGCGGTACTTGTTTTAGCCCATAAAGAGCTTTCCTGAGCTTGTAGACTTTATGTTCTTTCCCGCTAACAAAAAGGCGATCAAGTTGACATATATAGACTTCCTCTTCTAACTCCCCATTTAAAAACGCAAACTTCACATCAAATTGATAAATAGGAAAATTCAATTTTGTTGCCAGAGATAGAAGAATACTCACCATTTCAAAGCGAGCAACAGGTGAGAAGATTTCATCAAAGTCAATACCTTGATGTTGTGCATATCGTTTAGCCATGAGCCTTGCTTTGAACCTTTGTATGCTACCATTTGCATGATGCTTTATTTTGAACATCCACTTTAGTCCAATAGGAGTCTTCCCCTCTGGTAAATCAACCAATTCCCATGTTTGATTGTGCTCAATTGCCCTTTTCTCTTCTATCATTGCTTCTTTCCATTCTTCATTTTCAATAGCTTCCTCAAAGAACGTAGGTTCTATCACATATAAAGCAAAACTACAGTTTTCATAAATTTCAACTAGCGATCGAAACCTCTTTGGAGTGAGATCATATGTAGAGTTGGACGAAGAGCTTGTTGACGATGAACTGTTACTATACCTGTGTAAAGTAGGATTACTGCCTAGTGAAAAGACTTAGTTACTGGCTGGAGATGCAGGAGATTTAGTGTTACTAGAATGAGTTTCTGAAATTGTTGGTTCAGGTGGTTTTGTCATTATAGGAGTGTCTTTCAAGGGTTACTGTCGCTACTACTTCGTTGCTTTTCTCCCATGTCCAGCTTGGTTCTTCATTAAATCTGACATCCTTACTAAAAATCACCTTGCCACTCATAGGTTTATAAGCTTATATGCCTTAGATTGAATGTTATAGCCCACAAATGCACATTTTTCTGATTTTTCATCAAGTTTAGATCAAGATTTAACCAAAGCATATACTACACAATCGAAAATTCGTAAGTGGCTTACCTTGGGCTTATGACGTTTCCATGCCTCATATGGAGTCTGATTGTATACCGCCTTCGTCGAAGAGATATTTAGGATATAGACAGTTGTAACCACTGCCTCTGCCCAAAAATGCTTTAGGATATCTCTTGCCTGCATCATGTTTCTACCCATCTCGATAACGGTACGATTTTTTTCGTTTTGCCACACCATTTTGGTCTGGTGTATAAGGCGTTATGAGTTGACTATAAATTCCATTCTCCTCACAAAAAACATTGAATTCATTTTAAACAAACTCATTACCTTTTTCTAATTGAAGTGTCTTAATTTGACACCCGCTTTGCTTCTTTACCAAGGACTTAAATTTAATGAAATTCTCGAAAGCTTCATATTTGAATCTCAAGATATATACCTAGCTCATACGACTATAGTCATCAATAAAGAGCAAAAATTTTCAACTCTGTCCTAAGGACTCAACTGACATAGGACCACATAAATCAACATGCACAAGCTCAAAGGAAGTTGAGGCCCTCTAAGCCTTACTTACAGGAAATGATGACCTGCTTTGTTTTCCATACACACATCCTTCACAAAAGCCAAGATTATCAATTTTAGGCAACCCAACAACGATGCCTTTATTATCTAACAATTGTAATCCTTTGATATTCAAATGACCATATCTCAAATGTCATAGCTTAGCTTCTTTACTTTCCTTAGCAACCAATGCACATATTTTACCATCAAGTGACATATCTAATGGAAATATTGTATTTGAGGTCATTTGAACATCAAAAACTTTTCTACCAGATTTCGTGTTGTGAGTACTACAGGAATCATTATCAAACATAATAGAATAACCATCAATTAACAACTGTCCAACACTTAACAGATTGTGAACTAGAGAGGGAACATAAAGCTTTATAAAGAAGCTTTATGTTACCATGTGTGATTTTGATAGCAACTATACCTTTGCCTTCAACTTTGACTGGATTGTTATCTCTGAGTCAAACTTCTAATCTCTTCGTCTCATGAAGTTCCTTGAATAGCAACCTCTAGCCACACATATGATTAGAGCAATAACTGTCAATAAACTAAATAACATTGGTCTCAATATCCATAGTAGAGTGAGCCATGAACAAATTGCTTTCCTCTTGCAGTGTCTCAGTGAAATTGACATACTTATGTTCATGTTTTTGTTTAATCCAACAATCAACCTCCTTGTGCCCATATCGCTTACAGTAGCAACATTCACCAGCAAATTGACTTCGTCCTCTTCCATAGCCATGACCTCGATCGCGATAACCTCCTTTACCTTGCCCTCTGCCTCCTATATTATCTTACTTTCTGTTTGCTGAAGTTTCTAACTTGCCTTTAGAATGAGACTCCCCTTTTACTTGAAAAGCCTTTTCTTCGGTTTTTCCATTAGACCTATTCAACCTATCTTCATGTGCCAATAAAGAACCCATCAGTTCATCAAATGTGTAGATAGTTAGGTCTTTAGTCTCCTGAATGACAACAACTACATGGTTGAATTTGGAGGTTAAACTCCTTAAAACCTTGCCCATAACAGTTTCATTGCTAATATTTTCACTATATGACTTCATATAATTGACAATTCTAGATACCCTAGAGAGAATCTTACACAAACTCTTTTTCATGCATTGACAACAACTCAAAATCATGACGAAGAGTTTGCAATTTGATTGTAATTATTTTCTTATCTCCCATGTATTCTTGTTTGAGAAATTTCCATGCTTCTTTGGAAGTACTAGCTGTTATGATTTGGGAGAAAATACTACTATTAATAGCTTGTTGAATGAGGAATAAGGCCTTTGCATCCTTCTTTCAGTTGTCCCTTAGCTGTTGGTTAGGTTGTTCTGGATTGGTATCTTCAAACCCCCTTCTCTACCAAGTCCCAAAGTTCTTGAGACATATTCTGCATTTTCAGACTCCAAAAATGATAATTCTACCCCTTAAAAATTGGAATTAGGGACTATGATGTTGTCATAGAACCATTTGCTGCCATGACTGATTGTTTTTCTCCCTCATTAGTGTTTCATGCTATAGTTGGCTCTCTCTCCTCACTAGGAACTTGAATTTTTGTTTCTTTCACTTTTAGGTTGATCTCAATTCTTTAGACCTCACTTTCTCCCTTACTTTTCTAATTCCCCCTATTGATCTCTAACCTCTCATCCTTTTTTTTAGTGGACTTAACCTAGTTATGAGAGAAGGAAAAGGAACTGCCCGTGCTCCTCCTCTCTCAACTTCTTTGATGCCAAAAGCTTGTTGGGGAAATAAAGCAAAGAACATAAATAAGTCGAAAGAAGAGAGATGTTACGAGAGAGAGTCATAACTTTAGTTTTATTTACTGCCTTGCATATAAATTTGCTACATAAGGCCTAATATATAGGCTTACAGAGGAAGTAACAATTGAAGTAAATAATGAGAAAGGGAAACAAAACATGTCCTTCATTAGTGGAAACGTTCATCCACTATTCACAACTCATAACAGACGAAATACCAAAAGACAAAAAAACATTGACTCACATACTAACTGGTCCTAAAAATCAGACAGTCACAAGTTTTTGACGCGTTATTCAACAAATAACGCTTCTCTGCTCAACAAAGAGGCAAATGCACTAATTTATAGTCCAAAAAATTTGAACAATATTAAAAACATAGATGAAAGAGAGGATGTATTTAATACACTTGGTAATTCACTTGCACCGTCAATATATGGGCACTAATGGATAAAGAAGGCAATCATTTTATTAATTCATGGTGGAGCAGAAAAAAATTTGAAGACTGACACTCACTTACAACAGTGATTTATGCTCCAATTTCTTATTCTACATTGTTTGTCATACAAAGTAACTGGTTAATAATGGATGTTTTCCTATAGAACACGCTACACCTTTTGAGCTTTTACACCATCGCTTTAGAATAGTTGTTGAATCTAAAGTAAAGCAATGCTTTGTGTTTTTAGTGACACTAATAGATGATGGTTGGTGAACTGTCTGTTGCCAAATCCCAACTTTCAAAGGCCAATTATGAATATTGCTCCTTGGCCATATCAACTACAGGTTGTTGTTCTTCTGGTGTAGGAATAACTGCTATTATAACTTTTGATCAAGAAATTAGTGAGTGATTAGGTAGGCTTCATCTTCTTAACATTATTTATGGCTTCCTACATGGATTATTTATTGTTTATGATAGATATACTTATAATCAAAAGAAATAATACTTGAAGCTAGAGCAATGGTACTTGCTAACAGAGGTGTTGTCTGTATTGATGAGTTTGACAGATGAGCGATCAAGATCACACTACTATCCATAAGGTGATGGAGCAACTGTTATGTATAAAAAATATTATAGCCAATATAAAGTTGTAGTAAAGTATAAAATACCTTTTCCCCCAATAATAGAATGAATATGAATTAGTTGCGTATCTCTCTCTCTCTCTCTAAGTTCTCTGCCTTCTCTCTTCCTCCTAAATTTTTCTCGCTTCATTTCTCTCTTTATCAAAAATTAACCACAAAAAATAGTATCAGAGTAGTTAGTTCTATGTAGAATGGAAGAAAACTTAAAGAATCTGATGGAAGCATAGATGAGATATGAGAAATTGCTTCTAGAACCACAAAGCAGGACAAAAAGCGGGGCAGAAAAACACAAAAGGGACATAATGGAACTTAAAATGATGTTCGTGTAGTTTATGTAATAGCAACAAGGAATGGAATTAGGAGTGACTATTCCAGTTACTCCGGAACCCACAAATTGAAGAGAGCAAACCATACAGGAGAACAACAAAGATGGAGTCTCTAAACTCCTCGACTCCTCATCCACTTATACCTTGCCCTCGGAGTCCACCTCTCCCAATGAGATTGGTAAGATCAAGAAGTACTCTTTGGCTTTCTCTGCTGCTTGTATGACTGGTGGTATTCTTGGCTGCAGTTTAATTCACATGACGATTACTCCCCTTGATCTTGTCAAAAGTAACATGCAGATTAACCCTGCAAATTAGAAAAAAAATTTCATCTAATTTTAGAGTATTTTTTGTGCTATTGTGTCTCATCTTATTGATAATCTTGTCTCCTTCCTGAACAATGCTAAAGGAGCTACTGTTGGTGATGCTGTGAAGGAGATGGGTGATGAAAAGAAGTTCGTCAAAAAGAAAATATGATTATTTCTTTTTTGTCCATTCTATAAACCTGTTTAATAACTTACCTATTAATTCTTGTGGACAAGGTTTTTTTCAAAAGTAGGAGGGATTATTACGTATCGAAAATATTATAACCGTTATACAACTATAGTGAGTAAGTATAAAATACCATGTAATCGTTTCCCCAATAACAAAATGAATATGAATTAATTATGTATCTCTCTTTCTCTCTAAAGTTCTCTGCCTTATCTCTTCCTCCTGAATTCTTCTCTCTTATGTTCTTCATTTCTCTCTTTGTCAAAAATTAACCACAACAGCAACGAACTGTTACAATTGCTAAGAATGTTATTTATGCACCTTTAAATGATCGTTGTAGTGTTGTGATTGCTATAAATCTCATTTATGGAACTGTAAGTAGAAGATAATTCACCCAGGCTTTTGTTTCATGCAGGGCAGCTACAAGTGGGTAATAGCATAATTAAATATTGTAATGTAAATAATTA
>JANZLC010000002.1:26712046-26738834 GCA_026413385.1 Erythroxylum gracilipes | reverse complement strand
AAATGTGTGTACCAACTTCTGAGTGATCGAATGTTTAGCACGCCACCCTTGCGGGACAAGGACTCGGATGTCACCAATGATATCGGGTTCGGGTCTTGCGGGAGTGGGGTGTTACATGTGTGGCAAGGCAAGTGACACTTGTCACTTGCCACTTGTCACCTCCCCATGGTTTCATTTGGTCCTCTTTAATAACTAATCCATTTTGTCTCCAATTTTACTCCAATTGTCTCCCAATTTTTAATGACATAAGTCATTAAATCTTAATGTCACATATTAAAAATTCTATTGTCATTTGACATTTATTTCTATCACTATTCACCAATTGTTCTGCCACTTGGCATTTTTCCTAGTCCAAAAATACCTTTAAGTTCTAGAAAAATTCTCATATTTCACCAAAATTTCTAATTCACTATATATACACTCCAACTCAATTTTTAACACATATAAATCACAATTCCAAATATAATCACATTTATAGATCAATTATACCCGAAAAATGTCAAATGAATGCATGAACAATTATTTTCATGTGCAACAAAATCACTATTCACGTGTGTGTGTATGCTATATTATACATGAGCATGAAATACATTTTTCTAAATCTCTCTTTAATCTCACAAATACCGAATTTTTGGGTTCTAAACCTTAGTATGGGAACGAGATGTTATATGTATGGGGAGATGAAATCTCCTTACCTCAATCCATTTAGACCTTTAATGAGTTTAGTTGGATTTTCTTTTACTAATATGCTATAGGAGATAGTTGTGATACATTACTCAATCTAAGATATAAATTTTGCTAAAAGCTAAAAACTCACAATGTATTCATTGTGAAGCTCCAATCAATAGTGTCAAATACCTTGTGAAATTCAATCTTAATTGCATAAGTTTTGTTAAAGTATCATATATTACAAATTTTGAAAATTTCTTAAGCTAGTAGGATGTTATCCCCAATTTGTCTTCCTTTAAGAAAATCCCCTTCTAATGGATTGATATAAGGTTTTAAAATAGCTTTTAGCCTAGCAGTTATGAGCTTGAAATGATTTTATAGATTATGTTACAACATGAAATGTGTTTGAACTACTTTAGGAAAGTTGGATTAGGAATATTAGGGATGAGACTAATAAAAATCTTACTGAATTCCCTTAGCATCTTGCCGTTTTTTAAGAACTCTAATATAACTTTAGTGATATAGTTCTTAGTATGAAACGACTTTGAAAAAAAAAAGGATTAAGGCCATTAGGTAAAGAGCTTTGTTAAGTTGGAGGTTAAGTAAGGCTTTCTCCACATTTGCAACATTGAAGGGCCTAAGCTAGGATTCCCCCTCCTAGTTAGTAATATGTTTTTTAATAAAATATTTTAGAACTTACACAGAGGAATAATTGTTAGAAGGAGTGCTAACTATGTTTGTGAAGTAAGTGACTGTCTCCAATAATATTTTAGCCTAAGATTAATTATATTGTCCATTTTCCTTTCTATGATAAGCAATTTTGTTATAATTTCCCCTTGTTGAAGCCACTACATTCTTGATCTTTTCTATAAAAAGGAAAAGTTTAGTTCTATTGCTTAGATGTTGTTATAAAAGGATACATTTTCTTTATTGTGTTTGTTTACATTTATTGGAGATTATTAAAGGTTATCTTGAACTCTAATTAGCTTTACCTTAGCATTAATGACATCATGACGTGTATTGCCATAAATTTTGAGATCGATTAGCTTGAGTTCTTCCTTGACTTTTATTTATGCCTTTGGAAATCATAACTTGATCCCCTAGTTATTACTTTTTCAAATTAATTAGCTTTAACTAAGAAATTATTGAACCTAAATGAAATTTCCCTTTGGTGATTTGAGATCAAGTTATGAACTACAATAGGGGTGTGATATGAGAACATAGGGTTATTGAAAGATGCCTTGCTTTTTGGGAAATATGTTATCCATTATGAATTGACCAGAGCTCTATCAAGCTTCTTTCTTAAAGATCATCTTCCATTTTACTTATTTTTGTAGGTATGAAAGTTCCTATTCATATTTAAATTAGTAATCTTAATATATGTCACATAATTACATAATATCTTAAGAGTAGTTATTAAGGTATGTTCTCCCTACCTATAAAGGATGAATTATGCTGTTAAAAATCCCCAAAAATGATCTTAAGGGTGTTATAATGAAATTAATTTCCTTTAGCTTATTGCATAAGGACATCCTTGAAATGCAAGATTAAAAGAATAAACAAACATGAATTAGAGAGTAATAATTTCTTGCAAAATTCTTATAGATTAGTTTATAAACTAATCAAAGATAATTGATTGAAGAACCTTAATTTTGTTAAGTTCAAAAGTAAAAAATAATACACCATTATAATGAGAATATTGATTAGAAATAAAGGACTAGTGCTTCTTTAAGAAGCTTAAGTTCTTCAATTTTCTTCTTTAAGCTTATTTTCTAAATGACTAATAAGGAAAGGTTTGATATCTTGTAAGTAATCATGTAGCACTTGCTGGTTATTGGGAATTTTGAGCCTTTTAACATTCCATAAGAGTATTAACATAAAGAGGAAGTGGTTTTAAAGTTGTTTCCCATATATTTCCTATTTGACTTCCTTATGGTAGTAAGTTTAAAATCGTTACCTATGATATTTTTTTCTTATTGATCGTTTTCTTGTTCATTTAGGGAGTTGATAAGATTACTGGTTTACATTATATAGTTTGCTTAACTTTGGGGTTGTATAGAAAATTCAGTTGCTCTGGTCTTATTCTCATTGAGCTCTAGATTGGAAAGAACCTCTATATGCTTTGGTTAAGTTACTATCTTCCTCCCCTTTGTTATAATCATATTTTCCATACTTATTATCGAATTAGTCTACTTAAAACTTTGTTTATTATTAATGGTAGTTTCATTTCCTTTTAGTAACTCAATTTGCATTAGTTCATAGTATTCCCGTCTCAAAAACTTCTTTCTTATAGTTATCCATTTTTCCCTTCAGTGATTAAGGTTTGATCATCATTGATATGAAATTGTGACCAAATCCTTAAAGATTTTTTCATCTTCTCCTAGCCTCATTGGTGGGATAGTCTCTTGCTAATCTTGTTGTACATAAACTATATCATATATTCTTTAACTACTATATACTAAGCGTGAATGGGATGAAGAAGAAGAATTATAATCCGACCATCCAATTCATTCAACGGCTGCCGTCCTCCTCTTCTTGCTTCACTCTCCAATCTCTTCCTATTAAATTGTCTCAATCATGTCAAAGCTTCATTTATTTGAGAGAACATGAGCTTCACTCTCCAATAATCTTCCCATTAAATAGTTTTAATCATGCCAGAGCTTTATTTAATTGAGATACAGAGCTTCATTTAATTAAGATACATATCAAAGATAAAATACTAAAATTCTCCAAATTTCTACCCTTTCTCTCCCTCCCTCACTTAAAGTTCTAGCCTTCCAAGAGATAATTTCTCTGTCATTCTTAATAAACATCCCAGAAAGACGACAACGATCTACCTCTCTTAAACCTAGCGTCTGCTGCAACACCACCTTCGGCATCATCGTTGCCTCTACCATTATATGTGATGGATCTTTTTTTCTCCCTCTCTCAATTGTCACCTCTACCATCATGTGTCATGGTACTGGCAAAAACCCACATCTTGAGATCATCAATCGTTGCTTTTTTCATGAGGGCCCGATAACAGATACGTCACGAAGAAAGAGAAATCACTCAACGATGAAGAGGAGGAGTTGTTAAATTATCAGTAAGTCACTGGTACCCGACATGAGGTTTTAGTCTGTAGAGACATGCTACTGCCCACTCACTTCTTTGTCTGACCTAACTCAAGGAGCGTGTTATGGAGACACGCATTTAGGGAGCATGCGAGTAAGTATTATACTCACAAAATGCAATGGTGATCTAATAGTAAACAATATCATATTCTGATTAGGTATAATCATTCTTGCAATTAAAATATCCAGAATTTGATGTATAAGTTTATTATCTTTGGGATTTACCCAAATAATCATCTGTAGTTGATGTAGTTATGACCAATATATAAAGCATTAAATTTTCATATTTCAAATCACGATGTGTGCTTGACTCAGAGATTTGTCTTGTATCCTGACTCTTAAGTGCATTTACACTGGAAAGGGGCCGCTGAAATTGTCCTAGCCTTGCATGAAAAATACATTGATGCAAATGATAACATAGAACTTATGGATGAAGAAAGGGTTTGTCAGAATGTTTACCTTTGTGATTAGAACTGTTTGAGGTTTCCTTTTATTAAAACTAGCCTTTGGTTGCAGTTGTCTTTTTTTTTTAAGAAATCTATATAAGATATGGCTTCTGTAAGTTTGCGATGCGTAGCTATCACATATAGGTCTTATGAATGCACAAAATTCTAGTTAGTGGAAAAAAATTCTTAATTGATCAATGTCCACCGTTCAATTTCTCAAATGGGTTTCATGATGTTGTTCAAGTTAGCAAGATTCCTATTTTGTTGGTTCCACAAACCCTGCTCTAATCACTCTGAATTTAAGACGGGGACATTATTTCCCTGTAATTTCAATTGAGGTTGCATTGTTGGTCGAAACCTCTTAACGTCCCACCATCTGCCCCGATACCTCTTTCATCATCATCATCACCATCACCTGCTTCATCTGGATCATCAACGACTTACACAATAAGACCATCCCTACAATCCAATAACTTTTTGCTAATATTTTTGTTGCCCCTACACTCTACCTCCTTTTTGCTAATATTCTTGTTTTAGCAATACTAGTTTTGTTTTGATTCTTAAAGTATAGAAAACTAATATTGTTAGTTTTCTTGCTATTTTAAAAAAGGATATTTGTTCCACATTGGCCATTGATGGGTGTGTTTATTTTCTATTGTTTTTCTTTGTTTGTTTTTGATATGAAATGGAGAAATATGTATCCATTCATCCTCTCCAAAACTTTGTAAAATAAGCCAAAATGTCAAAATTTGACATCGTGCCACAAACTTTAAGAGTTATTGAGTTGGGAAGCCCTTACAGTAATAAATTTTGGTTGTCTTTACTTGACTGAACAATTTAACTTACCAACCCAAAATTTGCATTTGCATAAAAACATATAGGCATGTAACAAATACGCACGCCACCAATTTTGAGATGCAATATGACTTGATAGGTGATAACATTAGATTATCTGACACAAATCTTTGTAATAATTAAGTAGAGATATCCAGTAGTTGAGAATTATTAAGTGGAGTGATTGAGTGGGAAATTTCAATATAAAAAGATTTGATCACAGGCTGACATAAATTGCGATATGTAGGTGGTTCATTTATAACCTCACGTCCTTAAAACTTGAGGATCTCGGAAAAATCACACATTCATTGTTAACATTAAATTATCTGACACAACACACATCCTTAAAACTTGAGAAGCTAGGGAAAATAGCACATTCATTGTTAACATTAAATTATCTGACACACTCAATCTTAAATTATGATTTTCCTATCAATCTATAAAGATTTAAGAACAAGAACAAACAAACAGGAGTATGCATGTCATATCAAGTCCCCTTATTCCAAGCAATTAAATCATATTGTCAAGAAAAAAATAAAAAATTTCACATTGACAAAAGTAAATACTGTAGTCTACCTGCTAAACTATATTATTTACCCGTGTTTTCAAGTGTTTTCAATTTTTGCATAAAGCAGAAGATTTCGAACTTATCTGCCCTTCTTTCTTTCCCATGATATTACTTCATTTTTTTCAGAATGGGCAAGAAAGAAACATGCAATAGACTCAATGAGAAAAATGAAGCTATACTAGAGCTTCTAAGAAAACCAACTCCTCTCTCGTTGAAGCAGGTAGAGGTCTTGTGTATTTTCACCGTTAATTTTCTTTCATGGTTCAAGATTAAAGTTTTCTATATTTTTGCCTCATTTCTCCATCGTAGTTATGAATACTTCCTTTTTCAATTTGAATGCTTGACATTAAGTTTTTTATTTGCAGTCCAAATGTTCAATTTTTGATAAAAGCCTTTCATATTTCTATTATTTCTATCTTCAATATTATATTAGTACTGGAGGGAGTAGCTATTGCCATTAACCTTATGTTCTACCTAATCACAAGAGATATTCTACAATGACGCTTGTGTTGGACGATTTTTGAGAGCTAAAGGTGAAAACGTGAAGAAGGTTGCAAAAAGTTTAAGGGCTTGGCTTTCTTTGAGAGATAACATAGTGATTAGTATTGTAACAACAACTTCCATTATCGTATGATTACTACCACCAGATTTTGTAGATAAGTTTTTTCTTACCCTTTTTATGCTACTTCTCAGTCTTCTGATTTTCATAATCATTCATTTTCCTTTTTGTTCCATTAGTCACGAGTTCAAAATAAAGAACAATCGTTAGCTCATAATCTATCAATCGCCCTATTTTTTGGTTACCTTTTGTTTTCTAATTCTTGGTTTTGCAATGCTAAAAACTTTATAGCAGATGAATTTTCTATTGAGCTCACAAAAGGAGTTACCTGTGTAGCCGATCACGATGAAGCATCAAGACTTGTTTTGGTTACTTTCCAATCCACCATTTCCCTCTTGTACCACTCTCTGCATTTTTCTAACTGAAGGAAAAAAGAAATAGTACTTTGGATTTATTATGTATATACTTCTTCAAAGGCTTTACTATTCCTTTATTCCCATTGGTTACAGATTTTTCATGTTAAATAAGACTATCGCAAGTTCTATTCACAAAAGCTATTAGTGACTTTATCAATTTTTATATCCTACCTCCATTTCCATTTCTTTTTGCATCTTAATTCATTATATCAAAATTCTATCTTTCGCTTTATTTTCTACAGATTCACACGATTCCTTGCGTTTACTTTGGAGGTAGCCTTTTTAACCGTACCAAAAAACAACGAACAATTTATACTCCTTTCCGATGTAAGTATGTCCACTTCTTCCAAATTTTCGTTAATAACCTATAAAAGTTTAGGGACATGTAACACTTTTTGCTCTGATAAAAATGCATGAGCTTAAACTCAGAGCTTGGCTATATTCCCATGCAATGTTTGAACCCCCTCTTGATGTCACGTCTTCATTGTTCCATTATTGCGCGTGAAAGAATTATTGGAATTATTTATTGCTGGATTTTTGTATTTTTATAATATTTCTTTTACGAAATTTCATACTGTGCCAATTTTAACCTTTGGATATTATAAAAGTGACCTTCTTGCTTGATTTACGCATAAATGTTCTACCTAATAAATTGTTAGAACAATAGTTTGCATAGAAAATTTAGCGTTTTTAATATGTTCAATTGGATCACAGTGACATAAAATCATCTTTTTGTTTCTTCTAAAGTTGTATTCACATCAGTAGTATATTGTAGTCATATATAGTCCAGTCTTGACCTGTATCTTGACCTTTTCAAATCTTTACGTTCATAAAATATGTCGTGTTCGTAACTAGGTCTGGGTGTAGCACTGACATTTGTTTTCTTATAATTTGTTCATCTTACCTTCTCAGGCTTCTTCAGGTCTACTTCAACTTTTATTAATCTTCTCCTGCTAACACTGAGAATTGTCGCAAAGTACTACCCGTGCAGGCTTTACAAGGCTTTTGTAATCGACCCACCATCTCTATTCTCTTATCTATGAAAAGTAAGATTTAAATTTATCTCGCTAATTCTTTTGTCTTTTAATGTCATGTCTCGTTCTCTACCATAAGTAACTTAAACTCTTTCACTTGTAGGACCTACAAGAGGCTATTACTGTTGACCTACTAGTGTTCCTTTCTTCACCCTGTGGAATGTGAATTATTGCAGGGTATCCGACCATTTGTTGAGCTATCGACGGTCACACTGGTGGTATCTTCACTGGACTTTAAAGAATCATTAGAATCCTATTTTATAGTAACTCATGCGTCTCTTCCCTCTGATTTGAGCCTTCGTCGATCAAACCAACAACCAAGGATGGCTCATGCTCATCTTCAAGGTTTTCATTTGTTGTGTCGGAACATTTTAACTCACTCAAACCATGGTACCTTACCTTGACCGACCTGAGTGCTCTGAAAGTTCGGGCCACCAATAAATATCCTTTGGGCTCATCACATATCTCCCCACTCAATGCGAGGTCATTCTCTTTTGCATAATTGATTGCTACAACATCACATCAAAGCATCAACGATTACACAAGGCCTATCAACAAAACTTTTTTCTCCTTGATTTCATTGCCACACCATGTGACCACAAGTGAGCCAGTTACAATTAGCCAATTGCAGAGTCCTTGGCCTTCTTTCCTCCAATCTCTAGCCATGTTTTTCAAAAAGAACTACAATATTGACATGGCTCAGTCTTTCTTACCATTCCTGAGATTCTACAAAAGGCCCTACGACGAAATCCTTTACAAGCAAAAAATGTGTGTCCTACTTTGGTCTTATCTCTATTGTACCACCTCATCTTAGGCGACACCAGGTGTTGATATCACAAAGTTTCTATGCCAAGAGTTTAGACCATTAGCAACTAAAAACTTCATTACGATTTGAGATTAACGAAGAAGAAAAGCTTCTTTTATGTTTTCCACTAATTTAGTAACTTACAGGTCTTTTGACTAAGTGTGTTAAAAGGACTAAAAAAATAATATTCAAGTATATGGTAAGTCGCAAAATGTGATTTAAAATCAAGTTAAAAATTAAAATTACGATTACACATAAAAATAAAGGTAATTAGATACTTTTCACTTGATATTAAGGCCTACAGTCGCTAAGTTTGAATTAGCAAAAGATGATTTGCCTACACAATCATTTGCATGCCAAAGAAATAACCAATGAGAGAGGATTGAAAGGAAATGATAGAACTCCCTCATTTTGTAATAAAATTCTGAATCATTTTAGTTAGTTTTTAAATTGAAATTCATTTAAAATTTATTTAATTCAAAATTAATCTGTTAAATTCGAGTTTACGTACGTACTACTTATTAATTATATAGATATAAATGAGTTTTGTTGGAACATACATATGCTATCTAATAGCTTAAAACCCTAAAGACGTGCTTGTTTGGAACTGATTCGACCCTTTTTGTTCTTACCCTTGGAGGTCAAATCAAAAATATAATTCCAAGGATTGCAATATAGAATGCAACCTCGGGTCATCTCACTTAATCGGAACTTAAACGAATGGATCTAAGCTAACCTATATGTCATGAAATGCAAGCTAAAATTAGTAAGAAATGGGTTTTGATCTTTGGAAATCTTGAAAAAATTAAATGAATTGTAAGAAAAATGTTTAAAAAGTATTTTTGGATTTTAGTAATATAAATTGGAAAAATAAAGACAATAATCAAATGGTGATAGTATCCTCTTGAAAATGAGCTTTGGCTATCATAGGTCAAAATCAATTTTTGGTGGGAGTGTAAATCACTAAGTTTCAAATAGGAAACCTTAAAGGACTCTTTAAGTCCAAGGTTTTAATCAATGAACTCCATTTCTTAAGGCCTTGTTAAATGCTCTTAGTGTCTGTAGTGGGTAAATCAATGCAACAAGTCACTTTTAGACCTTAAATCAACTTAATATCAAACACAACTATGCAAGATAAAAGAGATTCACCAAGATCACAAATAGACATATATGAGACTTCATATATTTAAGCTCAAAGTTTTACATCAACAAATCCCAACAATACATTGAATATCCAATACTTGATTAAACTCTAATCAAGAATGTTAAACTATCAATTACAAATCCTATACCTAGGAATTCATAAATCATAGCTAAACATAGATTAAGTAACTCCCCTTTTAAGCCCATTGAACTCAAACCATTGCTACATCTTCAAGATATGAAGAGATGTCTAACCACTCATAGCTCCAAGTAACTTCACAACCGAGAAGCAACCGGAAGATCTCATGGTAGCAACCGATGTTGGAAAATGAGAAAAAATGGTGGTGTATTGTGTGGAGATGGTGATCTGATGATGGAGGAGTTGATAGATGTGGTGTTTCTCTCCATAAGTGTCGGCTCTCCTCCGATGCTGTTAAGATAGCCTAAAATAGGTCTTTTTCGAATATAGGTTGATGGATCGGGTTGTACAGTGGGTAAAACTTCCGAAAATGGTTCGGGTATTTGACGGTTTGCCGCGGTGAACTTTTCCTGAAAGGTTTTGCTTGGAGATTTTGGTTTCTTCGCTGCGGCGATGTGAACTTCACATTGCGGGGAAATTTTCCCGAAAGATCTCTTCAATAATCTGCTGAGTTTGCCACGGTGAAACATCATGCTCGCCGCGGCGAACTTGCCTGTTGCCCTTGACTTGTTGACTTGTGCTATTGGTCTTCACCTTGGCTCTAATTCTTGAGTCTCCTACAATGAAAAATAGTAGTTTACAGTATCAATTATTCTAAGAAAATCAATTTAATGCAATTACCAATGATTTGTGACAATTTTGCCCTCAAACTATATTAATTCAAGACAGGCACTTAAGAATGAAATTAAGCACAAAATTCAAAAATAAGAGCCAAGAAATGTAATAGAAACCATGAAATTATCACCAATTGTTATAGAAAACTTGGGTCCAATCAGGAATAAAAGAAAAATAGCTTCTCTGTAAAGATGAGCCGTCCTTTTCTTTAAATATTCTACGCAGGAGGATCTTCGACCTTATTTTACAAATCTCCTTATATGAATTAAATCTATTGAACATGATCATAATCTAATAAGGGAGAATTTAACAACGTCATAGTAATGATTTTGTAGGTTAAAAGAATATTTTATTCCCTTTTTTTTTACATAAAATGTTATTAATTTTGATTAAAAAAAAGGTTTACTTACATGCAAGGTTAATATAAAAATAAATTTTATTTAATTTTGTAATATTAACTCAAAATTTAAAAAGTGACGTTAAAGTACCATAACTTTTAATTTTTACGAAAATTGTCCAATATTATATCCTTTGTTAATAAAAATAACATAATGAGTTACGTCAGATTAGTTTTTTTTGTTAAATGGCTACTATAATCATTGGAAATAACCTCTCTATCAGGTAGAGATAAGACTGCATACTACTAAACCTTTCAAAATCTTGCACTTCAGCAGGACTCCAATTGAGTGTTATTATTATTATCGTTAACTACTAATTTTTACTACTTATAAAATGTATTATTTAATAAAATAAAAAATTGAACGCCTTTAAAAAATTGTGCATTCCTTAATATCTTTTACTTCATAATTGTTTTATATAGTAAACTTTTTAAAATTCTTATAGCTTTTTAATATAATTCAAAAATATTTAATTAATTCAAAAATTATTTCTTGATTGAAAAATTTAAATATAATACATTGATTGATTAGTAAAAATATAATGAACACATATAAAAATATAATTAATTAATAAAATAATTTAAAATATAGTTTATTGATTAATGAATTAAATTTATGGCAATGGTTTACACATTTATTGGAAGTGTTATGGATAGTGAACTTGGGAAGAACAAATGTAACTAGATCGTTTAAGAAAATCAAGATAAAAAATATATACGAAAAAGCTAGCTAATTTGTTTAACAGAGGAAGATTACATAAGTAGAGAACTCTAAAGTCCTCTACTTAACCTATGTAAAGAACTCTAAAGTCCTCTACTTAACCAGCACTTTTGATCAAATCTCTGACTCTCGTTAGTTTTAACTTGAATATTAATGCAATCTTTCGGACTACTACAACAAATACTTGCATGCTTCATTATTATTCATTCAAGGGAGTTAATGAAATGAAATGACTAGACGACATTGCATTTGACTGTTTCTTTTGGCCAATTATTCATCCCTAATTACTAGGTCAATAATGCATTACAAAAGACCAATCTCGTAAGCCGTCGTTTTAAAACTATGATACAGTAGCTGTCGGGATTACATCATTTTTAATTATTTAAATGCACTCTTTCTTTTCAACTAATGCCTCTATTGTTGTTCATTTAAGGGACCCTTACTGAAGTACTAAAATGAAATGACTGCTACCTGCATTTTACTATTTCTTTAGATCATTTATTACCTACCCTACTAATTAAATCATTCAATGCAGTAAAATTTTACTGATGGTTATTTATTAAATGCGAACTTTCATAGACAAAAAGAAAGACACTCAAACAAAAAAACCAGATATTGTGTGCTAAAGTATACAGTAAAAAACAAAAGATTAATGTTAGGGCTTTTATAATGATATGACAAAAACTTTTCAGTCATACGCGGCTCATTTATAATTGTAGATAACTTATTACGTGTCATATTTGTTTCATTTAAAATGATACGATATGATGAGTTTTTTTAATTATTTGTCCATCAATTAAAAACGAGTTTGTATCATTTCATTGATACTCAACCAATGAATATATTTAATGTAACATGTTGTTTTCATACTAAAGGTTAGAACTCTAAAATACGGTACATGTGAGATAGCAATGACAGATTGAAAAAGTGTATTTTGTACTCATGCATAATATAACATACACATATACGTGAATAATAAGTTTACACATAAAATGATTGTACATGCATTCATTGACATATTCCATGTATAATTGAATTATAAATGAGATTGTATTGAGAATTGTGGTTTATTTATATGTGTTGGAAAATTGATTTGAATAGTATACTTATATTTAGAATTTTTGGTGAATTTTAGGAAAATTTCTAAAAATGTTGGGTATTATTGAAAACAAATTGGCAGCTCGCAAGTCAAATGATGAATGGTAGTAAAAATAAGAATCAAATAATATTGAAGAATTTGTTATTGATGACTTTAGAATTTGTGAGAAAATGATATTGAAAATATAGAGAAAATTGGAATAAAATTTGGAGATGATTTGACTAGTTTAATAAGAGAAACTAGTTTGAAGCATTAGGAATTAGACAAATGGACAAGTGATAAGTGTCACTTATCAAGCCAAGTCTTAAAGCCACGATTCTTTTAAAAACTTGAAAGACCAAGTTACTATTTGTTCTTGTCTTAAAATATCTTCTTCGTGACTTTCTTCTTGAAACTTCTTCTTCTTTAGGAATTTCTCACCAAACCTTCACTAAAGTTACACCTTGCTTTCAATTATCTTTTACTACTCCCATTTTGTGGTCTCTTTCTTTTTCCATAAGAAAACTTAACCCAATCCACCTTCAACATAGTATACATGGGTTGCATGAGAAATTATGGCTTCATGATGTTCTGAAGAATTTGGAGTTTTAGCAAGTAAGTATTGTGCTAATCCTTATAGGTAGTATGAATATGAAATAAATTTGGTGATTTATTTGACATTACATGATCATGAAAATAGTGGGCATTTTGCATGAACACCGTGAATATAAGATGAAAATATTGATGTGTTGTTTTTTTTTAATGTATTTGATGCTCAATATGTCATAAGATAGTGTTGAAGTGGTCTTTGAGTTTGAAAGATTAATGAAAATATGAATGAAAAGAGTGCAAAAATTTTTTAGAGAAAAGTTGATATGTATGCCTTGTTTTTCTTCACTATTCTTTATGTGAATTTTTGGGTGTTTTAGAAATGAACTAAAAATGAGTTTAGAGATAAGGAATAGGTGTAAGGTGATGTTTTGATATGAGAAAGATAGATTAAAATGATAGTTAGAAAAGAAAATGGAGAATGTGTAGAAAATGAAAATGCAGAAAAATGAAAGAAGAAATGCGTGAATGGTGATTTGTTTTGATGTTTGAGTTTAATCATGGATTTTGATTTGTTTGAAAATGATTTGATATGAAATAGAAGTAAGAATGAAGAGAAAATAAGGTAGATATAAGTTAGAAATGTTAGATTTAGTAAAAGGAAGAAAGAAGAGGAAGAAAATCTGCAGTTTCGGAAGAGAAGAGGAGTTGCACGATTGTGCCTGAAGAAGGAATTGGAAAAGCACAATCGTGACTTTGGTGATCCATCTTGTGAGTTATGATCATGCACAAGCACGATTGTGACATCACATGATCAACTGGAATCTCACGATCATGCCTATGCACAATCGTGACTTTGAAGGTTTATAGAAAAGGGACAGTTTCAAACATCCTTCAGTATTTTGGTTATAACTTCTTCTCCCGACCTCCAAATGACATGAGATTTTAACCAACAAACTCATAACATATTTTTATTCCACTTCAAAAAAATTTATGGTCATCTAAAATCATTAGGAAAGATTGATTGATGAATTTGGGACGAAAATGATGAGGAGTGCTGGAATATTGATAAATGGAGTATTTTTACTAAACATTTTTTGGTATTTTGGATATATCTTGATCTTTAGATTTCAAAATGGGATGATTCTTGATTTAAATTAAACTAGATACATATGGATACAAATTTTCTGAAGAAATAGAGATTTAATTCTATCTCTAAGAGTTCCAGAATCTGATTTGAAGTGGAGTACAAAGTACTGTTATGGTTTAAGAACAGTCCAAAGTATTTTGAGTATAACTTTCGGAATATTGAATCAAATTGTATGATCTTGGTTTCATTAGAAACTTAAGACATAGGAGAACAATTTTTTAGAAGAAAGTGTTGCTAAATTACTCCATTTTCCTTGTCATAATGATCATAAAAAGTTAACCTTAAAGTCTATTTTTGGAGAAAAAGCTGGAATGAGCAATTGAGTTATGAACTAGATTCAAATTGTTTTGTTTAGGTGTAAATCTAAGTTCAAATTGGACTTATGTGAGTTTTGATATTTGAATGATCATATGATGAGAATAATGGAAATATACCTGAGATTGTCATTGAGCATGCATTATACACAACACATATACATACGTATGTGATTGAGAATTCATAAGATTATGTAATTATTAATGTATGTGCAATGTGTGTATTGCATAATCATGACACAGGATAAAAGGTCTGCATTCAGACGTTTTCAGATCATGGAAGCTAATGCTAATCTGGAGCGTACTGTGAGTCCACCTAGATGGTCTCATTTTATTATTTGTTATGTTTTAAATTTCTGCATTGAATTGCTACTGTTATGATTGATGTGAATGTGATTGTATTGATTTCGAAAATTAAATGTCTGAGGCATTTGATGCATGCATATCAAATTGGAAGTGCTCCTTGTATATGAATTTGACTTAAATAAATGTATTCAATAATTTTTTTGAATACCGGACCAAGGTCCGATGATAAATGTATTCTGAATATGAATGTGAAATAACGTGATTGATCGAGAATATGAGAATGTGAAGCATCTGTTATATGCATGTATGAAAGATAAAGGCAGTTGTGACAGATATGTTATTTCCTTTGTTATTTCCTCGTGGTGAATCTGGATGGCATCGTGGAATTAAGTAGTTTTTTTTAAAGAATGACACTGCTTCAAATAATGGATGTGACATTAATTTCAATTCTTTTGTTGATCCATCTAATTTGTTTAATATGGAGAATACATGCAAGTTTTTCTTTTCCTATTTCACTTTTATAGTGTTATCTAACCTTATCATTTTATTTATTCAATTTCTTTTTATATCTTTTAGTTGTTGGTCAAGAATACTGTGAAGATGGCACTGTTTTTGCCAGAGAGAACTATTGTTATAGCCTTCAAATAAGAGAACATGATAAGTCAATGTTGTTACATAGCTTAAGGCTACTTCAACAATTTGTTGTGGGTGCTTATATAAAGACTGAAACTTCTAAACCTTATTTCCATAGAAAGAGACAAAATGAGATAAGGACAGAGATATTGCAGGGTGTTTTGGATAGTAATGCCATCGATTAGAGTGAAGGTTATCGAATTGGCCGTCGAGTTATTCTCCCAGCTTCATTTTTCTGTGGTCCAAGAGATATGAAGCGTCGTTATCTTGATGCAATGACTCTAGTATAGAAGTATGGTAAACCTAACATTTTCCTCACCATGACTTGCAACCCAATGTGGAATGAGAATCAAGATCACCTTGAGTTTCATGAGAAGCCACAAGATAGGCCTAATTTATTGGCTAGAGTTTTTAGAGCTAAATTTGAGATCCTTAAAAATGAATTAATCAAGAAACATATCTTTGGAGAGGTTGCCACATATGTTTATATTATTGAGTTCCAAAAGTGTGGTTTCCCTCATGCTTATTTGTTTTTTATACTTAAGCTACATTCTAAAATACTTAATCAAGAATCTTAGGACCAAATCATATTTGCTAAAATACCAGACCCTCTTCAAAATTTGCAGTTATATTCTCTTATCATTAAATACATGATCCACAGTCCTTATGGTCATATGAATAAAGACAGCCCTTGCGTGAGAAATGGTGTCTGCAAGAACCATTATCCTAAAAATTTTGCTCCTTTTACTGTTCATGGTGAGTATAATTATGCATGTTATAGCAGAGATGATGGTAGAAAAGTTATGATTTGTAAGCATAAGGTTGATAATAGATGGGCGGTTCCTTATAGTCTATACCTTTTGCTTCTCATTGATTGCCACATAAATGTTGAAATATGTTATACTGTTAAGATTGTTAAGTACTTGTATAAGTATGTCTTCAAAGGCCATGATCTTGTTAATTTTAGTATTGTTGATCAACATACCGATGTTGATATTAAGGAAACTAATAATTTCCAAGAAGGTCATTGGATTTCGCATCCTGAAGCTTTTTAGCGTATATATAAGTTTCGTCTAGCAGAGATGAGTTGATTGGCTTATATGCTTCAGGTTCATCTTCCTGATCAACAGTCTATCTCCTTTGACACAAATTCATATTTGTCCTATTTGTTGAGAAAAATTGACTTCTCAAGAACAATGTTAACCAAAATTTTCAAAATGAATTCAACAAATAAAAAAGTTGAGGAGGTTAAATGTTTGTATAAAGATTTTCCATAACATTTTGTTTGGATCCCAAAAACAAGAACATGGTCAAAAAGGAGTCAAAGGAAAGTTATAGGAAGGTTGGTTACTGATGACCCTAAAAAAGGAGAAAGGCATCACCTAAGGTTATTACTTATGCATGTTAAAGGACCAACATCATTTGATCACTTTTTGACTGTTGACAGTAAAAAAAAAACAAGTTGTTTTAGGGAGACTGCACTAAAATTATACTTGTTAGCATTTGATTCTTATATAGAACAAACTTTATAAGAGGCTGCTTTATTTCACATGCCAGCTTCGCTTAGACTTTTATTTGCTACGCTCTTATTCTATTGTTCACCAACGAATCCTAACCAACTTTGGGAAACATTCAAAGACCATCTTTGTTCTGATTACCAGCATGCTTCCTCTTATAATGCATATACATCCGACGATGTTACAAGGATGACCCTCCAGGATATTAATAGATCCCTAGAACAAATGAGGAAGAGCTTGCGTGATTATCATTTTGCTGAATATGATTTTACAGTTGATTATCATGAGCATCTTAATAGAGAAATACAAAGTGAGAAAAATATACACATTGACCCAGAAGATTTGTTATTACATTCAAGCATGAACAGGGAACATAAATACAGATTTGATTAGATTTTAGAATCAATTTTTAGTTCAAATGGTAGCATCTTTTTTATTGATGGTCAGGGTGGAACTGGGAAAACTTTCTTATATAGAGCACTTATTGCAGTTTTACGATCATAGGGCATGTTGCAATTACCGTTTCAACATCAAGTGTTGCAGTATCGGTTCTTCCTGGTGGTAGGACAACACACTCAAGATTTAAGATCCCACTTAATTTTTTGAAGAAGAAAGTTTGTCAGTTAAGTAAGCAGAGTAGTATTACAAAACTGATTTTTAAATCCTGACTGATATTATGGGACGAGGCTTCAATGGAAAAATGAGAAGTCGTTGAAGCTTTTAATGATTTACTGCAAGATATCATAGAGTCTAATGAGCCTTTTGGAAAAAAGATTGTTGTTTTTGGCGGTGATTTTCGTCAATCCTTACCCGTTATAGACCAGACAAAAAAAAAACAGTTAATTGATTCAAGTCTTGTAAATTCACATCTCTGGCCACACATGCGTAAATTATCTTTAACCATAAATATGAGAGTTATATCAAATCCAACTTTTTGCGATTTCTTATTAAGGGTAGGAGAAGGTATAGAGCCTGTTAACGAGCAAGATTATATTTCCTTACCTGAATAGCTAGTTATTCCTTATCATAACAAGGATTGAATCTCTCAATTGGTTATAATTTTTATATCTTATTATTTATTATCCATTTTATTGTTTGTTTAAAATTTTTGTTGACATCTTTCAAATGCAATGTTTGTTTCACCAGGTTAGTTAAAAATGTCTTCCCTAACTTAAGCATATAGTCATCTTATCCATACCAGATGATAAATAGATGCGTACTTTATCCAACAAACACTCGTGTTGATGAAATTAATGACATAATGATCAATAAATTATCTGGAAAACTACATTCATCTGTAAGTTTTGACAGAATAGTTGACCGAAGACATCAAGCAGATTATGAGGATTTTCTCAATTCTTTGAATCCTAAAGGTCTACCTCCTCACAAATTATTGCTAAAAGAAGGTTGTCCAATCGTGCTTCTAAGAAATTTGAACCCAACAGATGGTTTGTGCAATGGCACAAGATTAATATGTAGACAGTTAAAAGAGCATACAATTCCTACAGAGATTACTTTTGGACCTCATAAAGGAAATTTTGTTTTCATACCTAAGATTCCTCTACAGTCTTTTGAAAATGAAAACAATAGAATAACTTTTGTAAGAACACAGTTTCCTATTTGTCTATATTTCACGATGACCATAAATAAGTCCCAGGGTCAGACGCTTGATTATGTAGGAATTTATCTTCGTCAACCCATATTTTCACATAGACAATTGTATATTGCTCTGTCAAGAGCTAGAACTCCTGAATCGATTAAAGTTCTAATTATTCCAGGCACTTTTGAGTCTTCAAAAAATGATCACAAAACAAGCAATATTCTACTCCATGAAATCTTCCAGTTGGGTAAATTATAACGCATAAAATAGGCAAAAGGTATATTGATTGTACTATTCAAGTGTATTTAGTATTATTCTATTTACAAAATAATTTTTTAATGTTAATTTTCTCTTAATCTTTTATTTGGTAGGATGGAAAAGCATTTATTGATCAAGGATATTTTACCAGGTGCCGAATGGTGGTCATGCAAAGTAACCATCCAAGAAAAACAACAAATTGGTACATCACCTAACAAGTCGTCTAGGACATAAAAGTTTATCTTTTTTAATTCAGAGGTATAACAAGTATACTTTCTTCATTTAACATTTTCCTTTTTCCACTAACTTTAGAAAATAATGGTTAACATAGCTATCAAATCAAAATTTCTATAAATCTCTTTATAGTACTACTTAAGTCATAAAATATTCGAGCTTTTTTTCCCATTTCTATGCCCTTTTTCTATGAAATGTTGCTACCATTTTTAGTTTAAAATTTTAGTATTTCAATGTATCAAATTTTGAATTTGTTACTTTTCTCTATCACTTGAATAATTTAGCTTTTTTTATTCAATTTTTTTCAACAGGGATCACGCGTAGAAGTTGTCATATTTAACAATGATATCCAAAGAATGAGCCCCATTTTGCAGCCTTACAAAAATATATCATTTCTAATGCCATTGTCAAGCCAATTCCACCTCAGTTCCAACTTGAAGACTTGAAATTTCAACGGATTATTACAAGTTGCACTGTTGTCGAGCCTGTAACTTATGATGACAACATCCAACCAAGCAAATTCATCTATACATCCTTTACATATCTCATAAAGTTTATCAATAAAAATGAAAAATCAATCGGTTAGATCTTTTATTTGTTTCTCTCAACAACTTTTTTTCTTCCATTACATTTGATTATACTTATGCTTATCATATGATAGGTATTTTGGCTGTCGTTATACAATTTTTGGATGTGAGACACATCAATAAAGTATATAAAGTTTTGATTGTCTAAAAATTTGTTCTTGCCAACAAACAATATGTTTTATTCCCTATTATTCTCTACAACTAGCGAACTCCGATAACATTTTATTCTTTTGACATTTTTCATTTTTATATTAGACAACAAGCCATTATACTATCAATGTGGGATGCTTTGTTACAAATGAAGGCCAACAAATTATACAGGCCTTGCATACTTATTCAGTGCTTATGTGTCATAGGCTAAAAGTTCACTTTTATAATGGTAATTCTATTTTCATTTTCGTCATACTATTATATTTTAAAATTATCTTTGCATTTTATTTTTAGGCTTACAATTTAAGAATTTCAGGTGTTGAATTATCCACATGGTTTAATTCTGCAATTCTCATTGATACGCCAATATAAGAAGTTGTAGATTTTAAAATTTGATACTTCCATATTTCTCATCTTTAATTTTCCAAAAAACAAACTTCTGTTCACATTTTTATATGTTTTTATGTTTACGCTTATAATTGCCATTTTTTTAGGGCCCAAAAAAATGACAAGCAACTAAAGGACCTTGTTATCTAGCAGGCTTACCTTAAATATGATCCTGATGTATCTTTTGGATCAAACTAAAAAATTTCAAAGATCATTTTCCTAAAGTCCACCGATAAGGTTCATACATTTTATATTCTACAATGAACTTTCTTTCTCACCTATTATCTATCTAATTTGAATATTCCTAACGAACATATATTTGCATCTTTCCAGACAGCATGGATTAAAGCTCGTATTTTCTTTCAAGACATTATGCAAAAATATTGGTATATGAGTTGCAAAAAATGTTTTCGTTCCACCGCAGCTACATATGAGGTTACATTTATATGTAATTCTTGTAAGGAGAAACATCCAGCTGAACCTATGTTCAAAACATGTCCTTATGTGATTTCAACACATTCCCACGATATTTGTATGTTAACTTAAATTTAAGATTGTTCATATCAATTCTAATTGCAATTTTCTAATATTCTTTATTTATTCAACTGCACATTTTCTCATTTACTTTTCCTTTATAAATGTAGATGCCGATATGATGTTGATTTGATTGACAACACAGGAACTGTCACAGCATCCATTTTTGGTGAACTATTCGAAAATCTCTTGAACTTCAATGCAATTGAAGTTATGCGGTATTACAGCCAGGTTATATTTTTTTATAATTATTACAAATAAAAATACATTTGATTATTTTTATGACATCTTTATTATAAGACTAATGATCTACACTTTTCTCTTTGGTAAAAAGGGTATTGAGTTTCCTCTTGATAAGGTCTATACTGATCTGAAACATAAACCTTTCTCATTCATATCAAACCTGTTCACATGCAACAATCAGGTAGAAGACAATGCTTCACTGTTATCTATTACCGCCAGACTGATGATGCTAAATTAGAGGGAGGCTGAACTTCAAGCGAAAGAGGAGATAATGACAATGATGAAATAAGACTCACAACTATTTCAGGTACCTATCATTATTTATTCAAACTTTTTTTTTCGTATTTATATTCATCAAACGATTTCAACTCTCCTTTTTTTCACCCCTTACATATCAAATGAATCGTGTGCTAATAATGAACAAGAACTGCTGATAACTTTCAATTTTCTTGTTGATGATTGCACCAAAAACCATAATCATGAATTCTAAACACACTTCGCAATGGCTAGGTATATACCTTTCTTAAATATTCATTTACTAGTATTTTACATCTCACCCTTAAAACTACTTCATAATGTTTACTTTTGGGCATTTTATATAACAATATTTTAACGTACACCAATTCACCTGTATGGTCACTTTTATCTCTTGTCAGTTCTTGTGTGCAAATTAAATAATTGTCTATTATTTATTGTATTTATTATGTTTTTCTCATACTTCGATTTTTTTTTATTTTTTCCTTCCACCCCAGACTAACCTCTACTCTTATACTTTGGTTTTTTATATTTTCAGAAGACAATCTTGTTTCTTCTTCGGGAGTTAGATAGTGTCTTGACAAAAGATTCGAAGAAATTAAACCAGAACTGACGCTAACCTTGTTCCTATAGATGACTGAAAAAAACCCTAGATTATCGTAAACTTTTCACCATATATAAAACAACCTAACTATATAACTTTTACTAATGATTAATTAAAGTTGCTACCTCATAAGGTAAACTAGAAACTTATACCTATTATTTGTTTTTTTTCGTATCTTTCTTCTGTTTTTTTACTATTCCTTGTGATCCAAAAACAATTGTACAATATACTTACTACAAATCTATAAGAAACAACTCATTGATATTATCCATGAAATTTTTATTTGGCACATTCTAGTTCAATTGGGCATTAACATTTTGCAAATCTCGTTGCGCATTTGCGCAGTGAACACCTGCTAGTATATAACTGACATGTTCCATCACTGTAATGGCCCCATCTATTCATATAGGTTTTCCCACATAACTTACCAATTAACTTAGCCCTTGGTTTTGTTTTAGCTCCTGAAGTTGTATAAATGGGTTCCATTTTTTAAGGAACCAAGGCTAATTATTGAAATTCCAAAGTCTAGCTTTAAGTATCCTTTATGTATTAGAAATTGAAGAGAAAAAGGTTCTCCTCATTTATCAAGATTTCCTTTAAACTTAGATTCTTCCAATGAAATTGAGCTTAAGAATTTATTAGAGGGAAAGATGGTCTCTTACTTAAGAAAAAGCCAACAGATATCAATTCCCATCTAGAAGCTCCATCCTTTAAAACTTCTATTAGAGGATCCACTTTAGACCTTCCATCTAAGAGTTTGGGACAACAAAAATGGAACTTAATCGTAGGAGAAGAATAACTTATAAACTGGTGCCAAGAGAGATTGGTGGTTATAGATTCAAGAGGAGTGGCCTTATTATGTTTATAGGTAAAGGAGAAGAAGATAATGGTGAGGGTGTTAGGGATAGATCCTGTTTTAATAATGCTAGCTAATGGAAGGGGACATAAATTAGAGGGGGGAAAAGCTTCACGATTCTAATTAGATGACATGTTAGATGAAGGTATAAAACTCAATATACTACTAGAAGTAGAAAACGTTAACATGATAATAGAAAAGAATTTAAAAGATCAATCCAAACATGGCAAGAAAAAATTGCAGGAAAAGTGAAGTTAGCCTGAGTAATTTCTCTTGAAAATCCTAAGATAAGACTGAAGGTCTAAAGAAAAAGGAAGGAATAATAACATAAAAAGATCCAGTGAATAATTAGAGGAGCAGGGAGTAGAGTACAAAAGCTTGAGTTGAATGAAAGAATTACACCATATAAAGGAAGGAAAGTTTACAAGGGAGAAAGAACTTTAGCAACATCCCACTACCATATGGTACATACCCAAACATTCAAGAATATTCAAGTACATATCCTATGACAATGGCACGTTAGAGAAAAAACAAATCCAACTTACACATGACATCATCTAACATAATCAGAAGTCATTAAATTTTAAAACCCATTGATTGCATTCATTCACAAATCTTACACTGTTTCCATCATACACATATGTACAAAATCTCTTCTAGGTTCTAACAAAACTACAAAATAAATGCTACAATACTTCTGGTGTCAGCTGACAGACCTCTGAGCCATTTTTCTATCCAAAAGATTCCTTAAGTCCTGACTAAGGAACTAGGTCTCCTGTCTCGTACCTGAAAACCCACATTACAATTTTTGATGAGTTTTGTGAACTCAATGAGTGAACCATCATTGATGATTTCATTGGATCACATACACACATCAAATATATCACAGATATTCATTCTGAACATATATTTATTTTTCAGATACTCACACAACATGGCATAACATATGGTCACTCACTACAGCTTTGCAAGTCATTCATGAATTTCAATCTTATATGAATGCTATATGAATGATACTCACATTTGTTCTTATTTTTGTAACTGAGTGCCTATCACATACATATACAAATACTGGCCCATAGAGCTCAGTCAAAACAGAATCACGGAGCATAGTTCTACTTACAGAAATATATATCATGGAGCAAAGCTCTACGTGGAAGTGCTTCATACTGGCTACTCGAGTCACAACACCTTTATCTGAGCATGCATTTTATGAAATGCATCAAATACAAAATATCTCATGTATCACAATCTTATACAAATGTTAAGAAAATTTTTTCATAGTCATTGGACCTAAGTCCAGCATTCAACCTTTGTTGAGAATCAAATGTCATTCAGAAATTCATATCAAATCAAAACACTTCCAATACAAGCCCAACTATTAAACTCCTCGGACTTCAAGTCAGGAATTCAAAAAACAAATCACAAATAGTTCAATAAGATTGGAAGTTTAAACAAATCAAAACAATTCAAATCAAATCAATCGTAGGAAATTCATCTAGGTAGACTCACTGAACGCTCTAAAATACTATTGTCTGGATGGTCCGGCAACGTCCGACTGGTGTCTGATGTGCTCCTCTAAAACATACACAACACATTTACAATATATCACATTCTTGCACAAATGTATAAGTATTCCTTTATGCACATGTACTTGTATAAAATATGCACAATGCATATTCAATGACAATTTCAGGTATCTTATCAAATCATTCAGATATCAAAGTCCTCATTAATCTTATTTGCACTTATAATTTGGACGAACATAAAACAATGTGCAATTAATTTCATAACCTAATTAACCACTTCAGATTTTTCTAACATTCAAATGGTCAACTTTTCATGATTAATCTGATAGGGTTAATGACGAAATTAGGCAAAACTTTCTTCTAGAAAGTTGTACTTCAATGTCTTAAGTTTCCAATGATACCAAGTGCATCAAATTTGGTTAAGAATACTGAAAGTTATACTCAATTTACTTATACTATTCTAAAGCTTCAGTAGAATTCTTATCTCAAGTTCCAATCAGATTCTGAAATTCTTAGAGGCCAAATTAGAATTCAATCTCTTCATAAAACTTGTAGCCTATGTCTCTAATTGAATTAAAATTAATAATCATCTTATTCGGAGGTCCACAAATCAAGATATAGTCCAATTACCAAAGTATGTTCAGTAAAAATCATCCTAGTTATCATCTTTCAGCACAGTCACATTTCACCTTAAAATTCATTAACCAATACATTTTAGAAAGCTATGATTTTTTGTGGAGATGTAGATCAATGTATTATGAATCTATTGGTCTAAGAATCAAGTCATTTGAACATTGGGTGAAGAAGTTATAGCAAAAAGATTGAATGATGTTCGGCAAAATCCTTTTAGAAGAAAACCATTGAAAGTCGCGATCGTGCATTTCACCTGATTTCTGCAAAGTTGCGGTAGTGCTTTTGCACGATTGCGACATTTGACATTCTTCTTCAATGGTGCTTTTCTGGTTTCTTTGAAAGTTGCACGACGGTACTTTTCTCTTCTCCTTCTTCACCGATTCTTTTCTCCATTTCATCCCATAAATCTTTCATTTCCAGCCTTTCCACTTCCTTCCAACTTATCTCTTCAACATTTCAAACTCCAATTGAATCTCCAAATAAATCAGAATCAAATTTTATCAATTAAACACCAAAATCTGAAACTCCATGTTCTTCCTCTCTCTCTCTACTATAAATTTTTCTAGACATTCAATCTTTCATAAATTAACTCCAATAACTTGTAAACAATTTACCTACTTCATTTTTAACTCATCAGTACACAGACACAGTACAAAAATCCAAACTCCACACTTAGCATCAAAATCTGATTATCACACATGCAACTTTAAATTTTTCATCATTTTTCGCCCATTCACAATTTCAAATCTTCATCTAAGTCATTTAAGACATGTATTCCCCAAACTCTACTGCTATACCTTCACATGCATAATCATCTCTAACACTCATCAAAATTATGGTTCCACAAAATTTCCAGCACATTTAAACAACTCTACAGGTTCGCGCATGTTAACATACAAGTTTTCTCCAAAACAAACCAGAGTATCCAGATTTATCAATTGTCAGAAATTTCTGCATGGTTTTCATTTTACCCCAATGACACCATAGTTTCAATCCAATGCATGTAGTATCAAAATACCACTAAAACATCATCAAAATCACTTACTTGGTTCAGTTTAAATTCTAGCAATGAAGTTCTCGGTGGATGAAGAAAACCAAGGATAACAGAATAAACAATCTCTAAGTATTGAAATTCTTACTGTGTAGTAAGATTCAAAAGCCAATTTCTCAACAAAAGCAACTAGGTGATTTCGGTGTTGGACAAAACCGAATGAAAAACAATACAAACTATAGAATTGGTTTTGCTTCACCTACGTGGTTATTGTGCATGTCTCACATCTGTCACTCAACCACGTCTACCACTTAACATCACATATACAAGCCATTTGTCATGATTATATGTTGCCACATGTCACACTATAATTGGCCCAAAAATCAATATTTTTTCAAAATTCACGAAAAATTTCAAAATATCTGAAATATACCAAAATTGCCAAATCACAGTTAATACACTCCAATTTAATCCACAATTTCCATTTATAAATCAAATTTACCCAGAAATGCCAATGAATGCATGTACAATCATATGAATGTGCAAATATGAATGTGTATGTCACAATTAACTTATGCATGATGTGCATTTTCCTAATTTCACAATACGTCCTCATAAATTACTATTCTAGCCTTAACATGGTTATCGGGATGTTACAACTCTCCCTTCCTAACAAAAATTTTGTCCTCGAAATTCTTACTTGATTGATCAAATAGGTAGGGGTATTGATTCCTCATAAGCTCCTTCGTTTCCTATGTGGCTTCCTCACTCGAATGATTCTTCTAAAGGACTTTCACCATTGGGATCACTCGGTTCCTCAATTGCTTATTCTGAAAGCCAATTATCTTCACAGGTTCCTCA
>JANZLC010000002.1:26672445-26699868 GCA_026413385.1 Erythroxylum gracilipes | reverse complement strand
CAAGTTCCCAATACGGTTTCGGATTCGCAAGAGAAATTTAATAAGGAATCTGTTTAAGTAGTTGGGTTCCGGAAACGGGATCCAACAGGGTCGATGTACACTATACCTACATATCATTGGAATGGCCTTGTTAGCCATAAGCAAATGCTAATCACTAAATCATCTAGAAGATATTTATTTTTACAAAGGATGAAATTATGACTCTTTTTGTAATATCAAATTGTTCCCTATTCTCTATATTAACTGAATGATTGCCCCCATCATAAGGATGAAAAACTTCTTATCCTATTTGGAGCTTAACTTTGATGCATTTGCCTAGTGAATGGTTTATGGCCAATCTATTGATATTGGAAGAATGTTGAATACATCCAAATGAGTTAACCATATCTTATTTGAGTAATAGCAATCAAAGAATAGATAGTTATGACTTTCATATGCTTCTCTACACAACTCACACGTATTCTACATCAAACTTTATCCGAACTTTAATGTTGAGGTTTTGGAGCACTACTAGCCATAGTAGGAATAAGATTGATGGTGGAATTGTTGAGTCGCAGATTAGCTTTGTCCAGTTTAGTGTATGACCTGAATTTTGTAGAAGTTTCTTGCATAAGAAGATTAGACTCAGTACTTGTATCCATTCTACGTAAGATTGACTTATATCGCCACTTTAGTAGTAGAGAACAAGTAGTTCACTTTCTTTAGTCTTACATTAGAACAGCAGAGTTTTATAAACTTTCATTATCAATATGTAACATTTTTTCAAAACATAAGTATCCCTTTGATAAATGCCAAAACCACAAAGCTTGAAGGAATTGGCTAATATTTGAATATCTAGCATCTTATTTTCCTCTTATATGGTGTCTAATAGAGATAACAATTAAATTATATTTGAGGACAACTCCAATATTCAACAAATATAAATGAAAAAAAATCTTCATACCTCAACTTGTCTATTGTATTGCATAAAAAATTTCAATAATATCCAAAAATATAGCATTATAAATATAGGTATATAGATACGTAAATTTGCATATTAATACCAATACTTATTTTTTCTTTCTTTTTGGTTATTAGTTTTATTAATATTACATTTGTTTTTACATTTCACTTTTGTTGCACTAGTTGAAGGTAGTTATAGTTAGAAAATTCTTTTATGAAGAGTTTTTCTCCCTAATTATTAAGATTAATTATTTTGATTTTGATATATTTGTAATGTGTTATGTAGGGAAAAATTATGAAAGTTTAAAAGTCACTATACAAACAAAAATATGTACATGTTACTTGAATGCATTCACATACATATATATGATATGACATTACCATATGTTTATTGTATTATGAATCTTATTTTAATGCATGTATCTTGTATTTATTATTATGTAATTTTTAGTGATATATAATATAATTCTTCGTTAATATTTAGTCAAATTTTAAAATCAATGTATATTTTAAGTATACTTTGATTATATAAAAGTATTCATTTAAAAATATTTATGTTATATCTTTGATTTTATTAATTCATTTCTTTAAAATGATAAACTGATTATATATCTTCATTTTATGAATACTTTTCATAAGAATAATGCATACTTAGTCTTGATTTTATATTAAAAAATACTTCTAAATAAATATAATATATGAGTTATTCTTATCAATGTGTGACATGTCAAAACATGATGAAAATAACTCTATATATGTACCTGTAGACATGGTTATTGTGTTAAAAATGAACATAATTTGGTTTGTAGCTTAAATTTATAAGTCTATTTATTTAAAACTATGAAAATATTAAAAATATGTTGATTTGATAAATATAAATATTATTATTATTATTATGTCTTAATTTAAATAAATTTATTAAAAATGTAGAACTAAGTTATGCATAATTATTGTATATTAAAAAAGAATATAATTTATGTTGCATCTTAAACTATTAATTGTTTATAAATTATTAAACTAAAAGGTGAAAAGTTATAAATAAATTTAAGTGACAATTTTTAAAATGCATTTATTTAAAATAATTGATAATGCACCTTAATTTTAAAAATTATGTTTAATAAATATAAAGTAGGTTTGATCACTAGGATGAGTCACATGTTAGATTCCGGTAAAAATGGTTTTGATGTATATATATTATATCCTTTTAGAGTTCCTAATATTTTCAAACTTTAATGGTTCATTTTTACTATGCAGCCTAAATTTTGACTACCCTAAATGTGTAAATTAGTGAATGAATATGCATTATTTCCCTAAATTATGCTCTAACTTATATGTGACTTTGCCACTATACAAGATAAAAAATGAGCCCTCAAGGGGTGTGGCTAGATGGTTGAGAACGGGGCTTGACTTTGGCTAGGTCCCAGGTTCGATTCCCTGCTAGCCCCTCTTGTAAGAGCCTAGGGCAGCCGGGGTTTTAACCATAGGTGATGCGCTAGTTGGTCCCTCAATGATAAGGTGTGCCCCCTTGGTCCCCCTATGCGGTGGAGAGCTGGTTGGGCCCTCGGAGAGGTGTGCCCGTTTGGCCCGCCTATGGGGTTTCCTCGAATCCAAAAATATATATATATATATATATAAACTATATTTAATAAATAAATGGATCGGGCGTGACATATAAAATAGAAGACCTTTTGAACTCGTCCGAAGTGAAAAGGAACATAGCCGCCCCAAGGCTGCAGCGACAGTTTGTTTGTTAGCTATTAAGATTTAAGCAGTTAACAGGGGACACACACCGAATTCCTTGTTCCGGAGTAACTACCAATCAGTTAGCTGCCAATTGGTCCCGTGTGCATGTGCCCCTCAAATCTAAATAAAACAGAGACAATGACAATGACAATGACAATGACAATGACCGAATACCATTCCATTTGCTTATAGAGAGAGACACCAGCCAAATCCCTTCTCCTTGACAATTCAAGCTTGGTTTCTCTTTTTCTTTTCTCGGTCTTACGCAAGGAGAGTAGGCACTTTCCGTCCTTCATCTATAAATATGACATTTTGGTAGATGATGGTGCTGACGATGACTACGATATTAGCGTACTTTCCTACTTCAACTAGTACCATATATCACGGTAAAAACAAAAGCAGGTCTATTAAACCATCACTTTCGATAGATTGATTTGACTAAGTGACGATGAATGTGATCAGAAGAGTTTCTGTTGTTCGTCTTACTCTTACCACCACATGTTTGTCTTTCGTAGGAAAGTTTTCATCCTTTAGTTAGGCTAGGCGGCTAGGCCTATGGCATTAGCAAGTAATTTGTTTTTTATATAACATCCGTATTATCTGTCCTTGTCATTTTCATCCTTCCTGTTCTCCGTTTTGCGTCTGCCCGTTAATTTTTGCACATTTCAAAGTAATTAATTCTTAGTCAACTACAAACTGGTTATTTATATTTGGTTCCTAAAAGCTAATTGATAATATAGAAAGCTTTTATACAAAACCCTCTTATTCATTTCAGTAATGAAAGTCATACAAATTTTGAAATTTATTTTTATATATATAACTCATATTTAATTTGATGATCACTTTTTCTTATAATATTTTAAAAGTAGTGTTATGTAAAAGAGCTTTTTGTTTTTTCGTCTTAAATAGTAATTAATTAATCAATCAATAATTTTAGTACTAATTAAATGATAAATTTATTAATATAGGTTTTAGTTATTAATTCTTAAATTTAACTACATGGAAAGGGTTAAAATATGAAAAGAAAAAGACAATTTTTATGAAGAAGATAATTTAATTAAGGAAGTTAATACAAATAACTTTTCATCTCGGACATCAATAAAAACTTCAAATTAGTGTCTAGAAGAAAATCAAATAGAGAGAAGTCTTCTTCGTCTATTCAGGAAACCTAAAGATCATCGCATGGAACATTAGGCGAGCTAATTCCCCCTTAAAGAAGTCTGCTATAGTAGGCATTTTGGAATCCATAATCAGGTGAGATAACTACGATCTACTTAATTGTTTGTCAACACAATAGAGGATAATTACTAATCACTCAAGTCATCCTAATGGAAGAATTTTAGTCCTTTTTAGTGTAAGCAAAGTGGAGATTTTTAGTTTCTCAATCTTAGATCAACTGATACACATGAGAGTTAGGTTTAAAGCAGAAAGAACTGAAGTGGATATCTCTATGATATATGCTTTTAAATGTGCATATCAAAGTACTCCTTATGGTCAAAGCTTAAGGTAATGTTGTTAAACATCAAAACACCTTGGCTATTGCTTCAACTCAATCATTCACCCTGAAGAACTAGAAGAAAATAGATGTTATATATTCTTTTGCAAGGATATGAGCCATTGCCTCAGATGATATTCAAGTTATAAAGTTGCCTTATGGTGGTAACTTTTCTACGTAGAATTATAATAAAAAAGGAGACTAATTTATAAGGAAGAAATTGGATCACAACCTTGCATTGGGACAAGCAGTCGTTATGGCTTAAATGGGTGAGTATTATATCAAAGGGAACAATTTTTAGAACTTCAAACTTCCCATGTCCACCTCCTTAATAATGAGATTCTTGACCCGAAAAAGAAGTATAGTAAGGGTGACTACAAATTTAAAGAAAGATCTAAATTAAAATGTTAATTTATGAGAAAGAGTTAATTTATGAGAAAGAGTGATTTTTACAAGATTAAGCTTACTATCAATATACTATAATTGTTATTCTAAATTTTATAAATTGGAGATAACAATTAATTATGGGACTTTATTTCTTTTTCGCATTAAGAAAATATATCAGAAAATTGTAAATAATTAAAGAAAGTAGTATACAATATCAAATTAACATCCATATTAACATAAACTCGTAAAATATCTACATTAGTAGGCACTCATGAAACATCTTCAAAAACAATCATTCATAAACACCTAAGGAAAATGTTTTATTCGGTAATTTATTTCAACATGTACTTGTTTTAACTTCATATTATTTTAAACAAGTTTCAAAGTGACATTTTCTATACAAATATTAGTACCATAACTACCAAAACTACACCTAGAAAGAGGATTTACTTTAATCAATAGGATTACAACTTTCATGATAAGAAAGAGAAAGACTTTTTAAAAAAGATATAAAAGAATATATTTTTATAACAAAATGAATTTGATTATTAAAAGAAAATATAGATGAAAAAAATTATCCAATGATTGACAAAAAGTTATTTCCAATAACTAGTTATTCACAATAACTTCAAAGGAGGAGGAAACAATGCTTTAGGAAATTAATGAAAATTATATAGGCCTTATTATTATTATTATTATTATTATTGTGGCCTTTACAAGCTGAGTCGTGTTAGTGGAATATCATAAAATATTTTTTTGTTCTATTTTCTTTATCTTTTTGTTTAATTGAATCACATTGTAAGCCTTTAAATGACAACACTCACAAGTTTAGTGAAAAACAATCAACCAATTTCAAGCAACTCAATTGTAACAAATAATTAGCCCAAATAATATGGATGAAAAAAATAAATAAAATGCCAAATTTTATGTAGAACACCCTCTCGCACAGGACGGATTCATAAATTTTTTTGAGTGGGGGCAAAATTTTAATAGGGACCCAATTTTATTTTTAATAGGGACAAAATTTTAATGAGAGTAAAATTTTATTTTTTTTATGGGGACAAAACTTAAAATAATATTTTTTATAGGAAATTTGTTGGAGGCAATGGGGGCAAGTGCCCCCACTTGCCCCTAATGAAGATCCACCCCTGGTCTCGTATAGAGGGAAAAATCAGAGGCCAAATCGACAAGTAGAACCACCAAATTGAAAAGCAAATTTACAAGAGTTCAAGTTCTAACTATTGACCATAACTCAAAACACCATTATGATAAAACAAGTTATCTAATAAGGTTGTAGGATATAATATAAATTGATATCTCAAATTAATACTACTATAAGCTAATACTAAGTTGAAGAATATTATTGGTCCCCAATTTTCTCACTTGTTGAATCTTTCTTTTTTTCATGTTTCTGCTGATGATCTTCATATTTGCCTTTTATAACTTACATAAATAAGGTTTTGCACAAAAAATGGTCACCCACATGGGGGTGTCTAGTGATTGTGTTCCTTAAACTCACTTCAATACTTAATATTTGTGGAGATATATAGTGCCATCAACTTACACAGTATATGGACAAGATTATATCTAGTACTATATGGGCACGTCTGACCTTAACGCAGGAGAAACATCTTCCTTCAACTAGTACATAATTATCAGACCATAGACAGTCACACACATGATCGTGCCTACTAACAACACGAGACTGTTTAACCCCAATATAAGCATTTCTTTTGTAAACAACTTCAATTCATCAGTTTTCTACCTCAATTTTGCGTAATTTTTATTTTTTTATCCACAAAGGTTAATAAGACTTCTAAAATTCAAATTTGGTGGTATTGATCAAGCTAACATTTGTAAAAATGGGGCTGGACCTATAATAATCTCCCCCTTCAGCCCATTTCAGAGGAGAAATAAAGCAAACCATTGATCAGTTGAAAGTCATCCTGATGAGCTTATTACAAAGCTCAAGCTTGCTCCCAAGAACTACTCTTGTCAACAAATTAGTACCATTCTTATCCATATAGATCTTCTTTAATTTTATTAGTTACTCTTCAACCATAAATTTTAACCAATGATACCTAACATCAACATGCTTATTGTAAGAATGATACATGAAATTTTTACTCAAATTCATGGCAAATTAACTGACACAAAATACCATGTTTTCATCTTATTTCACTTATAAGTCTTGAATAAATTGCTTTAACCAAAGCATCTCCTTACTTACTTCTACGGCTACAGTATATTCTGCCTTAGTTGTAGACAAGGCTATATAATTATGTAGCTCGGATTGCAAAAAATGGCTCCCTCTTTAAATATAAACAGGTAACTTAAAGTGGACATTCTGTTATCGAGATCTCCAACCATGTCCATATCTACGTACCCTTATAGAATTAGCTCACCACCACCAAAGGGCAAACCCAATCTGGAAGTACCCAACAAGTGTCTAAACATCCACTTTATTTCTTCCTAGTGAACCTTTCCCAGATTAGATAAATACTTGCTCACCAATCTAATAGCATGTGTGATATTTGACTTAGTGCATATCATGGCATTCATCAAAGAAACAATAGTAAAAGAATATAAAATATAGGACATTTTGGCCTTCTCTTTTTCGATGATAAAACAAGCTTGCTTGCTTAATTTGAAATGAGCTACTAATGGTGTGCTAACCATCTTGGCATGCTTCATATTTAAACTTTTAAGCATTTGTTTAATATACTTTTTCTTGTGAAAACTATAAATTTTCGATCTTCTTGTTATGAAAAATTTCCATGCCCAAATTTTTTTTTATAGGACCCAAATATTTGGTGTTCAAAGACTTGGATGAGTCCTCCTTTAAACTTGTGAATCATGCCAATGTTCTGTCCCACCATCAACATGTCATCAACATATGAGAGAAGCATAATGAAATTATCACCAGAAAACTTTTTGTAATGCACACAAGATTCAACTAAAATTTTCTTATAACTATTGTTAGTCATAAACAATTCAAATTTTCAATGCCACTACCTTGGTGTCTATTTGAGCCCATAAAGAATCTTCTTTAACTTGCAAACTAAGTCCTCTTTCCCTTAAAATTTGCACCCTTCTGGCTATTTCATATATATATATATACTCATGTAAGTCTCCATGCAAGAAAGCAATTTTTACATCAAGTTATTCAAGTTTAAATTGGTAACTAAACCCAATTTAGTGTGATTGAATGTCATCTTGACCACTGGTGAAAATATCTCATCGAATTTGACACCCTTTTTCTAGTTACATCCATTCACCATTGGTCATGCCTTATGCTTCACTAGCTTGTCACCATCTTTCTTGATATTGAATACCCATCTATTTTTCAATGCATTCTTACTTTTGGAAAGCTTCACTAACTCATAGGTCTCATTCTTTTTCAAAGAATCCATCTCTTCTTGCATTGCATTCTTTGTCTAAAGTGACTACACATCTTGGAAATTCTCTGGCTTCCCCTCAGTAGTGAATAAGAGATATTCTGAACTTGGGTATCTTATAAAAGCTTTTTTCTCTCTAGTTGACCTTCAAAGTTGGATATCTTTCAACACCAGGTTAGATTGCCACCCTAGTTTATAATGTTCACTTACCTTATCTACATCATCTATAGGATGTGGCTCATATAGCTCATCACCATTAGGTTTCACTTGATCATTAACATCATATACTAGTTAATTTCTTCACCCTCTTCACCTCTAGGCTAATCAAGAGAAGTAGAAATAGGAAAAAACATTTATAGCACTGAAAGACAAACTACTAGAAGTAGTCTTACCTTCTTTAATGAGATTTGCATCCATCTTATTATACTTATTTGCACTTTTAATAACCTTTTCTTTTTCTAGAAGCTTATAACCAAACTCTTTGTCACCATACCAAACAAATATATAAAGAATAGTTTTTGAATCTAGTTTCAATCTACGCTCCTTTGGCACTTGTTTGAAAGCTTTGTATCTGAATAAGCTTAGATGCAAATAAAAAGGATCTTTCTCTGTCTATGCTCTCTTAAGAATATTAAGGCTCAAAGGAACTGATAAAGCTTGGTTAATCAATCATACTTTGGTTATAATCGCTTCACTCATAAAAATATTTAGTAGGTTGGACATTATGACCATACATTGAACCTTCTGCACAATGGTTCTATTCATCCTCTCAGCAATACCATTATACTGTGGGGTACTAGGTTTCGTCTTCTCTTGTATTATGCCATGTCTTGGATAATAAATTTCAAACTTATTAAAGATGTATTCACCTTTATTGCTAGTTTGAAAACACTTTAATTTTCTCTCTATCTCCTTTTCCACCATAACATAAAAATTTTAAAAAATCTTAAACACTTAGACTTCTATTTTCAACATACAAACTCAAATTTTATATGAAGCATTATCAATAAAAGTAATATAATATTTGTTACCTCATAAAGACTCCACCTTTATAAGGCCACACACATACACCAACTCCAAATTAATCATCTTTTTGGTAGACCTTTTATGGATAGAAACTTGATATTGTGTTCTAGCCAAACAATGTATCACAGGGGTCGAGGGAGATGGTAGTCTTTACACGAATAAGAGATTTAATAGCTAGCAAATTTTCATCCTTTTCTCACGAACATCTCCCAACATATGGTGCCAAAAATTTTGAAGAAGTGTTCTCTTCAACCACTTGTAATTAATTTGTACATACGTTCAAGTGTATCTTGTACAGGATGCAACATAATTCACCAAAAGCAACTGTCATTGCTTCCTTAAACAACTTCTACTTACCATTCCCAAATGTATGTCACTATCATTCTCGATATAGCATATTTATAGACAACAAATTGAGGCACAAGTTAGGAATATATTGTACATTTCTCAAAATGAGCATGCACCCAACATCAGTATGAACCCAGCTGTCACCAACTCTAATAATGCTAGTAGAACTCTGATTACCCATCTTGACATTCCCAAAGTCACCAGTCTTGTAATTAGTGTAGTACTCCTTCTTTGGAACACAGTGTTAGGAAGTCCTTGTATTAACAAGGCACTAAGAATCTGATTCATGAACATGAAGACATTTACTGATTGCATAAATCAATTTCACCTCATTATTTATGTTTGAAGTTGTAGCTACATTGTTTGTGTCGTCTCCATCTTTCTGATGATCTTGCTTCTTTTGGTCTCCATTACATTTGTTGAAAAAATTCTTTATATAACCAAGTTTGATGCAGTAATGACATGTCCTAGTTTCCTTGCCATCTCTAGACTTAGACCGATTCTTAAACCTGACATGCCTTTAGGACCTCTACTCTTGCGTCTTTCTATTCTCTCTACTACAAGAGTTTGTACCTTATCAACACTTATATCCTCTCTCCTAATCTCTTTATTGAACATTCTCTCTTTGATCACATCTAAAGAAATCACATCAGCCGAATCAGAGTTATTGCACCTAAGTTTTTCTAACTATATTGCAAGGAACTCAATAAGAACAGGGCTTGTAGCTCATCATTAAGGATTATTTTCATAATGGTTAACTAGTTGATGATATCTTGAAAGTCACTAAGAAGCTCAACCACTAATTTCCAGTTATTAACTTTAAGTTTACAAGCCTCATAATTAAGAAGGCCTTGTTATGGGCAACCTTCCTCTTAAAATGACCTTCCAATTTAGTCCACAACTCAAATGGATTGGTCTATTGGGATGCATGGTTGAATATGTTGATATTAATCCATTGTCTAATAATGCTTAAGGTTTTTTGCTTCATCTTTTCCTACTCTTTATTTGACATTTTTTTGGTTTATATAGGATATCATATTTTTTACTTTTGTCCACATCAATTAGATTGTAGAGATCTTTGCAATATAAAATATCTTCCATCATAGGTCTCTATATTGAGTAATTAGTTAATTGTCAATATAACCACAGAACTATTACCACTCTCGATATCTATAACTCTAATATCAATTGTAAGGCACCAAACAACAACACCCACAAGATTAAAAAAAAATCAACCAATTTCCAACAACCCAATTGCAACAAATAATCAACACAAACAATATAAATGATGACAAATAAATAAAACACCATATATTTGTGGAAAACTCTCCAGTGTAAAGGAAAAAATCAAGAGCCAAATCAACAGGTAAATCCACTAATTAAATAGTAAATTTATAAGAATTCAAGTTCCAAACTATTGAACCTAACTTGAAATACCACCATAATATGACAACAGGTAATCCAATAAAGCCCCAGGATAAAGTACAAATTGATATCCCAAATCAATATTACTTTAAACTAATCTTGAAAATTAAACTCTAAAAAATTGTAGTTGAAGAATACTATTGTTCCCCATCTTGCTCATTTGTTGACTCTTTCCTTTTCTTTTTCGTGTGTTTGCTGATAATCTTTATTTTTTTTACCTTGTAAAAATAGGATTTTACATTAGACATGGTCACCTATACGGGCATGTATAGTGATTATATCCCTTAAACTTAAACACACTTCATTATTCAACATCATAGAGATATTGTTAGAATTATGCCCATGACCCAATCGTTATATAACAGATTGAACACCTTAGTTTTGTGATTATTAATTTTGATTAATAACATGGCAAACGATTTTATTATCATATTATGTTTATTGTTTTTATTCTAATATGATAAGTCCTTGATTAAATTTATGCATATGCCATCATAATGGAGATTATGATAATGAGAGTCAAGTCTTTAGGGTTTAATCTAAAAGTGTTCTTGATCATATGATCATCAAATAAGGACTTTAATGATTCAGTTAGATCAATATGTATGTAACAGTATCTATTGGATGGATATTAGTAGATCTCATTTACTAAGTTACATATATAGATATGCATATGAAGATATGATCATTGAACTGACCAAATTGAGAATTCTCAATGGTTAATATTACCTGTGAACTGTCAAGTGGGATATTCTCATAAGGATTTAAATGTATATTTTTCCTTTAACCTGAGATCATCAAAGTAATCAATAGGTCACTTATTATGCTTTGATGTCGGATACCTAGTATGTAAAAATATTAGTTGAATGATCATTGAATATGATTAAGTATCTATCTGATTAGTAGTGAGTCAAGATGTGATCCATCGATTCTAGGTAATGAGTTTGAGCTCTATGTTGTCATTGAACTTAATGGTTGTTTCAAGATCTTAGCCAGGGCGATTGAATGAGTGAGAAAAAGAAGTTTCTTAAGTCATTCGTCAATTATTAATAATCGACATATAACATAGTTCATTATCTAATAGGGTTTGGTAGTTAAACCATACCTTAGGATAATCCGGAGTTGAAATATGATGAAAGGTAATAATATATTATCCTTAACTAGGTTCCTTCTTTGTAAGGTTGTTACTTCACACTATCTGGTCGTTGAGGAGTGTTGTTAGACGTAAATCTTGATTAGTAATAAATTGGATTAATTACTACTGGCTTAGTGATGAACCTATGTGGTCACACACTTACGAGTGTAATATTTCTTGTTTATGATTATTTAATTTATTATGAGATACTTTATTAAATAATCTATGTAGCATATTATTATATTTTAGCAAAGAAAATATAATTTATACCGGAAACTCTCTTGTGCAAAATAAATGAATAAAATAAAATAGACGAAAAAGGGTGAGAGATCTAAAAAACAATGTGGCAGCCACACAAGTTCTAGTTTATTCCTTCTTCCTTCTCTTCATTCTTGTGCCTGAGCTGTTGAAGGTCATTGGTAATGGCTGGCTGTACTTCAGTTGATATATATGACTGTTGATTCATATTATGTTAGCGATTATTGTGAATGGATAATTCTATATTGGCATGAATCAAAAAATCATATCATAAGCAGAAATATTGGGATAGGAAAAAGTGGTATGTATTACTTAGCCAATCGGGTTCAGATAGGAATCTGTTTAATTGCATTATGCAAAGCTCTTGACTAGTTAACAATTAGATTTGCAAATTGCATTAGATAAAATCTATTCTAGAAGGGAACGATTCTGACGGTAAAAGTGTGCAAAATATGAACATTTCAAGTTAAATATTAAATACTTTCCTTTTGAATTTAAGCTACAATCAAGTAAATGTAATAAGTTGCAGCTATTTCCTTTTTCTTCTGTATGTAATAACATATTCTTCAACCATTAGCATTGTGTTTGATCGTATGTAGCATTTTAAAGATCCGCATGCCCTTTGTATTTAATTAAACCATGGCATTTTTTGCATTGTCTTGTTTTCATTTACACGTTACCTCCCAAATTTGATTAAGCCCTTAGAAGACTGCATTTTTTATACATTAATTGTGATTGTCTTTTTCAGTGTTAATTAATTACAAGATAAAGGGACAGTCCCTTTTTGTATTTTTTGCATTTATTATTTTTCCCTATGTTAATTCAATTTTTTTTAGGAACTTAAAGCTTCCAGCATTCTTTATGTTCAAATGGTCTCATAATAAGAACTTAAAGCTTCCAGCATTCTTTATGTTCAAATGGTCTCATAATCTTTTTTTGTATTATATCAATTATGTCAAAGGTTTGTGTCTCCATCTGATTTGTCATGATTATCTTCTTTAAAAATTTTCAAACGGATCTTTTGACTATCACCTTATTTTAGCCGATCTTTTAGATCGGTATTTTCTTTTCATGCGACTAATTTAGGTTGTTAGTAAATCTTACAAATGAAGATGTGCATAATTGAACTTTTATATACTTGTGTGATTTTTTCTTATCAACAGAAAAAAAAATCATGTTATTCTAATATGATGCGTTTAGATAAGCTTAATGTCTACTCTAACTTCTCCAAGTGATTGCTTGCTTCTTATCGTTACACTGTAGTGATGTTTTACTTCACAACATTTATTGCCTTCATCTTTGGAACAAATATGACAAGCAAAGTGGCGCTTTAGTTACCTTGCCTTCATCCAAAAATAGTTATGCGGCAGCCATTCTTCTCAACTGTGTGCTTAACAAGCTTGAAGAGGAGTGTAAATCCATGCTTGATAGGCATTTCTCAAGAAACACCGTCAGTTTTGCTACAAGGAACTGACGCTACAGCTACCTTGGCAAATTGAAAATGAAGCAAGTGTGTATTAAAAGTACTTTAATTACATATGTAAGCATCTCCAGTTAACATCAATATACAAAATTTACTGATCAAAATAAATATTAATTAGTTGAGAATTAATTTAATTTAAAATTATATAAATATTTTATAATAGAAATTATTAATCTACTAAAAGTCCTTGCCGCATGCATGACTGATAAAAAAGCTAACAAGACTTGGACCAATTTAGTAATTAAACGTTGGCATCATTCAGTTGGTAGTCATATTTCGGTCCTTTATTTGTATTAGACAATTACCAAATGGAAACATTCTGAAGAAGCGTTAGCCCTTCCGAGAGAAGGCATTCAGGAACAGGTGTGACAAATTTTCCAGTTCAGGAAACGCTTGCTTCAGCTGTTTTCTTCATAATATTTCGGAAACACTTATTCAACCAGTCATCTTTAAGATGATCTCAACGTGGTAACCAACCAAAAGCACCAAACATGTAACCACAAATGATGATATCCCATTATAATCTCTTGTTCCGAAGGAAGGGAGCTCGTTTTACTCTTTAAGACCCTTCCCGAGTGGAACAGGATTTTTGTTGCCATTGGGTTAGTATTTGCAGAACGATCCAAATTGAAAGTACTAATTTCCATTAAGCACCTTCATTAAGTAAGCTTGTCACTTTCTGAAAAGAATAAACTGCTTATGTTGCACCATTTTGCTTAGTTGGATGTGTGTCATGATTAGAGCAACCTGATTACATAACAAAAAATTGATTAGTCTTCTACTGCACTGTCCTTTTTCGCAGTGTACTTGGAAGCGTTTACACTTGTTAGAAAAGTATATACATGATCAGTCGACACTACTAGGTTCGAGGAAACTCCACTGATATCAGTTCCAATCATTTTAAGTAAGCAGTAGAGATCAATCCTGGGACACCAAACGTCACTACAAAAGATGTAAGGTAAATTATAAAGAGAAATTGGAAAAAGTTTAGTGTTTCACATTTCCATCCACGTAAGTTATGCAGAGATTCTATACTGAATAGGCATTAGAGAAATTGCCATGTGAATATCAATAACATGGCAGGTAAATTAGCACTTGGAAGAATGGAAGTATCTCTGTGGCTTGAGAATTCACAAGAAACTTAACCATATAGTGAAATTAGAACTTCAAAGGGTTTAAATATTAACGGGAAGATAGTTTCATTGTTAAAGAAACACAGCATAGGCATCTAGTCTCTACAAGTTTGATCTTGTGTTACATAGGTTACTCCCTCCAGGTATGGCCACAGTATTAGGCCATGCAGCAGAAAACATCATCCCCTCAAATGTGAATAATGAAAATATTTATGATCTTAAACCACAGAGCAAGATCTCTGTACTTGCAATGTCGGTCGGTCTTGTGAGAGCTGACAAGACATGCTAGACAATGAAATGAAAGACTCCATTGTCAAGCCTAACAATTCAATGAGATTGAAAAGAGCAAACAAGTGTTGGAATTGAATATTGTCATTCTTCTCAACGAAATGACGGTGAGAGAGGTAAAAGAGAGGAAAAGTATAGTTTACTTCAGTAGGATGATTCTCCAATTCTAAATGCAACCAAGTGCAAGAATAATGCTTGACTTTATCCTATCTGTACATGGTTTGGGTTTTTATACAGTCATTTCAAGTTTGGATGTTTTGACAAATTTAAATCATGTGATGATGGCCTTCAGTTAAATCGTAAGTGATGTGATGCTATGTACCGAATTAAAGATTAGCATGCAGAAAAGGACCTAGTAAGTTATGAAACAGTTGACATAGTTTGATGCCAAACAGAACTGACAAGGTATAGGTCTCTAGGTCAAACCTTCCCAAGTCATGATCCACTTCCCAATTACATTGTCCATTTGGTCGAATGACAATCTACCAAAGTAACAACCACTAAGCAATTAATAACTGAAAAGTAAATACACTTCATAACTTGAAGCATACCTTCTGAACTTTCTCAGAAATTTTGGGCAGATGGAAAGGAACTTATTGATATTTTGCCCATATTTGATACAGCTACACCTTCAGAAGTAAGAAACGGAATTCTTCCCCTATATCATTCAAATAGATACAAGAGGTAATAACAACAATGGTAATCCCTATGATTTCAAATTTTGACACCTCTTCTCAAAGTGAAAATAAAGAGAGTTCATGTTAGCAGAATAGTCTATACCATCTCATTCAAGGTGGGACTAGCCTCATATCATCATGGACTTTGAATGTCACAGTCACAAAATCTCCACAATCCATCATCTTGCCTTTTGAGAACATAATGAACTTTATAGGTTCTGAATAAAACAATCACAAGCATAAACATAAATATAAAATAAAATAAATGTAAAAGATTCGTTAAGAAAGAAGTTGATAATCTTTGACTCAAGATTCATTTAACCAAGCTTGATTTTATTTCTCCTTAATGCAGTAACTGAGAAATGCACAGATTAATTCCAAACCTGCAACCACAAAATCCTCTACACAAGATGAAAACGTAATCACTTACCCATAGTAATTTGGGTTCTTTTGTAGGGACTCATCAACTAGCTCCGCTGCTTCTTCAATGAGAGCTTCAATTTCTGCCATCTCTACTCCAAATCCAACTGATATAATATCAGCCTGGAGAACAGAAAGTTCCAGCAAAACAAATCTCCAATAGCATGACCTGGCTTTTGCTGCATCAGCCAAAACTTGCCACTGTAGATAAAAACAAAAATACAAATAGTTGATGTATTGTGCGCCAGCATTCCTCCACTGTTAGATCATCAAAGAAAAATGCCATAATAAAGAATTTCATATGATGCAAAACATAGGTAATTCATTTTGAAAGAACAAATCAAACTTTTTTCCGCTTTCCATTGCATTATTTCTCATTAAAGGTCTCCTTGTTGCCTAAATCAATGATAAAACCGAACATTGAATCTTGAGTTTGGACCATGAAGATATCACTTATTCTGAGTAATAGTGAACATGTCTACACATTTCCACCATGACAAGGAATTACCTATTCTATAGGTCACATTTTCTAACATAGGTCACACAAATGGAACCTCAATAAGAATAGTTATTGCTACTTTTTCATTGTCATTAAAATTCTCACAGTAGACTGATTTCCTACCATCAACTGATGGTATATCAACTTCCCAACCATTCGACAGTTAACATACCTGAGCCAACATTGACTCATCAAGGATTTCAGAGAGGCTCGCAACATGATGGCTATGCCCAAGAGATTCAGCTTTAATTGCTTGCCATTGCTTCACAAGCGCTTCAGCTTCTTCAACAGGCATCTGCTTCCTCAAAACTGCTGTCTTAGATGATGACATTCTATCCGAAACTTCTGAAATTTGCAGTGATTTGGGTTCTGAATGTTTCCTGAAATTCACTTTAACCGCTCTCAACAGTTTCTTCAGTCCTTTGTCAATGCTACTTTGTTTAGTAAAAGAAGGCCCTAGTTCATTGTCAAGTGCAGAATCTGTTTCCCGTAGAAGAGAACTGACATCTGCACCAGGTTTAGAGGGCAATTTGGATGGAATCCTTCTTGACAGACCAAAGGGAAAAAACACAATGCACCCTACTGCAGCAACAATAATTATCTTTCCAACTGCAGCTCTACGAATTAACCAACTTTGCCAAGCACTTCTATGGTGTACATTAATATTTCTTTTCAGTTGAGCAGAGGGCTCATCATCACTACTGTCACTCTTACCCACTATTAATGAGCTTCGTAAGTTGGTTGGTGCCAACTGTTTAACAGCAAAGCCAAGATTTTGAGATGGTTTTGCATGTGGAACTGATTCCCTACAATCCATCCGTTTCACTGCAATGTCAGATATTGATCTTCGAGCCACAGAATAATTGGTTTGAGTGGTATGTATTCTCTTCTTGCTACTCAAACTTCTCTTTTCACCACTAAAAAAGTTGACCTGCAGATGCATTTTGGAAAATTCAACCTTCCGCACAAATAGAACTGCGTACTTGAATGCTAAATGTAATTCTTACAAAAGATGGAGAACAATCTCTAGTATCTGGAAAAACAGCGAGGACAGCATCCTTCAGCCATGTTTCCTGCTCAAGGTAATAACTCATGCTAATATCAGAAAGCATGTTCAAGAGAAGGATGAAGAGCAATATGGAACACTTGACAGCTATATGCTCAAGAAATGCTTTAAAACACATTCCCATGAACAGGTGCACTGCATTTAGCATGTATGGAGTTTAGAACATGTATAAAACTGATATAGATAATATGATGTTTAGGATAACAAAGAAAAAAAAAAAGGGAATGAGAACAGTTACGTAGAAGAGATGACTAGATGAGGCTTTCAATGCTTGACAGCATGCAGCACTGCATAACTCATAACAGTACACTACTACTCTCTGTATATTCAGTTTCTCATTATGGTAAGGGTGTACTCTAGACTAAGAGCCACACCAATGACCATATATGATGCGTCAAAACAGAAACAACAGTTCCTCGGTGTCATGAAATCAAGGTTAGGAGCTTGTGTCCTGACGTAGGGAAAAGCCTTAAAAGCAACAAATTTTAGCAAAGGGCTGAAAATTTGGTGATTTGAACTGGAACTGTAAGGGTTTATCTGAAAATAATAATAATAATAATAAGACATTTAAGCCATAGAGTGTTGCTTCCAGGTTTTTATACTTGGTTTTTTATATTCCTTATTGGTAATAAAAAAATGAATATTTTTTTTAAGGAAACCTCGTCTAAATAGGAAACAATAACAAAACTAAATTTTTGTGTGCAAAGAACTAGATCTGTCAAAAAAAATCCTGTATTAAAATAATTATAACTTCAGCTCCTGCATAATTCCTTTACAACTTTATGCTAATTTGTCACCTTTCGTAAGTTCAAGCAACTTTACTTACCATTCATTATACAATATTATAAATACCACGGCCCTTCTTTGCTCTTGATCAATGATCATATAATAATTGGAGTACCATATTTAGGTAATTTCACAATTACCGTCAGATTCAGATACTACAATTCGTAAAAGCACAGATAACTAACTTACTGCTAATGTGGAACAAAGATTTGGTTGAAAAACACAATAAAAGTTGATGACAAACTTTGTTGATACAAAACTTTCCAGTTGCACTCTCCTGGAAATTTTGAAGGTTAGTTTATCTATAAAGATTATACTAATTTGATATCATTTTAATTGCATAATTTATAGCACATCAATAGCAGCAATGCCCTTCAAGCCTTCATCGACTTCCTTTCACCTTAAGCAAGATGTAATTATTAATAATATGGTTTTGTTTGCCTTTTGATCAACACAGTTATAATGCTACCTATGAGTTTAACTGCATAATATGATCAGACCTAGGGCAAGATTATAAAAAGAATACCAAGTCCAATACTAAAAGCCTTTCCAATTTCACTCTCCAATTAAATATGTCCTAATGCATGTGGCAGCGAGAAAGTCACAAGTCCAATATATGTATAAGGCATACCAATGATTGTTTTCCACTGGAAAAATCTTTCATCTCCTTGATCGAGACTAAACTTCGTCCAGCTGAATTTGAATTCAACTCTAGTTGATGAAGCTTTTCAACAGCTTGTGCCTCATTACCCTAAACATCAAGATAGAATTACAGTATAAGTGCCATAATCAAGAAATGATAGCAAACTAAACTAACCAAGAATAAAGACTTCCATTGACAAGTTGAACTCATATTCACATTAAAAAAGAGGGTAAAAAAAGGAGAGAAGGGAGATGTGATGGACAAGATAGTTAAACCAAAATTTACATTCCCAAATTGGAAGCAAACATTGACAACGCAAAGGGAAATCAGCATACCTGCCCAAGAAGAAACAAGCAGAAAGCTTCCTCAAATTTCAAATCAATACCTTCTGATGCAATCAAACACTCACATATGACTTTAGCCTTGTTGATCTACCAAAACAGCAAGAAGATTTGCATAATGTAGACAGAACTCATAACGGGTCCATAAAGCTCTAATACCAATTCCCTGATCCTCAGGCAAAGAAACCAAAAACTTGAAATTCCAAGCAAAAGCATAATCCATAATCTCTTACCAAGTCTGTTTGCTTGCTTGAAAAACCAAGAGCAATATGAGCAACTAACACCACATAGAAACAATTAAAGTCAATCACAACCCTCTGGTTGTGTGATTCAATTGATTTCTTATTCTTCCTCATGATGGCTAAATCCTCCCAAGGAAGAAGATCAACTATTTCTGTAGCCATTAATCTATTTAGTGCTTGGATCAGAAAATTCTGCCAATCTTGAACTCTGCAAGAGGTTTCCACATCAAGACCCTGTCTGAGCAATTCACGCAAGGCAGCAATTGCTCCCCGTCTTCGTTCAACATGCTCTGGAGAGTGAGGCATGCCTAACAATTCCAATGTGCACGCAGGGGCAAGCTCCTCCAGAGATTCTTCTATCTAAAAACCAAGATCAAGAGCATTAGATGTCTATCACATTTGCTCCAGAATGCAAGAGACTTATGTGTCTACTTTCTTTCAGCCATCAAAATATTTATGCGCTTCTTTGGTCACAACTACCATCCTTGGTAGAACTGACATAAGAGATGCTAGCATATGCTGAACAGAGTAGTCATTATTAAGGGTCAGGAGAGACACACACAGAGAGATAGAGGAAGGAAGAAGATGGGTGAGAAAGTTGAACAAACCAGTGATAACAATGCCACCTTGCCGAGTGAGATTTTACTTCTAAGAAGACATTGAGCTCGAGCAAGAGCTTCAAACCCATTAGAGACTTTGTTCTTCTCAAAACTAATCTTCGCTATGGCACACTTCAAGAAAGCAGCACCTATGATAAGAAAAGTGGGCATAACAAGGTTATCCCAACAAAATTGCTACAACTGCCTGACCTCCTGATTATTCTTACCTCTGCTAATGCCATAGATAGAAGCACATCATGAATGTATGGCTTGGCATCTGGATGCTTGAGAGCTTCTTGGCCAATATCCAGCACCAGTTTCTCTTCCCCAATCTGTATCAATAAATATATATTATCATAATCCAAAATCAAATTATCTTTGTATTATAGATAATGCTAATGAAAAATGCTGCATACTGGCCAGCTTGATGACAAAAGAGGATGATAATACTTTATCCAAGATGATAGCAAGAATGAGATGAGCCAATTGGTGCTGCTAGCCACTCGGCGACAGAAAATAAGCTAAAGTCTTAATAAAACTGAAAACCCACAGAAACAATACTAGTTTAGGACTAAGAAGAAAAGAACAAATTTGTACCTCTTGAAGTAAGCAAAGTGCACCAGGCAACCAAGGCCATGGAATTCTAAGGGAAGATTTAGGTGGAATCTTCTCTTTCAGATTCCCTGCATATTCTGGTTCGAACAGAAGTTTATCTCTTACATCCATTAGTAGATCCTGTAAAGGAAAAGAAAATAACTTAGTACGTAAAAAATCTTTCTTTTAACTTCATATCAGATGGATAAAATTCAAGTTTGCCTTCCACACCCTACCTGGCGAGATTTAACAGCATCCAATGTGTACCCCTCTTCAACCTCAGCATTTTTCAATTGCATAACCGATTTAACTATTTCATCTTTCTCTGCTCTATCAGCAACACCAAGAAGCTACAAATGTGTTCCCAATTCATGAGAAGAAAACGAAATGCTCGTACCTGACGCGTTCGTGTAAAAACACATAAAGATAGTAAGAGAGATAGAATGGGTGCGGGGGTACCTGGAAACAAGAGACCGGGATTTCAACGGTAGCAGTGGTCGCCAGAGAAGGAGCGTTCTCCACAATGTGGGTGTCGGTGGCGTTCAATTCCCATGGCCTTGCACCCAAACCTCTCCTTCTTGAAACCCTAGAAACAGAAACGGATCTCGAAAGCCCGGTTCCAGAACATTTACCGTTACCGAAAGCAAGCCCTACGAAACGCTTCCGATCCAAATTGTCTTTACATTTATCGCAGAAACAACAAGAAGAAGAGGGAAGAATTGTTATCAGATTGAGATGAGCCAACGCCATGATCCCCTATCAAACTACTTTACTCATTCTGAAGACATCTACATCGCAAAAATTAAAAGTGAGGTTTTCTTTTTCTTTTTCTTTTTCTCCTTTTCAGCTTTTGTTCTTCACTGTTAAAAGGCAGTGGCGGAATCCATGCAGTCTTCTTCTACAGTTCTGCCACCGTCATCGGCAAGTGCAACGTCTACGAGGTAGCGGCGTTGATTTTGTTATGCTGCTGGCTTTTTCCCCTTTTCTTAATAAAATATCTACTGAAATTTGTTTTGTTTAGATATGAAAAGAGTGCTTTTACAATTGATTTGATTTGAGGCATGTAAAAGTAAAACTGACCAACGACTTCAACTTCAACCTGCCGGGTTTGTTGCCGTTGTTACCAATATTTTAAAACTCAGACTGAACATCGAATCAGTCCAAAGAAAAATATTTAAAGGATCAATATTTATTTAACCATTATAAAATTGGTGTTAAATAAATAAATTATAAAAATTATAAAAAAAATATTTTATTAAAGTTGGTATACAATAAATTAGAAATAAAAATTATAAAGTTAAGAAAATAAAATATTTTTATTGATTGATTTATTATTAATTCGTTATATAAGAATTGATATAGATATTTATTTTATTTTATTTATCATTAATTCATTATATAATAATAGATATTGATTATATTTTATTATATAATAATAATAGATAAATCTGAGTCTAATGTAAAACTTAAAGTAACAATAAAAAGCAAAATTTTATTTTTAAATAAGATTGTGTCTTATCATCGTCAAAAGTTCCAAGTTTTCTAATACTATCTAAAGACTCGTAAAATACGCTTTCATCTAAAATATTTGTATCAACTTATTCTATTGCATTCAAATAAATTATACATAATGTATGAAATTATTCTTAATTATACATTTGTAATAACTTATATTTTTAACTTAAATATAATCATAATAAAATATGAATTGATCATCAGTAAATGTTTTTAATTCATTCTTTGTAATCACCTTTTGAAGTTTATTATAATTAAGATTAGACGATAGTTCTTCTTCTTTGATCCAAAAATTAGTATGTCAATATAATCAACATCAACCGAATCATATATTCTCTTCGTACTAAGTGCTCTAAATACATAATAAAGAACTTATAAAGTCAATAATGAAAATAAAATTAATGAAATAAAAATAAACTATAAAATACATGTTTTTATTCTTGTATTATAAGTAACGCAAATAAGGTTATTAAGTCTTTCATGTTCCAAAAGATTTTGTTTCTTTATATAAATACATTAAAAAACACTTCAATTACATTCACAATCTAAAGTAGAAGTTATTTGACTAAGTAATCTAATAATGAGTTTTCTCAATGTTGGAGCACACCACTCATATGTATTTTAAATTAATTGTTATGAAAAATAAAAATACATATTATTAATAAGTTAAAATGAATTAAAAGTATAAAAACTTAGCAAGTTGCATTTTTTCATCAGTTATCTCTTTATTGATAATATAGTAAAATTCTCTAAACCTTTATGATACAATTTATTTTCATTTATCGTTCGTAACTGCTCTTTAATAGAGAAAATATATTTGCATTCAATCATATCAAACAAATCGCCTATAATATTATTTGTACATACGTCTCCACTATATAAGCAATAAGAATCGAGAAAATAATTCGACAATTAGATCCTTTGAGTAAGATGTTTATCCCATCATCGGTTAATAATATCTATATAAACCTTGTACAATTTCTCCTACCTTTTAAAATATTTATAGATTTTTGTGAGTTCTATACGTATCATCAGATATATACCCCAAAGATAGCTTCTTATCTGAGTCAACAATCCTCAACAACTTTATAAGTGAAGCCACAATCTTCACAATGATCAACTAAGCATCCCAAAATTTATTATCTATAATAATAGGACAAGTTTATTTTCCTTTTTTTACTATTTGAAAACTTATGACTTGAAAATTGTTTACTTGTCACTAAATTTTAAAGTAGTTGTTTATGTTCATAAATACTTTTCTAAGTAATAAATGTAGTTACAAAAATTGCGATATTAAATGCGCTTAAAGCAAGACTAAAAATATGGTCTATACTACCAATATCTTTTTAAATAATATTTATACAATGAGCAACACATAGAGACTAATAAATATGACCATGCTTTTATTGTAATAAGTACCCAACTGATACATAATTAGTTGCATTATCTGTAACAAAATGCATAACATTCTTTGATCCAATCCACTCGACAATTTCAAAAAATAATTCAAATAAAGCATTGGCACTTTTTACTATATCGGAAGCATCAAAAAACTTGATAAAAGTTGTTTCAATATTATAATAAACCAAGAAATTAGTCAAAGTTCTTTGTCTTTGATCAGTCCACCCATCTACCATAAATAATGCATCCTGTTGATTCCAAACTAGACTTATATGTATAAAAAATTAACTACTATTCCTTTTTTAAATCTTGAAACAAAGGCACATGAATTTCATAATAAGAAGGTACCTTAAATATTGGACCTAAGGTTGTTGCAGCATCTATTGCTTCTTGAAAATATGGTAAATTTAAAGCATTTAAAGGAATACATGAATGATAAAATCATCTAGCCTATGCTCTTTTATATTGCAAACAACATCCTTATAAATCAAAACACTTTTTAGACTAGGTTGAGAATCAAGAGTAGTTCTTGGAGGAAAATAAAAATCTATGTCAGTAGTTGCTTTCCTTTTTCCTTTATCTAATACTTGTAGTACTTCATCATCTTCAAAAGATATATTATGAGTCTTTTTATTTTCCTTTTTCTTTTTTACTTATTGCTACAAATAATTTCCAATCCTCTCATGTACATCAAATGGTATATTTTTGTAAGAAATAATATTACCCTTAATACTAATAAGATATTATTTCATTTTATAAACTCTTCCCCCTTTAAATATTTCTACCGTAAAACATATAATTATAATGGATATTTCCATCAAATGCTTGAGAAGAAGAAAAATAATTTCATGTTGGATCAGACTTACCATGAATAGATGATGTTATATTCATCGAATCTTTTTCTAAAGATTCCACATTTTCATTATAGCTTTAACCTAAAAAATATGAAAAAAAAAATTTACAATATATACCAAAATAGCCCCAAAAAAAGATTAAAAGATCTTTTTCTTTTTATATAATAACGAATATCTGTGACATGAATATTTATAAATAAAATAAAATTTTCTATTTATATTAATTGACTCGAATAAAAATTATGTAAATTAATATAAAAGTAGCCCACTATCATAAAAAAGTAAATCAATGAATTAGAGGTTATACTAAATTTAATAGCTTATATTACGGTAAAAAAAAGTAATTAATGTTAATAAGTAAAATATATAACTCTTTTCACAAGTTGTTATATGGATAATTATATATTTATACTAATATTTTCTTTGAATTAATTTTAGAAAACAAAAAAATTCATTGCAAATATTAAAAGAGCCAATATAATTTATAGTAATATCAAATTAAATTTAATTATGATACAATTAAAAAATTATAGTTTAAACAACTGAACTAGGTTAAAAGTAAATTATAAAAAATAAAAATAAAGTAAAGTAATTAGATGTGCATAAACACTTGAAAATAATTATTGATTAAATTAAAAGCATGTCAAAAATTAAAGAGAAGTATATAACTTGTTCTTTCACCCTTCTTTTCTATAATGTTACCATATAAGTAAGTAACTTTAAAAGGCTATATTAAAATAATAGTTCTTGACTTCTTGATGAAGAAATAGAATAATTATGTTTCCTATAAAATTTCATTAATATATCCTATAAGACTGTATCACATTATCTTAATGAAACTAAGAAAAATAATACTTCATTGATAGTAAAAAGTGAAAAGTACAAATAAATTAGCAAGGTCACTTTATCAAACAAAATAAGTTAATTATTGTACCCAAATAAACTCAAAATGACCAAACATATACACCAAAAAAGACCAACAGCAGAATGGTGGACAAAATCTCACACTCAGTTATTAAACTTTGTTCCAGCAATTACCAAACTCTTATAGGTACCCTCCACTTCAAGGTCGAGTGTTAGGTATTGCAATTGTAGTTTTCAGTTTTGGAGTTTTAGATTAACAAAATACTTCAACATAGTATATATAAGTTATAACACATCTGCTAACTTAGAGGTTAAAATGAAATAGAGTTTAACCATTACAGAAAACTAATTAATTAATAATTACAAATAAAGAAAAAATCTCCTACTCTTATAGATGAAGCTATCGAATTAACCTTATATGTTATCTCTTAACATATTAAAACCTCGAATAACATAGTAGATTGAACAAATTTAAACTTTACAGAAATATGGATTTACAACTATAATCAGCTTTTCACTTTAAAACTCATTCATCAACTCTCAGATTTCTTTCTCCTACATCCATCTAGTTCTCATACCTCATAAAAACCTACAATATATTCTCCCCTCATCCTTCCCAGTAAATCAACAGCTCCAAAATGGCAAGTGAGTAGTACCTTGCATTTGAGAGATATGTCAGCCATTATACCCATTCCTAGTGAAAGAAAGTGGCAAACAAACTCATTTTTTAGCTGGCATTCTTTAACGAGTGGCTTTAGGAGAATGGGATTCTTTTTTATACTCTTTACCTAATCGTGGAGGCTTGCTGCATCTGTCTCCATTGCACTAGATATTTTAGTCATTTCAGCAAATAACACAAGCAACCATCCAAGTTTAAAGTTCCACCAGTACAACTTTGAAAGAGAGCCTCAATCCCGATGGTCATTGCATTATGAAGAAACTCATCCTAACAGCCACTACAACTCTGAGGGAGAGATCAATAAGAGAAACTCATCCTAACAGCCACTACAACTCAAAACAATCAACTTAATTTACCCATAAATGGAAGCGATGAGATCTAAGAAGAGAAAATGTTCAAGAGCAAAAAAGTAAAGTGAGGAGAGTTTTTAAGTTTTCTGAAGTTTAGGTATATAGAATGATTGGTTCTGATCAGTTCAGTGAACCAACTAGTTTTTATATATACAGTTTATTAAATGAAACTAAACCAAATTAGCTAGTTCATACTATTCTCGATCGAATCGATCTGTTCAGTTCAGTTATTAAAACCTTAGTTATTATGCCCCCCACCTCGGCACGAGAGTCATATCGGCTGGCAAAAACCTTCGATGGGGTGGATCAAGCTCAATATAAATGGCGCCTCCAACCGTTCCTCGCTGACCGCCACTGTCGGCGGCCTTTTGCGCGACAGTGATGGAAACTAGAGGGGTGGTTTTTCGCACAATATCGTGTTGGATCGCGTATGGCCTGAATATTCAAAATATTCTGCGGAAAAGACCATACAATAACGTGAAGTATAATCGAAAATACGACGGATCAACGAAAATACCTTATTTCCGTTAATGGGTTGCTTCTTTTCAGATTCCAAGACACTGCAAATCGCGAATGTCCTCTACCGGTATCCACACGAGCATGCACGATCTGGGCTGCGGCTGTGGTGTGCTAGCACGTTCCGAAACGCTTTCTGAACGCCGCACTTTTCTTCCTCTCGGATGGTGGCTAGGGTTTCGTGAAAACCTGTTTGTCTGACAATTGTGGCTTAACCCTAATGAGACCTAAGTTTCTCTATTTATAGAGAAACCCTAATCCCATTAAAGGCCCAATTAGTCTCGGCCCATTATATCTCATATAATTAAAGCCCGAT
>JANZLC010000002.1:26627992-26657680 GCA_026413385.1 Erythroxylum gracilipes | reverse complement strand
AACAACAACAACAACAACAACAACAACATAATTCAAAATTGTAAACTAAATATTGCAACAATTATAAAATAATTAATAATTACATCTACTATTCTTATTATACTACAGGGGCATTTTCGTCATTAACACTATTTTTTGTTCTGTCCTTGGCAACCAAACACATTTTTGTACAAGGGCGAAGACAATTATCTCTGTTTTGTCCACCGCAACCAAACATCCCACTGCCTTCAATTCTTGTTCTTTTCTGTCTTGTCTTGTTCCGTCTCGTCCCGTCCCTGTCTGTCGAAGACGCTAATCAAACACAGCGTTATAGTAATAAAATGACCCAATTTGGGTGGTTCCTTTCTTGTTTAGTTATTCGACGTTTCGAAGACTCTCTCTCTCTCTCTTTCCGCGGTTGTTTTATATTTCAGGGAATTCAAAGCCCAATTGTAAGTTGAAGAAACGGAAAATTCAAGAGGCACAAGTGTACAATGGAAATTGGGGCCAACTTAAGTTTTAAGATAGTTTAGTGGGAATTATTTTTTCATTCCTGTCCTTTTTTGACCAATAATGTTGACTATGTCATTTAGATTTAGGTGTTGAATGAGGAGGACATATTTCCATCAACAAAATGAAATTTATTAGTTTTGCAAGTCTTTGAGTTGAATTATTACACAAGACAAAGATCAATCACTACTACAAGCTATTCACATTAAGACCTCTCTATATGGTGTGATTGATTAGATTAGATTAACCCATATTTACATAACTATAGCATGTGATCCATCATATATGTCTTTTAATTCAGGATGTGCTTGGTTCACTTGAAAGAATAGTAATAAGAATTATAATGAATATAGTGAAGACTGGAAATAAATATAACTTTTATTTCTCATCATATTAAGAGTATAGAGTATTTCCTTAAAAAGGGATATAAAAATACTGTTTATCTAATAATAATATATTATCAACTGTTTTTCTTAATTTCTTACCCATTCCTTTCTTCTCATACTAACTAACCAAGCACTCTCTTAGTCTTTTCATTTCGACTAACATCAGTTTCATAGCCAGAAACATCATTTGCTTTATAGCATCGTTAAGGATTTGTTTGTTTATAAATTGTATACTTTCTCTTCAAAATAAATAATTGTGACGAGTGGTTCTTTTCTGTTTTCTCTTTAAGTAACAATTTAACACTTTAAAAGGATGGACAAAAGCAAGGGCATCGTGTTCACAATGTTTATATCCACTTGTGTATGTGGTTGCTATCTCAATTATGGTTAATATTTTATTATAATAAATCACATAAACCCTCATAATATTTTAATATTTACTGTTAACATATATATGGATGAACGAGTAATAATAAATATGGTTTAGAGGATGTGCTCTTCAAAAAGATGAAGTATTCCTCTTTTAAGTTCACAAGCTAACGAATTACCCCTATTATATATTTGGAAAACCTAAATTTCTAATCAAATGGAAAGCTGACCTAGATCTCAAAGGTATTAAGATAAAGCATTTTCCATTATGGGCAGGATTTTACAAGCTCTCACTAGAATATTAAACAACCTAATACTTAAGCTATATTTGGATGAAAATATAGTAAGGTTGAAAAGAGTTGGGGTTTTGCTAGAATATGTATAAAAGTTGAAGCTCATGCACCTCTTCTAGAACTACTTTCAATTATGAGATTTGAAAAAAATGAGGAGCTAATGGAGGATTTGATAATGGTGAGTTACCAGTGGGAACCTCTTGTACTGAGTAGAAAAAAGGTATAAAAGGAGATTGGAAAGAAATTAGAACTTGAATGCTTGGGGAAAAACTAGGAACACGTTACTAATACTTTTTCGCATGTTGTAAATCCCTAAACATTAGAGATAGGCTCACTTTCTATTAGTATCAACTGAAACTCCACTATTAAAAAGAAATTAACTAAGGGTTTGAACATAACTTATGTGAATCGAGAGGAAAGTCAGGATAATCCTAAAGTAGATAGTATAGATTTTGCTCAAGAGAACTAAAGAAGAGGCTACTCTCTGTAAAATATAAGAGGAACAAATTCAACAAAGCACATCATCAATATCCTAAGATACCACTATTTAAGGCACTAATCTCCCAAAGGTTTCCACAACCTCCCCTACTACATTATAACTATAGCCTAGAATATGAGGGGCTAAAATTGCTTTAAGAACAAGCACATGGTTCATAACTTCCTAATTAAAAAATGGCCTCTTCTCATCAATTTGTTGGAGACAAAAATAAAAGAAGATAAGTTAAAATCTACTCAGTAGATTTTTGGAAAATAATTGGGTATCAATTTTAATCATTTAACTCACCATTATGGATGAATAATTGTGAGCCCAAGTTGCATGTCAATCAAACAAAGCTTCCTCTCTGATAAATATCTCTACTTGGTTATCTACTTAGATAAGAACCCAGATCTTATAGGTATCACCTTTATATCTGTTATAAATTATGAGTTTCAAAGGAAAGTCCTAAAGAATTACCTACTAAACCTCAGCCCTAATATGAGCATCCTGGGGTTAGTTATAGGAGATTTCAACATTACACTCCTAAGATTAGAGCAAAAGGAGAAAGGATTAACATAAATGGAAAATTCAAGCAATGTTTAACAAGTGTAGGTATTGCATACATGAGATTTGAAGGAGCCTTCATATAGTGAAAAAAATAATTGAATAGCTAGTTCATCAGTAAGAAGTTAAATCGTGCTCTTATTAATCATTATTGCTATCAAGTTTCTTTAACAACTTAGCTTTCTTTCACAATCCTTTAAACTTTGATAATTGATAAACAATTATTATACTATGTTTTTATGGCCATGTTAAGTGTGTTTTGCTTATTATTTGGGAGTTTTATGTTGTTTTCATACTTATTTTGTTTTAAGTGTGTTTTTAAGTCTCAATCTTCATAGATCCTGCTACTTTAATATTGCTGCTTGTTTACATTAATTTTTTAATTTTAGTTTCTTAAATTCAAAACCTACAATCAATCCGTGGGCTAGATAATAGAATAACAGTTATTACTAGTACTCACCGTCCTCATGGTATCGACCTGTATTTGCTGATACTGGATACAATTACACCATGTACTTTCAGTATTAAATATTGACTAACGTGAATTAGGTTAATCATATTTCTTTAAATGAAGAATGATAAGTCACCTTGAAAGTGTAGGTCAAAAGAAAGAGACTAGTAATCAATTACCCAAGTTCATTTGTGTATCTAAAACAAAGTGATGACTTTGTTTTATAAAAAAAGGAATAAAAGGTATATAAATAGTGAATGCTTAATTTTTTTTTTGTTAATCTTACAAAGCATATAGAATGTTTAATAAAAAAGTTTTTAAAGGGTTTATATGTGTTGTTTTTAATCTAACCACTTTACTTTTAAGTATTGAAGATATTAATGTAGGATGTGGAGAAATTATCCCCTAAATAGAACAAGAATTATCACTAAGGACTCGTTAAAAGAGCCAATTATTGAACCAAGTAAAAGAGATAAGTAGGATGAGATGTTTCCAATGGATTGGAAATTTTAAAAAAATCATCATCTGAATCATATCATAGGTAATGTTCAACAAGATGTAATTATTATGTTTTTCTACATTTCTTGTATCTTGCATTTATTTGTTAATCCATAATGATGAATGATGGGTTTGCACTATGAACAAGGTATGAAATTTTTTTAAAAGAACTATAGTGTGAATCTTAGCATATAGACTTAGAGATCTTGTGCAAAATAAGGATATTGAGTTAGAATTTGTTGACATACAACATCAATTAGTCGATATGTTTACTAAACCAAAGAGTGAGGATAGATTTTATCTAATTATAGAGAATTACGCTTGATAAATGGAAATTAAATTTGATAATGAGTCTTTAAATTTGTTAATAAGCTTATGGTTGATGAATATTAAGTGTTTAATTGAAGTTTGGTCTAATTTTTGAATAGGACATATTATTTAACCAATATGTCCGATAAATCGATCGATGTAGTGGAAAAATCAAATCTCCAAAGTTATATTAAGTTTGTAAGAGGTATGGTTGCATGAATGGTTAACCACAGGCGCCCACAGGTCAATTAATATAGACCACTAATCAATCAATGTCCCTTTCAAGAGAGAAAATTTGAGTTCCAGTGAGCTTGTAATAAGATTGGTTGCTAATGTAGTCAACCACACACAGACACTAATCAACCAATGAAGCTATGTGGTCAACCAGTCTTCATAGCCTCCTCCTCCTCCTCCTCCTCCTTTCTTTTATTTTCTACTTTGTTTGTTTATCTCTCCTAAAACCCTAGACAACTCACTCTTACTTTAAAAAAACCATCATACATTGTAATTAGCTAAGGGTTTTACTAAAATTTTCTTTATGTTTAATAACTTATATTATTCATATATGATATGTAGTTTTAATTTCATAAGTTATATTGTATCAAAAAGGAATTTTTTCATTTTAGGGTTTCAAATTTGGGCCTTTTCAACATTGTTCATAATTATGAGTTATCTTTTCAAATAGATGCTTTTGTAGTCAAATTGGAAAGGGAGTCAATGTTATTTCCTTCTCTATTTTATCGATAAATCTTTGATTTTGTCCAAATTTGACATTTTGGGAACTTTTTCATATCACTATTTTTAAAAATTTTACGACTTCCAAAATTATATACTCTTTTATAAAATTGATGGTTGGATATTGTAATTATTCTTATATTTCTTTAATCAAAATTTTCAATTTAGATACACTACCAAAATTTTAAGTTTTTAAAATTAGACATAATTAGGGATGTTAATATGGAAACGAATCTTTTAAACAATTATCTTAACACCTTAAATGTTTAATAGTACTCTTTCTTGAGCAAGCTTATTATTCATGATCAAATTCATTTTAATCTTGTAATTAAGTTAGCCTGATTCATGACCTTTATATTTTTCATATTTTGGATAATTGTTTCTTTTTAATGATTTTAAAAAGGGGGAGAAATATTAGTGATATTATATTTAGATGGAGTGTTTTCCCTTTGTCTTCCTCATACTCTATGTTTTTCTTTTTGCTTGAGTAAATCTATGATATATTAAGTTAATTTATCCATATATGTGAATATTTCTTTTACATTTCACTTTGATATATCTTATTTTTTATATTGAATTATGCTTTATGCATAGATTAAGAGGGAGTTAATCAATATCTTGATTATACATTTAATTTTATTATTGTTATCTAATGTCATAAATGTGTCTTCATCATAAAAAAGGTTGAGAATATTGAATCAAAGGAGGTTCCAATTGATATTTAAAGATAATAAAACAGAATTACTAAAAATAAGTTTATTATTTTGATGAGAAGCAATGTAAGCACAAGAAGTGGTCACAACTCAAGAAGATTGTTCATAAAGATAATAAAGAAAAGATCAAATTTACAACCTTCAAGGTGAAGCTCAAGTCAAGAAAAAAAGAATATCAAGGCATAACAAGGTTGTTCTACTTCTTATAATGTTAATTATAATCTCATTTAGTTACTTTGATAATCTTAAAGGCTCAATATGTATAAACATTTTATCTTTGTTCATTGTATGAGTCTTTTCCATCATTAAGAGGAATTAAAGTTTTTAATTTCAAAGAAAAACCTCTCAAACCTTAAAACATTTTTTGTGGAACATTTTTAAAAGAGTTAATTCACAATTATATTAAGAAAATTAAGTTTGATCGTTTAAAGTGTTAAAATCATATTTTTAGGAGAACTATTCAGATAATATAGGTTAGTGGTAAACCAATATAAGTTAAAGTTGTAAAAGTTAATGAATCGAGAGTTTGTAGCAATATTTGTTAATATATAGGTTAACAAATGTGCCACATTGGTTAACTAAAATATTCCCTTATAATTGACCAATATACACAACTAGTGAATGTTATGCATTGAATGTACATTGGTCGACTAATATAACCTAGTGGTTTATTAGTGTGATAAAATTAAACATTGTAACAATTAGTTTTTTACTCCAACAGTTAGTAGGGGTCCCAAAATCTTATAAATATATGTTTTATCATTAGTTCTTGCATGAAAAAATATTTAAGTCTTATACACATATTTCTAGGTGTTTATCAAGCATTTGAGCATTCTTATCTTATACAGGGTTCCTCTAAAGTTATCAAAGTGATAAAGTGCGATATTTTAAGTTGTAATCTTTTGATGGACTGTTGTCTATCATACTTAAGAATGTTGTAGGTTGCTTTGAGGTACTTATTCACTATGAAGTTATAAAAGAATTTCTCTTTACTAAGAAAATATTATACAAAGGAATTCTAAGAAGAGTCTTAGGAGTGGATATAGGTAAGAGTTATTTATCAAGCCACTATAAATTGCTTTTCACTTCTGTTTCCTTACCCTTTTTACATTATTGCTCAAGTATATCACTAAAATTTTTTATTTTATATCACATTTTCATCTCTTATAAATATACTAAGTTAGTAAATTTTTGTTTAAAATTTATCAATACCCAATTCATACCTTTCTGGGAGCCATTAGGGACTAATAGAACCAGTTTCATCATCACCATCACCATCGACATCTACACTCCCTTCTAAAGCTAATTAGAAAATCATGACAAACACCCAATTTAAAGCCCTTATTTATAAAATAAGCTTCTTGTTCACAGAAGGCCTTGTCTAATTGTTCAATCATAACCCTTAATTTGATATAACAATGATCAAGTGCCTTTCATAGCTTTTATCTCTTTAGGCCACTTTTGATCTCTATGTTTTTAGTCAATAGACTTCATAACCCTATATTTTTAAACCTTGTCAAATTAGTGATTTTATCACTAAATTTTCAAGTTTGCATGTTCTTTTACAAAAACTAAGGAATATGTCACTTGTAAAAAGAATCACATTTAAACCCTAAAATAAGCATGAAGTGATGTACATCTAACAAACCTGTGTTATATGATGCTTTGTGATGTGATAAGTTATGTTCTTCCCCAAGTCATTGAGATGCTTCTCATCATTGGAAAGAACGATCCTACTCAAGAATTGAGTTCCCATATTATTGGCTTCAAAGATAGTGTACAATTCTAATAGACTTGTGAGGATAATAGATATCGCATACCAATATTACGTTAAGGAGCTATAGTTACAGAAAGAAATGCAAACTTAACATCAAAGTTTTCTAAAAATGCAAACCTCTAAAGCTACTATGATTTGTATATAGTCACCTATTGATGTTCCTTTCCTACCAACTCAAAACTTTTCTCTTGACCCTACCTGGAAACCAATAGAGAAGGGCTCCTCCTCTTCTAAAGTCAAAAAAGCTAGAAGCAGGTTATTGGTATGGAAAAAGACTTATCACTCCATTACTGCCCTCCTAAGGAAGAAAGGGTAGGGTTATTGTCTCTCCTAGATTGAAAGTTCTCTAAGCAGAAGTAAGAACTTGGAAAACATCACTGGTGGGTTTCTTCTTAGAGAGGAGACCTCTATTTCCAATACTACAGAAATGGGCTAATGATACCTAGAAGAACAAAGGTCAAGTGGATGTATTACTAGTTAATAAAAATTTATCTCTCTTTACCTTCGCCTCTAAAGCTTATGCATTAAAATTCCTAGAGGAAGGCCCTGGAATGTGGTGTACTTACCTCTGTTTCTTCAGATCTGGTAACTAGTTTTTCATACTGAGATAGAAAAACACAAGTTAGTTCCTTTGTAGGAACTTGTACAATTTCTTAGTTCCTTTATGCGTTAACTTGTATAATTTCCCATTATAACATTGTATTACTAAAGGATTGAGTATGATAGCAAGCTACTTAGGGCAACCTTTATGTACGGATGAAATATAATAAAAAGAAAGAGACTAAATTATGCTTGTTTGTTTATTGACATGAATATTTCTAAAGAATTACTGGATCGAATACTTGATATAAGGTTGGGCTTAAATGGGATAATCTATGACGATAATGTACTTGTGGATTATCACTGGAAGCCTTTATTGAAACTATAGGTAAGATGTGAAGCATATTGTAAAGATATTTAAGAATGGGGATTATATGGAATTGATGGGATTGGAGTGGAGTAGGATGATAAAGAAGAAAGTGAAGAGATGAACCAAAGCTAAGAGGAATCTACAAAGGTTGCAACTTAATCTGTTTCAAATGAGCCATACCAACCTAAGGAGAAATCAGAAACAAGGAATATTGGTAATCGTCTAATAGAGGATAATTTATTCTCTTAGTATAGAGAACAGATGGAAACTAACCAGATGGAAAGGGAGACAGGTTCCTTCCCTTTAACCTCAGGTCAGGTTATTGGAAAGGAACCTAATGAATAGTTCACCAGTGTCAAAAGGAGAAAGGAAAGTAGGAGCAGAGGTAAGGGCTGCAAAGGCATTTCTTTATGACCACTATACTATGCAATGTTAGGGGCTTAACTGGCCTAAAAAACTTTTGGCTCTATGGGATTTCTTAGTTAATGAAAACCTTGGATTTTGCTTTTTTGGAAACACAAGTCAAATTTGAAAAACTCAAGTTTTTAATAAATTAGGATATGAGTGGATATGAGTGGAGTTTAATCTCAAAACACCACGCTCATGCATATGAGAGAATTATAGTTAGATTTGACCTAAAGATTGTTGATGTTGAGTTGTTGGAAATAGAGATGCTAGTTATCCATATGATGTGGCATTTTATTAAGAAAATATGTCCATCTTCATCTCTATGGTGTATGTTCTTAATCACGCTTTTTAGAGGAAAGATCTTTGGGGGAGTTTATTGAGTGTCCAGAGAAGACTAGTAGGACCTCAGTTGAATTTAATTATATCCTTTATAGATCATAGGTTGAAGGCACTTTTCATTGAGAAACTCTCCTGATTTTAAGGATTATGTTGATTTACTAGGAGTTTTAGACCTTAAGGCGTATAGGCACACCTTCACCTGGAATAATAAGCAAACTAATGGATGGTTCTTAAGGGAAAATCTAGATCATGCTATGGTCAATCAAGTGTTCGTACATTTATTTCTAGAGAGCAAAGCCTCCTTCTTAGATCCTAACTTTTCTGATCATACCCTAATTTAAAGTTAGGGATTTATTTTTAAAGGTGAAAAGAGGCTTTCCCTTTAGGTTTAACAATTATTTGGTTGAAGTAGAAGGGTTCCAGGATATCTTAAGGAGGGTGTGGAGGTAAATATTAATGGAACTTTTGAATATAAACGTTTGTAGAAGCTTAAGGTAATCAATGAAAGATTACCTTAAGAGAGAGTACCTAAGCTATTATCACAACTAAAGAAAAGCTCTCTCATATTTAGCTTATTTATCATCTAACCCTAGAGATAATTCTCACTTAACTATGAAGAAGACTGTATTTATAGATTACTTGCATGCCCTAAATAATCATGCCAGTTAATAGAGTAGAGGGCTAGGATCATGTGGCTTAAAGAAGGAGATAGATGCACTAAATTCTTCTTTAACCCATAATTTTCAGGAGAAATACTAACTCAATAAATCCAATCAGAACTTGGGATGGAAGATTGATATGCAAATAGGAGGATTTGTTGAAAGATGCTAAGAAGCATTTCAAGGAGTTCTACTACTCTTATAAGAAATCAATATCTACTCAACTCCTTAGATCACTTACTAAGAACAAATTATTTGATCTGTAGGTTGATTCACTAATTAAGAACATAGAGGATTCTAAAATTATAAAGGTGGATTTTCAATTGAACCCTAAAAAGGAACCATGGCCAGATGGATTTAATGGTCCTTTTCTTAGAAGGCATGGCCTGAGATAGGATCAATGGTGAAGGAAGTAGTCAAGGAATTTTTTTCATCAGGAATTCTATTGGAGGAAATCAATAAAACTTTATATGCTTGATTCCTTAAATAATCTAACTATCTTGGAGGATTACAAACCAATATCATGTTTAAATTTCCTTTACAAAGTGATTGCAAAAATTATAGCTAACAAACTAAAACTAGTTATGGGATCCTCAGTTACTGATAACCAAAGTTATTTTATGTAAGGTAGGCAAATAGGGGACAACATCTTTATAGTGCAAAATCTATTAAGAAACCATTCTAAAAGGAATTCACTAAGGAATTGTTCCTTTAAGATTGATTTAAAAAAGGAATTTGATTGTGTGCAATGGAACTTCATTTTGTAACTCCTTGAACTGATGAGATTTCCTAACAGGTTCACTAAATAGGTTGAAGCCTGTATTACTTCTCCAACCTATATTGCTTTGGTTAATGAAAGCCCAACAAGTATTTTCCATGAAGAAAGAGGGCTTAGGCAGGGGGATCCCCTGTCACCTTATCTCTTCAATTTATGAATGGAAGCTCTAACTTCAAGTTTTAAATACAACACTAGTAGGGGAACATAATTTAAATATCACAGCAAATGTAGGAAAGTCTCCTTAGTGAATTTATGCTTTGCAGATGATATATTTTTATTCTCTAAAGCTAATTATGTCTAAGTTGAACTCCTTATGTCTACTTTGAATCAATTTAGCTCTATGTCTGGATTGATAGTAAATCATTCTAAAAGTCATTTTGTTTTATCCAAAAGTGCAGATCAAATAGAAGAGGGAATTGCGTCTAAAATGGGAATGAGTAGGAAGCAAACCCATGCTATTAAGGCTTACCAATCACAATTAGAAGACTCCATTTTAACGAATGCTATTGCCTATTTTTAAAAAAAATTCAAAAGAGATTGACTTTATGGACCAAAAGAGCCCTATCCTTTGGAGGAAAGACTGCAATTAGTCAATTATGTCCTCAACTCTATGCATATTTATTTGTCTTCTAATATGGTAATGGTAAGAGGAGCCATTAAATCAGTGGAAAAACTAATAAGGAATTTGTTATAGGGAGGTTGTGATTCTAACTGAGGTCATGACAAAGTTAAATGGAGTGATGTTTGCAAACCAAATGTGGAGGGAGATTTAAGAGTTATAGCTATAAAAATCTCTAACAAAGCTCTTATGATAACGAAACTCTAGTCCATTATGGAGGATAAGGAAACGTTATGGTTAAATGGATTTGTAGTTATATTCTTAAAGAAAGGAGTATATAGGCTATTACCCACAAACCTTCACATTCTTGGTTTCTAGCATAACTACTAAACCTAAGGAAAATCTTGGAACCTGAAATATCTTGTCAAGTTGGTAACGAGGAAAAGGCTAGTCTTTGATATGATAATTGGTCAGGGAATGGCTCCTTAATTAGGAATCAGATAGCCATTCAACATGAAATCACTTCCTTTTAAATGCCAAGTTAAACTCTATCATAAGGGAAAGGTAGTCATTAAGTTCCTAAGGGAGCTACAATTCTTAACTCCTAATTATTAGCCAAATATAATGTCCCCAGATAAATACATTTGGAATATCCACCCTAGAGGACAATTCAGTAATAAGATCTATAAATAATGGTTGATATAGAGAATTGAAAGAGTAAATTGGCATCGAATAGTTTGAGATGAAGAGCTATTGCCCAACTCTACTTTCATTTTAAGGTTAAATGTTCTAAACAAATTAAGCACAATGGATAGACTACCCTAACTGAGTGCTAATGATGAATGTGTTTTGTGCAGTTCATAAAGTGAAAATAGGGATCATATATTCTTTGAATGTTAGTTCTCTATGAATATATGGCATTGCATAAAAAATAAATGCCTATGGGTTTAAACAGTTGCCAATTTTCAGGGATTATGCAGTGGTTTATTAGATTGAACTCATTTTTAAAGCCTGATACTATTATCTATCTTATTTCCTTTGTTGGTTGCATAGAGGAAATATGGATGGAAATAAATCTCATAAGGTTCCATGTCAAAGGTAGAAGTCAACAACAAGTTTTGTTATGTTTCAACTAAATTTAAAGAGAAAATTATTTCTTCAAATTCCATCAAGGAATGTTCACTCAGCTAGCCAAATTATGGAGATTATTGCTATTTCGTGCTAGTAAAAGGTAATCAGAATCTCTAATCTCATGATAAAAAGGAAGAACTCTACTAACTACCTTATATAAGAAAATGAAAGCATAGCAATTAAGGGCTTACCTCTAGGAGACTGAAGAGTAGATGATGGACTTTCCATGGTCACCTGGGAACTCTTTTGGGTAACATGCAAGAAGAGTGATTAGAATTAGTGTTGTGACAAGAGATGGAACATGTTTCAACTCTAGAAATCAATTACTTTCTTAGAGATAGCAAGAATCTAGAGCCAAAAGCAGAATTCTTCAAATAAATTCCTTTAACGAACATTATTCTTTTCCGTTTTAGCTGCATGTTCTATTTGTTGCCAATTAATAGGTTTAGCTTTTATTTGATTTATCAGATGTATGAGCCTATTATCGTCGGATTGTGGTTGGTTTAAATTGTATATCTCCACTTATTGATTGAAATTTTACTTTAATTTCTAAAGAAAAGTTATCTCAGAAAATGATGGAGATTAAAATAAGTTTTGGAGCTAGCATGATAAATCTTGCTACTTCTGAACACGTATGAAAGTTTTGGATTCTTCTCATTTATCCTCGTTTGTTATGCTTCCTCTTTTTCTTGGAATTGCAAAATATGCAATTAACCACCTTCTTCACCCTTTGGGATTTATGGATTGTTTCCATATCTATAAGAAAATGTTAGTTTGCCAACTTCCGAATTTAGTTATTTGTAATGTATAGGGTTGCCAAAGCCTAAAAGCTTGTTGATCCAAAATTATACCCATCTAACAACAACTATATAATGATGTTTTTATAAATAAGAGATTTGTCATGCATAATAATGATGTTTTTATAATTTTCGGTGGGTAATACAATTATCAAGCAATGCAAGTTCTTTTCCTTTTAACTTTATCATATAACTGCTTTTGTTGTTTAGTCGGTATTAGTTTTAAATTAATTCTGAGTCATTGTTGAGTGTATGCGGAGAGAGATTTATATGCAAAGTACGGCTTTCTAATATACATTTTTTTACAAGGGAAAACACCTAAAAAATACTTAAAAACTCTCGACCTAGATCACCCCCTAATGCAGAGTGCGAGAATAAAGTGCTCTGGTCATATCTTGATAGAGTAAGTCCTAAACAATCATCGGAGGCTCCTGAAGATACTGCAGCCCTAACCTTGATAGAGAAGCTAAAGTAGCTAGGCGATCGGCATATTGTTTTCCTTCCTAATGGATGTGCTGTAGTTGAACCTCTCATGCGCGATGAAACAACCCTCGAATATCTGTCACCAAAGGACAAATATCAAACATAACGTTATCAAAAGAGGAGAGAATGTTAATAACCTTCAGCGAGTCTACTTTGATTACCACTCGCTGATATCCACGATCCTACACCAGAGGAAGCCCTAAATGAAGCCCCCATAATTTTGCCTCTAGAGGCACTCCCACTCCAATATTCTGGATAAAACCGCCATACCAGTGGCCTTGGCTTGTCTGCAGAAGTCCTCCAGTTATGGCCATGTTGGATCCTGTGTTCACAGCGCCACTAGGGTACCCAAAGGCATACCCTGTGCTTGAAAAATATGGCTTTCCACCATATTGGCCCGGATGATCCAACCAACATAATCCATGACGAGTCTAATTCCTTCCACCGGCTAAACAAAGTCGGTGTCAAAGATGTTGTTGTTACGTCATTTCCATAAAAACTAGCAAGCGAATCCAAAGGTAATAGCCTACGCTGTCTGTTTGAATTGAAAATGATGTTGAAGGTTTCTAAAAACCCACGTCTCCTCATCATGTTGGAAGAAATCCCTGTCTATTATTTGAGAAGGGATTTTTTTCCAAAAAGAAGTTACTTTAGGGCAATCCCGTAGAGCGTGGAGAATTGACTCATCCTATCCACAGAAATGAGAACAACTGTCCATTGTTAAATGACACACCACTCACTGTTAACAATTTCCTCTTAGCCAAAAGCCAAAGGAAAGACCTAATCCGCTGTGGTCCTGCCTATTTCCAAATGATCTCCCAAAGCCTGCTAAATTCGTCCGTGTTGGTTTGTTCGATGAGATTATAAGCAGATGCCATTATGAATTTCCTGGGATTTGTGGGAACCCATATCAATTGATCTTCCACTTGGTCATCGATGTTTGGTCGAATTGACGCAATCATCATACAAACTGTGGAGGGAAGATATTGTTGGAAAAGATTCCAATGCCATTCACCAAATTCACTTATGTAGTCAAACACTGTGGCATTTTGGACACTATCCAAAATGTGGGTGGTGGCCACTAAATAAAGTGGTCCCAAATCCTCGACCCAACTATAAAGCCAGAAGAGAATGCGTCGTCCATCGCCCAGCTTCCATTTAGCTCCTTGGTGCACTAAGTGCCATGTCGCTGATATCCCCCTCCAAATTGTCGAAGTCCTTTTTCGAGCTAACGTCTGAGGAAGGTGATATGCATCTAAGCGGTATTTGGCTCGCAGGATCTAAACCCATAGAGTATTGGGTTTTGTGATTAAATCCCATCGGAGTTTTGTCAGAAACACATCATTGGAAGATCTAATGCGTTTTATACCCAGTCCCCCCGCTTTTTTAAGTTTACACACTGCAACCCAATAGACAAGAAGTATTTTCTGTTGCCCATCATACGACCCCCAAATTAAGTCTCGTATTAATTTTTCCAACTCATCACAAAGTTATCGGGGCAGATGAACCGTTTATATTGTGAAAATTAGAAGGGCCGAGATTACGGATTGGGTTAAAGTAACCTAACCCGTTAAAGATAACATTTTAGAATTCTAGCCCGCCTGCTTCTTTTGGGATTTATCTAGTATGTACTGATAAGTATGTCGGGTGGTGCGCTAATGGTCAAAGGAACTCCTAGATATTTTCCAAGATTGTTCGTACTGTGAACTTTCAACGCTTGACTGAGCTGCCGCGCTGTATCGCGAGGAACATTCTTGGAGAAGAAAATCCGAGTTTTATCTGTATTAATACGATGTCCCAAAGCTTGACAAAAACTATCTAGAGTCTGATTTATCACTTGTGTTTGGTCATCTGTAGCTTCAGCAAAAAGAACGAAATCGTCGGCAAAGAATAAATGCGAAATTGGAGGTCCCATGAGGCTTAATTTGATCGGTTTCCACTGTCTTGGCTCACTTCTAGCATAATAAGATGCCTTGACCCACTTCCAACATAATAAGATGCCCTAATCTTTCCATGCATAGCACAAAAAGATAAGGCGATAAAGGGTCGCCTTGTCTGATACCTCTGGAGGGTTGAAAGGGTTTGGATAAAGTACCTTGCTAAGCGAATTACATAGTCACTGTCGTCAGACACTTCATAATGACCTTAATGAGGTTCTACGGAAGCCCAATATTTGTTAAAGTATTTTGAATGAAATCCCATCGAAGCCGGTCATAAGCTTTTTCTAGATCTACTTTCAGAACAAAATACTCGGTCTTTCCCTACTTTTTTCTCATTGTGTGTATGACCTCCTAGGCAATGATAATATTATCAGTAATTTGATGTATAGGAATAAAACTGCATTGGTTCTCCGCCACAAGGTAATCAAGATGGCCTTTCAATCGATTCACAATAATTTTAGCTATGACCTTATAGAGCACCGTACAGAGGCTAATGGGTCTGAACTGCGAAATATGGGAAGGAGTGGGAATTTTTGGAATCAATACCAAAATGGTTTGATTTAAGTCCTCTTCCCATCATTCCAGGTGAAAAATTGCCTGAATAAAAGCTACCACTAAGTGTCCTACTTTATCCCACTGAGTTTGATAGAATAATGCATTGCAACCATCCACTCTCGGGGCTTTGTTTGGGTTTATGGAAAAGACCACACTCCTAATTTCTATTTTATGGACTGGGCCGCTAGTTCAGGAGTCCTTGCCTCTGAAAGCTGAGGGCATGCTCCTGTAAGTAAAAACTGTTGACTAGGCGCAACTTCGGGGGCATACAACTAGACAAAAAAATTCCTTGCTAAAAGACTTAGTTGCTCCTAATCAGAAATCAAGGATCCCGTGTCATCAAAAAGGCGATCTATCTTTAATTTCTTCCTTTTAGAAAGGGTTCCAATCACCCTTTGAGATCCATTCACATCTGGCGCATTGGTGCCAAAAAAGCTCCTCCTCACTCAGAACCTATAAGAGCTCAGTGCTCAGTTGTTCCTCTAAGTCTAATAACGAATTTGAATTATCAGATTGCATAGATCTCTGTATTCCCTCCAAACGGGCAAGAAGTCTTTTTTTTTCAATGGAAGATATTACCAAAAACATCTTTGTTCCATCGCATAAGATGAGTAGCAAAGATGGCTAAAGATTTGCTGAAAGTCTCCTCATCAGGTATCCAATGTGTATCAACCACATCAGCAAAACCAAAATGGGTTAACCACGCATTCTGAAAGCGAAAAGCAGGGAAGAGATTACTCTCTAAGAGGGGTTGTTGAAGTGAAGCAACAAAGGTCAATGGTACGACCTAAGAAAAGGTAGGGGTTGATTAATCGTATGGGGGAATAACCTAATCCAAGAAGTTGAGGCAAACACTCTATCCAGACGTGCTTGGATTGTGCCTCTCCTCCACGTAAATTTCGATCCTATGAAACACAAATCGTGAAGACCACACTCATTCACCCAATTCTTAAAAAGTTGATTCACTACCCTTGCTGTAGTAGCTCCACCCCTTTTGTCTGACACCTCCAATTTAGCATTAAAATCTCCTCCCACAAGCCATGGCCCGGGGTTAGAGTGACCTATCCATTTTAAAATCGGCCATAAGATTTTTTGAGAGGCAAATTGTTGACTAGCATAAATTGGCATAAAGTCAAAAAAACAACCACCATACTTGACTTTGGTACGAAGGAATTGTCGATGGGCAATGACCACTGAAACTTCAACGTCGTGTTTCTAAAGCATCCAAATTCCACTAGAAAAGCCTTCTGCTTCAACCCTGAAGGAAAAATCAAAACCCAATTTATGGATCACTTTTTTCGCCCTAGCTCCACTAATTTGCGGTTCTAACAAAACCATAATACTAGGTTTATATATACCCTTATAATTATGAATTATTGCCTGCACACGATTTCCCCCATGCTTTGACAATTCCATATGAGAATCGACATCATGGGCTAGGGTCATGATTGGGCCTCCTTACATCGGTGTGTAAGGAGATATTCTTTGTGATAGTGACCGTATCTCCACTATCAAGGATGTCCATCCCTTGCACTTCATTAATTTCTAGGGTCGAACCTCCAGGTATTCTGTAAGGAGGATCAGTGTGGGGAATCATGTCCCTTTGGATCCCCTCTAAATTATCGGTTCCTTCCGTCATGAGATGACTTTCCTCTGCTGCTGTTCCAGTTTCCTATAAGGCTTGGCTATCGCAGATCATCTCGGTATGAGAGGTAATATTTATCGCAAGGTGGTTATCCTTTACTGTAGGAACTAATTGGATCTCTGTTATTTCCTTAGAGCTCGCCTCTTGAGATCCACCTGCCATCACACTATTATTCTAGAGAGGCTTAGGAGTAATCTTGAACTTACCTTTTGAACCAGCCTGCGTACTTTTCTTTGTTCCTGTAGATGTCGACACGATCTGTGCCTGTCCTTTGCCAAGAAAGTCAGTTAAATTAAAACGGAAGCCCAATCCTGAAGGAGTATGTTGCACAGTAGTCACCATCTTTTCAGTATTTTTGATATCTATAAGAGCCAGTTCTTCCAGGGGAGAATATCTTGAGCCTCCCACTTGGGTTTGTGTTTTGTACTTGCTTAAGCCACACTAATCTTGACGTTTCAATGGTGCCCAACTAGTCTTGCGCTGCACTTCCTTCCACTGTTCATAGCCATTAGAGGACTCGTTTGTGGGGCGTTCTGATGTTGTTGCTCTTGAACCCTGATGCGCTGTAGCGCCATCTTCCTGCCCAGGTGCCAAGGTTGCAGGTTCCGGTGGGAGCTGAGGTTGCTTCGGGCACTTACTTGGATCATGGCCGACCATGCCACAACTGAAGCAGATGTGAGGGAGGCCTTCGTAGATAACCAAGATCGACTCCCCCATCCAGCTCCACTATGTGACGTAGTAGGACACTAAGATCAATATCAATGGCCACGCGTGCGAACTTCCCCCTCTGCATTAGCATGGTGTTTTTGTCGATCTTCAGTGTTTTTCCCACTATATTTCCTAGAGCGTTTAAGATCCGAGGGTGTTTTCAGTAGACCCATATGCAGATGTGACAGGAAAAATAGTGATGCAAGTTTATAGAATAAATAAGTAAAAAACTGGCACACAAAAATTTAAGCAAATAGAATGACAATACAATACATAAGGACATACTGATGGTTGACCTAATCTGTTAGTACCTTACACCCTATAAAGACCGGCTCTTTTCGTCGCTATTCGCGCTAGGAGTCTTTACTGAGCGACCCACTCGCAAAGGTATAAAGGACATTGGGTTGCACTTCCTATGCGGCAAGTATGAGACATGAGGACTCTAAAGGGTGTCGATTACCCTTATCCTATCACGCCAGACTTTCCTAATTCTAGTAACTGCCTCAGTGAGGGCCAACTCTGACATATCTTTCTTGATCACTTCCCTCCAGGTCTTGTAAGGCCTTCTTTTCCTCCTCTTGTAGCCACTAAGGTTTATTATCTCACAACGTCGTATCGGAGCATCAGAGGGCATCCTTCGCACATGCCCAAACTACTTAAGCTTTTTCTCTCTCAACTTGTCTGCAATACTAGCCACCTGTAGTCTGTCTCTCACTACCCTATTTTGTACCCTATCTCTTATGGTAATGCCACACATCCACCTAATCATATGCATTTCTGCTACCAACAACTGTTGCGTATGTCTACGTTTAGTAGGCCAACACTTTGACATACAACTGTCGCGTAGGTCCCGTTGAATTTTACAGGGACCCTTTTATCACATAAAACACCTGATGCACTCTGGCATTTAATCCACCCAGATCTAATACGATGCAATATATCGTCATCGATATTACCATCTCTCTAAATGATGGATCCGAGGTATTTAAAACTCAATTTCAGTGGTATGAAGTCAGTGCCTATTGCTACCGCCGCCTCTTGTACCATCTAGCTACCTGAAAAGTTGCATTCTAAATATTTCATCTTAGACTTGCTCATTCTAAAACCTTTCGATTCTAATGCTTCTCTCCAACTTTCTAACTTGGCATTGACCCCCTCTTTGGTCTCATCCACTAAGACAATATTGTCAGTAAATAACATACACCAAGGTACCTCTCCTTGAATATGTTAGGTAAGTTCATCTAACACCAACGTGAACAAAAAAGGACTTAAAGTCGAGCCTTGGTGTAGTCCAACACCAATAGAGAATGCTTCCGAGTCGCCTCCTATCATCCTTGTACTAGTTAATGCTCCTTCATACATATCCCTAATCACTCTGATATACATCCGAGGAATGCCCTTTGCCTCCGAACACCACCATATGAGTTCTCTAGGAACCCTATCATACGCTTTCTTTAAATCTACAAAAACTATATGAAAATCCTGTTTTTGTTCCCTGTAGCATCCCATTAGTCTCCGAAGTAGATGTATTGCTTCTGTCGTAGACCTACCAAACATAAGTCCAAATTGGTTGGTCGATATAGAAGTAGCTCTCCGGATTCTCTTTTTAATTACCTTCTCCCACAGCTTCATGGTATGACTTAGTAATTTGATGCCTCGATATTTTTAGCATTGTTGAATGTCTCCTTTGGCCTTGTACAAGGGGATCAAGCTACTCAATCTCCAGTCATCTGACATCTTGGCTGACTCGAGGATTACATTAAAGAGCTGCACTAATAACTCAATACTGATAGCTCCTATTTGCTTCCATACCTCTATAGGGATGTCATCCGGTCCTTCGGCCCTTCCGCTCCCTATCCCTCTCAAAACCTTTGTGATTTCTCCCCTTGTGATCCTCCCCCATGAGTACCCATTTAGACATTGTCTTAACACAGGAGGTTCCCCTAACTCTATGTTGACCAATATGTCTTCGTTCTATAAACCATCTCTTCCACCTCCGCTTGATGGCTTGGGCATCTGTGAGTACCTGTCCTGCTTCGTTATGTATATAGTAGACTTGGTTGAAATCCTTTGTCTCACGTGCCCTAGCTTTCGCTATCTTGAAAATACTCGTAGTGGCGGTCTCTCTCACTGCGAAGGCTACACTCTGCCACATCCGATTCGCATCTCCACTCACAACCCATATTGTATTATTCCTAACCTGAGTCCTAAAATGTTCTACTATGTCCCCTTTGAGTCTCCCCTATCTGATTTTGCAGCATGGCTTGGAAAATTGTTGTGTCCTCTATCCCTTAATTCCTAGATCCAAAACTAACAATTTATGTTGGGTTGATAGGCATGCAGTCGGAAGTACTTTGCAATCCTTGCACCATAATCTGGCGCTTGTCCTGACAAGGAGATAATCAATTTGCGTCTTGGTTGTGCTACCCTGAAACGTCACGAAGTGCGCTTCGTTTTTCTTTAAAAAGGAATTTAGTTTTACTAACTCATATGCTATAGCCATATCTAATAAATCAACCCCACTATCATTTTTAATGTTGTACCTGAAGCCCCCATGAGTTCCTGTATAACCGTCTGAATTTGCCCCTATATGCCCATTAAAATCCCCTCCTTGGATGATCTGCTCAGTATTGGAGATTTGTAGAAACACACCCTCTAGCGGCTCCCGGAATGTTTATTTTTATGATTACATAAATAAATAATTAATTAGGAATTTTAATTCAATTGATTAGGAATTTGTAGGAAATTACATTAAGTTAATTATAATTAAGAATTTCAATTCAATTAATTATGAATTTTAATTTTACTTAAATAATTTATTAATTATTATAAGAGAGAATTAATAAAACCAAAATCATTAATTATAGAAAATTTTTCTTTACACGAATGATTATCTAAATCATTTTACAAGAAATGATACAATTTACAAAATTAAGATAATATCATGCTAGATAGATAAATTTTGGATATTGGATATTGGAGAGTGGAGACTGAGAGAGCATCTAATTGTACTTGTTGGTAGGGTCATCAACAGTTTGGATCAAATCATGTATATGTACAAACATTATATTTAGTTATATAATATTAAAATAAAAATAATATTTAGTAATGTAATATTAAATTAAAAGAAAATTAAATATACCTTCATCTTCATATATTTGATCAAAACAACCTATAACTGGTCGATCACCTCCGTATTAATACCTGTGGCTGTCGGAAAATAAAAACACAATATTAGGTAAGATAATATTAAAATAAATAAATTAATATATTAAAAAGAAAAGAATTTACCATCATTATCTTCATTATTTAACCAACTTTGAGCACACATAAGGGCTTCCACGGTGCGATAATGAAGTGAACCACAATATAGAGTAATGACCCGACCACTAGTACTAAATGTAGACTCTGAAGCAATGATGGATGATGGAATAGCTAACAAGTCTCGTGCAATGACTTGCAAGATTAGATAATTATGTCAAGACATCTTCTACCATGACAATATATTGAACTGCTCACCTTCATATTCAGGAACACAATCTTTGAAAAAATATTTATCTAACTCCATCGTATTGTAAGAAATCCTAGCCCTTTTCTCTTTCAAAAATTTTGAAAGAGAATATGTCAATAATGGGTCAGAAGAAAAGGTCGAACTTGAAACTAAAGTTAAAGTTGAACTACCTGCACTACTAAGATCCCGATCATGAGTTTGTTGCATACTAACTTGATAATCATTAAACAATTAGTACCATAATTTTTTTACGGTAAGTATATGCTTTTGAACCTCACCACTGTCCAATGCATTATAAATATATTCAACCATGTCCATCTTATAGCTCAGGTCCAACGCATATAATACTACAACAATATCTCCAAAATTAGACCAATAAGAATTAAACTTCTCTGCCATATACTCCGCCATAGTCTGAATAAATGCATTGGACTCAAACATCCACTATGATAAATCATGCTTTATATTGGACATAGTGGACATAGTGCTAAAGATACAGTGCAAAGTTAGATATTTTGTCCCTGAGAATAATTTAGTCCAATTATTGAATAATTTCAACTTCATACATAGTTCTCTAGCCAATTCCCATTGATTATTTTGATCGTATATAGGTATAATGAAAATCCCTTTTGACTAGTTTAATAAACAGCTGAGCATACAGGATTATTGACCCTAACATCTTAAAGGTTGAGTTCCATATGGTTGGACAATCCAAAACCAACTTCTTTGAATTCGAATGCATAATATTTGTGCATCATCTTCAAAAGTTTAAACTCTTTTAAGAGTTGCACCCTAATATAGAACACTATTCCAAATACACTCTATTTCTTCCTTTATCGTCTCCAAACCATCCTCCACAATCAAGTTAAGAATATACGCAAAACAACACATATGAAATAACTTACCTCCAACTAATAATCTCCCAACCCGCATTACCCTTCAACTTCTAAATAATAGCATCATTTGTGCTACAATTTTTAGAGGATACTTTGTTGTTGATGTTCAAATTCATCAAACAGTCTTTTAATACGTTTGCCAATTTTTCACTTGTATGCGGTGTCGACACATAAATGAACCTATAATATACAAATATTACCAACATGAATCATAAATTCATAAAATAATGAAAAAGTAAATGAAAACAATATTAAAGAATATAAATTACCTCAAAAGTCTATTGCATAACTTCCAATCATCATCAATATAATGTGTCGTCACTGTCATGTAACCCTTCTTTTAGTTATCGACTGTCCACATGTCCGTTATTATGACAATTCATCCTTAAATAGTCAACAATGCTCTTAACGTTTCTCTCTTCTTGTCCTCATAAATTTTGAAAATATCATTCCTATGGTATTTCGACTTGGAACCTTGATTTGGTTGGAGTGAATTAAGAAATATCTTGAATCTTTTGCTTTCAACCATAGACAATGGTTGTTCGTCTCCAATGATCATATTATCCATCAAAATCCTCAATCTATTGTTGTCAAAAGTTGTTTTGGTGATTTCATCATTCCATATGTCTCTTTAAATGAGACATTCCACCTTTTGAACCACTCAAATACAACTTTTGACAATAATTTCAATATGCTTTTTCAATTCCATCGGTTGATATATTCTTCTTAAAATGATTCCAAACTCCACTTTTTTGTTAAGTAACTTGAGTTATAAACTTTTATGTTAAGTAACTTGAGTTATAATTGAACTTCTATCCTCACTTGGTGTCGGGATAGAAGTTTCCACTTTTACCTCCAGTATTGGATTAGAACTCCCAACTGAAAGAATATGCTCATCCATCTGACAAAAAACATATAAATACTTGAGGTTAGAAATAGTCCAACATATAATAATGAGCTCACTTTCTCTCAAGTTATTGTATATGATAGGGTAAGTTAAGGATATATTTGGAAATGAAACATTCTTAATCAATTCCATCAGTATATCAAGCCAAAGATAAAGAAAAGTTCAATTCTTTAAATTACATTATCGTCTATTCCAATCATAATGATTCATTTCATTTGGATTCCAAAATTAATTGGTTCAAATGCCAACTTAGCTACTAAGTAAATACATGAAAAAAAGGTGGAAATTTTCCAACATAACAAAGATAAAATAATGAAAGAAAGAAGGTGACAATTTTCCAACAAAACTTTCGATGCATCTCAAAGCTTAAGCAACAACCTATAATGAGCTCACTTTCTCTCAAGTTGGTTCACTCCAAATACATCAATGTTAATAGCTATCAACAACAACTAATTGACCCTTTCAATATGTTCAAACCCATTATGATATTGTTTTGTGCACAAACCAAAATAGACATGCCCTAGTCACAGCTGGCAATGCAAAAAAGCTTTAAATCTATGACACAAAGAGAGGTCACAAACTTACATAAAGAAGGAAAAACATTAGTGAACATTTAGTAACCTTTCCTCAATCATTTTCTTCTAGAGTGCCTTGCCTTGCCTTATTATTTACGTTAACATAATCTCATGAGTTCAATTTATTCCTTTATAGTTGACAAACATATACAAATTGTATATTACTTTTCATCCTTGTCAATAATTAATACAAAAATAGAATCTTTATAATTGACACACATATATAAATTTTATATTACTTTATTCCTCCCAATTTCCTAAAATCCCAACAAAACATCGCTCAACTTAACTAGTCATTCCATTCATATATATTGCATACACACATAACTCAAAAGCATGCTGATCATTCTTACCTTAATCAACTGATAAGCATAAGCTTTTCCATTCAATCATCCCATGCTTTAATTACCACATTATAATTTTCTTATAGATATAAGACAATTTATTACTTTAAATTAATATATTGGTTAATGAGGTTAGGAAAGTGAAAAAATTGATAAATTAAATATATTGGTTGATGAGGTTAGGAACATGTATATATCTAACTATATATACCTTATAGTATAAGGAACACAATTTCAGACAAGTTAGGCATGTTGAAGACTACAAATGCTTTCCGTATAAATCATTGATGGAAAAAATAATAGTTCACTTCAAATCAATTTTAAATGCTGATGGAAATTTATTTTATTTGTAATAAAGGGTGTTTTTATGTTTTAATCATCATCTTCGAGCATCCTTTTTTTCCCCCTTTTTTTGAGGATGATAACCATCATCTATTTCATATCTGTGTTACACTGATCTTGCCATGGATTGGAGGTCCCCATTTATGAAAGAAAAGCATAAAAAAGAAACAAATTCATTAACAATCAAGAGTGGGGGCATTTCATCAAATACTATACTTGCATTATCCCATATTCTCATTACTAATATACAAAGTTCTCAAATTAGCTAAATCAGTTCTCAAAACTATCAACTATTAATAAGAAACCAAATTTAAGAAGAGAGAATGAGAGATTGCCTTATTAATTGTGTTGGACCGTTGGTTGTTTTGAGCGTTGGTGACTTCACACAGTCGACGATTGATGAAGGAGCTGGGGAAAGGGAAAATGACACGAAGAAGAAGAAGGAAGGAAGAACATGGCCGGGTGATGCGAAGAAGAAGAATGGATGAAGAATAGAACAATAACGCAAAGAAAAGTTAAGTGATTGAAGTGAAAAACCATAGGTAGGGATGGTAGTGAGTTTTCAACCCGATTAATATCTGCACCACTTGACCTGAAAAATGGACATGGAGGCTAAAAAAATGGATTTTAAATGGATGCTGAAAAATGGATGTGGATATGGATTTGGATATGGGTCTAGTGATAACCCAAACCAATCGATACCTATATCCTACCCGTTTTTTATTAACTCTATTTTTTTGTTTTGTCCTGAATATTTATGGTTAAATATAATAAAAATGTTAATATTTTCTAAGAAGAAATAACTTTAAAATCCCTACTTTACTCCTCAGTCCTTAAAAATGTTAATATTTTCTGAGAAGAAACAACTTTAAAATCCCTACTTTACTTCTCAGTCCTTACCTTTTTCATCATATTTTATTTTCTTATAGGAATAATGCAAATGATATGAAGGTGGAGTTTTGAATGTTGTGAAGTTCACACAAAGACAATTTAAAGCTTTGGATATTTCTGTCTTTGTTCCAGTTTTTGATTGTAAAAAATATATGTTGTCTTTGCACTAAACATTATGATTTTTATTATTCCAATTTTATGATTTTTTAAGACATACAAATCAAAATCTTGACTTATTATTATTAAAGTAATTTTGATTTGGAGCATTCGCAAAAATCTATTTTTTTATATTTTCTATTTAGAAGTTATATTTTTATGTGCTATAAAACCCAATGGATATCCAAAAACCCAAACAATTTAATAGATTTGGATATAGATAGTAAATCGTAAAAGCTGATGGATTTTAAATGGATAATAGATTGAGTAATAAAAATGGATATGGATATGGGTAGCGTAATATCCGAACTGAACCCTACCCATTGTCATCTCTAACCATAGGAGATTGTCGTTGTTTGTGAGTGACTGGCAGTGGTTGGGTGAGGGGGAAGAGAAGCTTGTTGCGTTTCGTTTAATGTCATTTTGCTTGTGGTTTTTTAAACTTCTACTTAAACGATGCCCTTTTTATTTTAGAAATTAAAATTTTCATTAAAATTAAGAAAATTTACATCTAAAACGCTATCCCTCGTGGACGACCCACTTAGCTTACTAGATACACATAAAAAGACAAAAACGGCAGCGTTCAACAAAGCTTCGCTCGATGATTAGGGTAAAACTTCTTTTGCCTCTCTCGAATCTTTGATCATTTACTCAATTTGGGAGAGTGGTTGCGATGCTCCGGAGACGACGCTTGTGCTGGTCCTTGGGGTTCCTCACTAGCTATTATCCTCAAGTACCAGGTTCCATTTCGATCCACCTTTAGGGTTAGGGCAATTTAAGTGTCTCTGAGATAATTTTTTGCTTTCGCAGGAGGGAGAAACTCGTTGAGATCTCGGTTCTTCTATAACTAGGTAGCGATTGAAGTCCTGATTCAGATCAATATAGTTATGCTTTGTTTCCTTTCTCCACGCCTTCTTCAATCAACCACTGTTGACATCTTGGGTTTGAAAATCTGGGTTTCCTTCCTCAAGGCATAGGGCTTTATAGACTAACCAGAAAAGGGAAATCTTAACCACACAAAGGTACCAGATTTAAATGTTTATAGATTTCCTTTCTTTTCCTTGATTACTCTGTTGTTTAATTCTTTATCTACTGATGACAAGGATATGGATGAAACATTGACCTCACTTTATTTTCAAACTAGGAAAAAGTGCAGATTCCAGGTAAGTCTGTACTATTCATCTCCTCTATTTCCTTTGATACTGCAATAAGTAGTCTGCTTGTATAGTCTTAGGGACTATAGTGAGTAGTGAATTGGGTTGCATTTTTGGCTGTAGATAGAGTAACTAGTTTATAGGACTATCTGAACTAGCTATTGCTAAATGCTATATTCTCCAAGCTAGAGCCATTCTCCCACTACATTGGAGGTTTAACTGATTGATGATCAGTTGCTCTCTGATGCTGACGGTGGTGAGATCTAATAGAGAGATTATCAAAGTAGATTGATCTTTAAATCTTCTACTATTCCTTTCTTTCCGGATAATATGAAAACAAGTAGCCACCAAGAGTAGAATAATAGCCTTATCAAAATTTGAAAAGTTCAAATTAGGTAGTTCCCTTATGATATTTGTGAGTCTGTCATAGTTGAAATTAGAGGCACATAGCATGAAAATTTTTGCCCATATTTCTGTTGGGACCCGATCTCGAGACCGGACCTCAACCAAAAAAGCAAAAAACAGAATCGAAGACGAAGAGGCGAAAAGCGAAAACGAACGAAATCGCCTCCGAAAGAACGAACCACAAAACGGAAATACAAAAACGAAAAACAAAGCGACACTAATGAACTAATCAAAAACGGAAATACGAAAAATGAAAAGAACGGACGAAAACACAAATCGAATAACAAACGGAAACGAGATCAAAAGCGAAAATCGAAGGAACGGATCGCGAAGCGAAACGAATCGGAAGTAAAGCGAAGACGAAGCAAGCAAACGGTTCAAAAGAACCAAAACTAATGTCTGACATTCGGTAACGAAAAATTTTAGAAAATCCTCGCGTGTTGTGTTGGAAACCCTAAAAAAAAATTTGAAAATCCTCGCGTGTTGCGTTGGAAACCCTAAAAAAAATTTCGAAAATCGTCGCGTGTTACGTTGGAAACCCTAAGACTAAACCAATCCAAAATTCGGTATAAAATATTTTCTTTCTTTTTCGTCTTTAGTCAATCTCGTACAAATCAAACAATAAAAATTTCCCCATTTGGGACATCATCCATTCGAATCTCACTTTCCTTTGCCATAATTTTTCCATAATTTCAATTTACTAGAATTCTCTTAATCATGCATATCTTAACCTCATCTTTAAAACTCTTATTCTAATTTTTCCTTGCCATAAAAACAATTTTATAAAAAATCGGGCAGTATAACGGCTATGTTTTCAGAAACCCAAAAATCACTTCAATAATTCTTAATCATAATTAGAATCATCCATATCTCAATTCTCAATCAGATCTTAATTCAATATACAATTTCATCAGTCAATCCAAAACCCAAACCAATCATACTCATATACAATCACAATTTATATTCCATAATCATACACAAATTTATATCTCAAATCCATACACAATTTCTTAATTCTTCATAATTCATACACCTCATGAATTAATTGCTTACAAGAATATCTCATATTCACTACATAAATCCATAATTCGTATACATCAAGAATTCAATGCTTACAATACATTAATGGCATTCCAAGCCATAACAAAACTAAAACCAGAATCCAAAATACTTAAAACACAGGACAAACAAAATCGAACCCAAGCCTTGACTTTCTTTCATCCGATCTCCTGTTCGATACCTGGAGATTGGGATGAAAAGGGGGTGAGCTTGACAACTCGTGGATAACATGTTTATACATTGAAACATAACCAAAATCATTTTCTAAACTTTTGCCATTTTATAAAAATCTCACAGTAGGAAAATCATCGAAAGCTTATTTTTCAAACTTTTCAAACCATTCATAATCAATCTCAAATAATTTCACGGCAGAAAATCCTCAATTTATCATTTCTCAAAAACTTCCAATTCTTCACAAATCACGAAAAAAATTTAAAACATGAATCCATCACATAATAAAATGCATCACATTATCAACCAAATCAAGACACATAAACACATCAAAGTGGTTTGGGTCGGTCTATAACGGAACGTACTGCACATTTCCGCATAGAGGTCCTGTGCAGCCGTGAACAGAAGGTACTACACTTTCCCGCATAGCGGTCCAGTGTAGCCGTGAACTTATGGGAGTCCCAAATCGGAGCTCCAGTGCCACTAGTGGGCAGGCGGGCGAAGCCTATAAAAAACGAGACAAGTGCACTTGACTCTAACTTATGGGACCTAACCAAACTCACATAACACATTTTCATGCTTGAAAATCATATTGCCCGAAAGGCACATTTCGAAATCTCAAATTTTCATGCAATGTCATAATCAAGCATAAAGTGACACATATTTCACATATCAAAATCTTAATTCATCCAAACACAAAGAATGCACAAATCATAACAATTTATCAAAATCATAAATCAAATAAATTCCCATTCATAAATTTCCACAATTGCAAAAATTCACATAGCAATTTTCCAGTCATTCACAACCAAGGATTCTCAAACATCAAAGTCAAATGAATGCATAAATTTTCATAATTAACAAATCATTTAAGCATCATGAATTTCAGAATTTTTTATCAATTTATCAAAATCATTTGAAACAATAAATCTAACCTTTGTAACAATTTTTATAATTTCAGAAATTTTCTTCATTTATCAAACATTCAAAACTTGTAACAATTTTTCAAAAACGTCAGGAAATAAATAAAAATTTGATACTTTCTTTCTTAATTTTTCGAAAACATATACATGGCTTATAATTCAAAATATAAACACGGTACCCACCTCAAATCCATGCTTGAAACTTGTCCAAAGCTTCAATTTTTCCAAAGCCTCATTCAAATCCCTAAATCAAGACAAAAATCCACAATTTATATCCATCCAAAATTGAACATCAATTGGGCGTAATTACTAAAATTAACCTTAGAAAATCACAAACCCCTAACATTCTTAACCTATCCAAACCAAAAATCTCATCAAAA
>JANZLC010000002.1:26616932-26627892 GCA_026413385.1 Erythroxylum gracilipes | reverse complement strand
ATCCATGCTTGAAACTTGTCCAAAGCTTCAATTTCTCCAAAGCCTCATTCAAATCCCTAATTCAAAACAAAAATCCCTAATTTATAATCATCCAAAATTGACCATCAATTTGGGCATAATCACTAAAATTAACTATAGAAATTATAACCCCATAACATTCTTAATCTATCTTAACCAAAACCTCAACAAAAACTCAAAGATTAAAAATCATCTCTTACCTTCATCTTCTCCATTTTCATATTTTTTTAGCTCCATAGGAAGCTTTCATGCTCTTCCACATTTTTCCTCTTGGATCTACACCAAAATCCCTCTTGAAGTCTCCTAAAAGTCGAAATCTAGCTTTGCTTCTTCTTCTTCTTTCTCTCATCTCCACCGAACGTGCTTCTCTCTTCTCCCCTCTTCTTTCTTTTCTTTTCTTTCATTTTTCCTTCTCATTTTCATAAACTCTCCCTCTCTAATATGACAGCCACTTGCCATGTCATTTAATGAAATACAAATGACCATATTACCCTTCCATATAAGCCTAAAACCTTAACTCCTTATGTGATCTTCCAAAATTGCCCTTGAACTTTATTTCAATTCATACTTACTTTAGGACATTTTTCTCACCATCAAATTGAAGGAATTTGCCAAAACTTCCTTCTAGAGAAATGTTCCTCATTGTCTTAATTTCATAATTCCACCAAAATCATTTAATTTGGTGCACTACACCAAGAGTTATACTCCAAAACATTTCAGACAATCATTTTGCTAACACATTTCTAGCAACTTAATTCCATCGGAAAATTGACATTCTTAAAGACTAAATTGAAACTCAAGTCCTTCAGAACATTTGTATCCCTTTTTCTATAGTTTAATCCAAATCAAGAATCACCTCATTTGGATGAATATAGGAGAAATTATAGCCAAAATACTGTCAGCACTTACCAATCCAAGACTGAACATTAAACCCAACTTCGAGTCAGAAATTGAAAATCTTAGGGATTGAATTAAAATTTGAGTCCTTATATGAATTTTAGCCTCATGTCTCTATTTTATTTTGCCTCAAGAATCAATCCAATTGGATCTCTACACATCAAGAATTTCTCAAAGCACTGAACCATGTTTAGAAAATTTCCGAACTCACTCTGATTAAATCAATAATCCTCAAGTTAATCTCAAAAAAATCATAATTCTCCATGAACAGATAGAAGAAAGTCTTAGAAATCCAACGCTTCAAAAACCAAGTCAATCGGATGTCGAACGGAGAAATTATAAGCAAAAGATTGCAAAAGGGTCGGATTATGAGCAAAATAACACAACATTATATATATATATATATATCCAAATTTTCCAAAAATCATAACTCTTGATCCCGAACTCTAAATTTAACAAATTTGGTATCAATAGAAAGATAAAAGGAAGCTCTACAACTTCCATGAAGAACAGAAAGATCAATTTGGCCTCTAAGAGGGTCAAAAAGTACTGCAAAATTTCTGTCCACAAACATATCACCCTAAATAATCACATAACTTCTAAAATTTCTATCTGTCAATTCCAAGGTCCAAACATGTCATATTTTATATCAATGTAAATATCAAAACATAATCTAAAACTTTCATGAAGATCCTAAGAGCAATTTCTCACTTTATAAGGGTCAAAAAGTCATTCAAAGTTTCTGTCTTGAAAAATCAATCCTAAACAACATCAAGACTTCGATCGATCATAACTTCTAGCTCCGATATCGATAAATTGCACACTTTATGGCAATAAAAAGCTGGGGATATCAGCTACAACTTTCATTAAGATCACTTACTCTAATTCAAACAACATCAGTCCGACAATTTGTCTCAAAGCATAGCACACACAAACTTACTTTATGAACATTTTCCAAACACAGCAAAATATACTTAACTTCGAAAAATCATAACTTTCGATTCCGATATCGAAAACTGTCATACTTCATGGCGACATAAATTTTTCAACAGAAGCTACAATTCTCTTGAAGATCATTTTATCAAATTTTGCCTAAATCAAAAAGTCAACTCTCTATGACCAAAAAGTCAAACTTTTCTCAATTATTCATATTCTCACACTTTTTACCTTTATTTCTTGATCTTCTACTTAATTTCAATCAACTCATTCACTTTAACTCTTATAAACTATACAAATCTACTCAAATATCCAAGACATAAAAACTAATCAATTCTTTTCTCATTAATTTTCTTAAGGCACAATAACATCTACAACAAAATTCATATACAAAAACACTCATTGAATTTTATTTTAATATTTCTAATTTCTACTAAAGGTTCGGGGTCCAACAATTTCCCTCGAGAAAACACATTCAAAAAGAGATGGTCTCCGGTTTAATCTCCTGTTTTAAAGTTGTATTGTAACTTAAATGACGTCGTTTTGCTACATTTTAAAAATAACTTCCATAAGCAAAACAACATCGTTTTGCTACAAACAATGATTTTATTGTGACCTTGGGCCGGTCCGACCTCCTTAGCCTGTGGCCCGACACGATGTGGCCTAGGCCAAACTCAGGCAATCCGTGGCCTGATTTGACTTGGCCAAACCTGTTGACCACAATCTTGGCACGACAATTTTCGACATCCTTATTATCTGAAACATTTTAATAAGCTATTTTCAATTTTTTTGATTTAATTTAATTTAATAATTTCACTATTAAAGACTAACCTATTTATTAATTAATCAATCAATTTTTATACTTTAATTAATTTTTATAAACCAAATAAATCAATTTTTATTTAATAATTCATTTTTAATTAAAATTTAAAATTTTTAATAAATAAAAAAATTAGTGTTTAAATTCTTAAATTTTATTCGTACTTATCATACACACATTTTTAACGGTCAGAAGCTTCATTTCATGACAAACTAAAACGACTAAAAAGTAGATTTGCAGTCATTGCCTTCAACCCTTACTATGCAAATCTTTTAAACAAAATTGTCCCTCATTTTCATGCATGATGATTATTACGAGCGAAAAGCCAATGAATTTTCTTCCTATTTTTACAATAAACCACAAAGTGAAAACGGAAAATAGGAAATGAGACATTAAATGTTTTAATTACATTAACAAATTTCGTATATCAACCTAACCGATGCCAACAGTTGGGGTCATAGAGAGTCAAAAAGTGCCAAAACCATAATTGCAGGTGCTTGGGCATCGGTACTACCATTCGGCGCAACACAAAGTAGTACTAGCGGTAGACAACAAAAATTTCTTTGAGAAAGCTGCTACTGCAGTTCAGTTCAACACAATAATAATTAATTCATGAAGAGCACGGAGAAACACAAAATTTTAACATTCACTTCAATATCTCCAAGATTAACTTGTTTAAATCCACGAAACAAGTATCAACTGGCAAAAGCTGAAACAAAAAACATGGTCGAGGACCCTCACAGCCTTCTTCCTCTCCTCCCGCCCTTTCTACGTGTGCTGTCGGTTGGGATGGGAGTCACATCCTCTGAAAATTTGCATACAAGAAATAAATCATTATCTCACCACACGAGAAGTCAAATACCATAAAATTTTGCTGTCCAGAACAGGAAAAGGAGAACAGTTCAAAGGGTGACATTTATGTTAAGACAGATCAAATAAATATATGCAGTACCTATACGACCAATCTTCATTCCAGATCGAGCAAGGGCACGAAGAGCAGACTGAGCTCCTGGACCAGGTGTTTTTGTCTTGTTCCCACCTGTGGCTCGGAGCTTGATATGAAGGGCAGTAATTCCAAGTTCCTGCATCATTAGAATAAGAAACAAAGTCTTAGTTTATAAGATGATAAGCACCGCGGTCATAGGAACTTAGACCACCTACGGCTTGAGTAAACAAAAACCACCTCGAATGCAATGATTAATAATTGCAATTAATACGACAAAACATCTGGGAGGAGTTTGAGGTCATGTTTCTCTTAAAAAAGGAACATAGGGGACAAGAAAAAGCTTAGAGAAATAACAAGGAAGTGGAAGTGGTGCATTGCTTTGCTGTGTAAAAAGAGTGAGAAATCTGTTCATGCAAAGGCAAAGCAACGGGATATTACATAAAGGCCACAGTTGACACCTTGCCTCAATGAATCAAAAAGAAAAGCAAGCCAATTTGACTAGGCACCCAGACCTAGTGCATCCACCAACCATAGATAATTATAACAACCACGTTACACAAATAGAAGATTCAGGTAGGATTCTAGATTTAAATGTAGGATAACCTTGCATCTCTGGGCAACATCCTGTGCTGCAAGCATGGCAGCATATGGTGAAGACTCATCTCTGTCAGCTTTAACCTTCATTCCACCTGTTCCAGAAAACAGACTTAGGGATAATAGTAACTTGTAAACATACAAGACAAGTAATGGAAAGAAAAGGGAAATAAATAAACTGCAATCCAAATAAAACTGAAAATTTTTAGTCAAATTTTAGAAATAAAGAAGCATTACAAACTATGCACAACAAATAAATTCACATGTCAACACAAATTCATGTGACATCAACAAAGGAATCATGTGCAAAAACATGTAAACTTTTCATCAAACATACCTAAACGACAAAAATCTTTGAACGAGGTCATATTTGCAAGCTTTTGATCTTAAAACCATACTAAAGTTCCCATGACAGGCAAATTTTAAGTCAATCAATATTGATTTTCCATAGCTACTAAATGACAAAAGGTTGTGTTACAGCATTAAAAGTTCTTACATACCAGTAATGCGGACAAGAGTTTCTCTTCCAGAAAGATCTGTCACATGCTGCAGTTCACAATAACCAGATTACTTTACAATCGGTGATAGGATATCGGACACCACAAAAGCTACCAAAAATCCTTTCAGTACTTACAATGAATGTGTCGTTAAATGATGCATAGATGTGGGCCACTCCAAAAACATTCTCACCATCTCTTACTGCAGGACCAAGAGTCACGTTTTCTTCCTTGGGTTCCCTAACCTTTCTTTTTGACTGAAAATCACTCGCAGCAAAGCAACACAAGTTATGGATCGAGAATTTTTCAACACAACAATGCTCTAAAAGTATAACAAGCATAATAATAGTAAAACAGATATCACCACATAAAGTCTCTACATCACTCTATACCCCAGAAAGGAGGATCAAGCTTCAATAATACTGACATTAACAGATGTAAAAGAGGCTATTACAGCCGATTATCTCAAATCAAAAGAGAAATCAACGAAAAAGCATAAAGAACATCGCTTTTAACTTGAAACTATCGCAGGAGATCGCATTTAAAATTTTTTTGCTTTATACCAATGACGACAGCTTATAACAGATTGATTTATAGAAACTATTAGCCAACTCTTTTTGTATATGAAAATTCGATGTGCCCACTTTGAAAAAAACGAAAACCAAACAAAAGGATGAAGAGTGGCAAATCCACAGGTTTTAAAGCATTAAACGGGAAGAGTTGCAAAATAAATGGTTACGAAAAGGAATTGTTTAACATATCTAATACTATGGATTAACTCCACAGACAACTAAGATCTGTGATAGAACAGATTAACTACACATACAGCGAACAAGGAAAGGAATAAAGAACATACAATACGGCCATCAAGTGAAGTGAATTACAGAAGAGATTTACCATGGTTGAAGAAGACGAAAGAGATACTGGAAGCCACTCGCAGAGAGAGTAGAGGTGGGGCGTTTTTCTGACTGCTTCGGAGACGAGGAAACTTGAAACCCTCGTATTATATATATGAGGGAGTGCGCCTAGGGTTTTAGCTGGTGTGTGTGTGGAATGTGGACAACCCAATTCAACTAAACTATATCACCATCAGGCCCAAAGTCCAAATCCGAGCCTATTAAGGCAAAAGTTGTTTTAGACAAATTAGAGAGAGAGAGAGGGAAAGCAGGAGAGGACTACGACATAACGTAGGAAAGCATGAGAAACTATAATATTAATATCTCTTTTAATTTTTTTTTTACTTTCTTACATTTTTTTTCTTCAAACATTGATTTATTTAATCATCAATTCACCATAATCTCTTTTAGTTGTTGCTTAATATTGAAACTCAATAAATACAAGGTCTAACTCCGAACCTTTATTACATACATTTAAATGAGAATCCAGCCTTGATTTTTGTATCATCAAGTTTACCATAATTTACCATTGGTTGAATGTGATATGTTTAGAGCATTGGTGTTTGTATAAAAGCCAAACGTGTTCTTACTTTATTATGATGTATAAGTTTGTTTGTTATAGTTTGTTCGATTTGGTAATACTTGATATAATCACAAATGCATCTATTATAATATTTCGTGAGTTTTATTTTTAGATTACATTCCTTTACCGTGGCAAGACTTAAGAATAAAATTTTTATAATTTCATAGATAGAATTTTCGACATCTTGCAGTTCTAATTGCAATAATATTAATAAAGTGGTTTGCTTTTGTAGGTTGAATGCTTCTTTTAGAGATAACGTGGAGTAATAATAAGTCAAATATAAGATTTTTGAATAATCACCTAAGTGGTAAGTCTAAATTTTTTCCAATAGTAGAATAAGCAATTTCTTGAAGGAGTTGTTTCAATAATTCAAAAGTTAAAAAAGATATAGTTGTACTGAAAAAAGAAACTGAAACAAAGAGAAGAATACCTAAAATAAAAGAACATGATGAGCAATTAAAATTTTATGAAGTAAAATTTAGATATTTTACTAGAAAGACGGAAGTATTAAGGTTGATACTATTCAACCTAATTTAAGGAATTATTTCAATTTGTGATTCATTGTTCAACTTATATGTGATTGGGAAATGAATTTAGTATGAAATTGATTATATGTTCTTGTTTTTGTTCATTTTTATTATCGAATTTTCTAGTACAAATGTACTTATTCTTGTTATTATTGAACAAAAATTTGTCTATTATTCTTAGCAATTGTATAAAAATATTTAATCATTGAGAGGAATATAATGAGCACAACCAAATTGTCTAAGGGAATTACTCAAATTGTCCAAGACCCAATTCATCACTTACAAGTATACAAATAAAAACTTTCTTTTACTTGATTTAAAAATACACTAAATATATGATAGCTACAAAACAACCTACTTGATGCATAAATTCTAGGTAAACATCAATTTTCATCATATTAGATAAACATGTTCATTTAGTTGATTTACAAAATACCCCAAATTATCAAATGTCATTACAAAATAAGCTACTAGGTGCATACATTCATCAATTGCCATAATACCAGACAAACTTGTTTATTCCATTGCTTTACAAAAATAGCTAATTACAACAATAAAAATATTCATTCACAAGTCATTCAAATGTTTGGTTTGTTAGCTTGTTGGAAGTTGGTCATAATAATTACCCTCCTTTTAGTTATTATAGCTTGTAGTTGTTTTAAAGTGATGTTATATTTACCCTTAAACCTAAGACCTCTTGACTCAAAGACAATTTGAAAGATTGTGGATTAACATGTCTATATTTCCTTTTAGTCATATTTGTAGAGCTAATAGCTTGTGAATCAACCTGTGAATGTAACATTTAGTATCAACTTGCTCATAAGTTTAATACAGATAATGATTACAAGTATATAAGTACCTATTAAGCTCAAATTGACTTTATTGACCAAGTACACATTCTTGAATAGCTGACATGTTGCTTTGGATGTGAATTTTCTAAGTAACATATTTCATATGATCATTATTTTGTAGGAGAAATCAATATGTTATTATCTATGATACTTATTTAATTATTGACCCTTCGGTTGAAGCCGTCGAGACCTAAAAAATTATATGATCTGTTAATATTGATAACTAGATAAAAGATAACTAAACTAGTAGTTATTTATATTGACATATTATTGTTCATTAGGTCTTGGTACATTACATTTTCTATTATTATGTCTAAAAGCACTACATTTCCCACATTTTTACACTCGACCCTTTTTATTTTGCTTGTACTTAGTGCTTTCTTTCATTCATTCTTGTCTTTCCTTCTTGCTTTTTATGGATTTCTTAGCATTACCCTCTTGGTTGGTAGATCTATTTGCTTATAATCATTTAACGGCCAAAAGATTACCCCTTGATTGGTTGCAAGACTTGATCATACACTCTAATAAAAGTGCTCTTCTTGTAGCAATCATTGATAAATGCCTTTGATTTTTCTTTAGAATGACTGACAACACTAATAGCATGTTTGTATAAATAACCATACCGATCTCATACCATGCAGCTAGAAAAATTGTCTATTCCTAATCTAACAATATACTTTCTATCCCCTCTATTAACCTCATATGGTCTATGTCATTCCACAAAATCCTCCGTTGCATTGTTTCGTTCTTATGTTTTCAAACTTGCAATACCTAATTTCCATATATATGCATATATCCTCCTTTCAACATATGTCTTTATGATCATTGTCCTTATGGTTTCTAACATAACTAATCATTGGATTGTTCTTTGCTAGTAGGATCCATCCGTTAAAAGTTCACATAGTTTATTATCAATGATTAGGTAATTTATCTCAAACGATTGGTGTGACTTAACCCAAGTTTTTTTAGGATATTGAAGTAATGCATAAACACACCCAAGTGTAATTTTGTCTAATTTCTTAGGTTTCTCATTAAAGTCTTCGATATATGTAGACCATGTATATGCTAATAATTGCCTTTTGAAGTCTTTACCAGTCTAAATTATATGTCAATTGTGATAAATATATCTAACAACATTCTATGAAATGCATTTAGTAGTTTAACCTGAACAACCCTTATTAATCCAAAGATGCACAAGTCAAATAACACAAGGCAATAATATATCATATAACAAATAAAAAAGTATACATTAAAGTTCCTTTTACATGTCAATTATTGTTGTGATACCATCCTTATGTTTTAACTCCAAATCAATTGATAAGAGTGACATAATTCAACTTCATGAATATAATATTTTGTACTTTTACAATTGTCTATGTTATAGGATACATGCCCCCATCTCCATCCTTTCCAGCGGCACTAATTAGTTTCTCTTGGAATTTAGTCTTTAAGAAATAACCATGCATCTCAATTTGAGCCTCAAGTGTCTCCCTCATTCTTTCACAGCTACAAAGCAAATATATGACCTCTTGAATTAAAATAATTTGGTTTCTTGATTCCTTAACAATTGTGGTTCTATTGTTGAGCTAGTATCATAGTGTTTCAACTCATGAATATAACCTTGAAGCTATATATTAGGTCCTAATGGCACCCAAGAGGAAGTAAATTGGTAGTTGATAAATTTTAAATAAAATATTACTAACTTAGTGTATTAATGAACAATTTATAAAAGATAAAATATAAAATAAAATAATAAATTTCAATAACACACTTAAACAATAATGTAAAAAGGGTAAGGGACGAGAAATATAAACCAATTTATAGTGGTTCAATAAATAACTTCCCTACATCCATTCATAAGACTTTTCTTAGAATTTCACTATAACTCTTCTTTCAAGGAAAAAATAATATTTCTACAATCTTTTATCGATAAAGAGGAACCATTTTATAATCTTCATTCAAGGTGAAAAGGAACCTCAATGCCACTTGGAACACCCCCTGAGTATAATATATAAACCCCCAACAAAAGTTTACACTCAAAATATCTCATTTTATCACTTTGACAATACGAAAAAGATTCACTAACATAAATATAAGACAACGATAATAAAATGTTTAGAAATATGTGTACAAGACACTTAAATACTTTTTTATGCAAGTACCAATGAGAAAATATGTATTTATAGGCTTTTAGGACCCCCACTAGCCATTAGAGCCAAAACATTAATGTTACAATGGCTAGTTGTAGAGCACTAGTTGATTAATGAAGCACATTAGATGGCCAATGTTCATTAAATGTATAGACTCATTAAACGTTAAGACATTGGTTGACTACTCAACCATATTAGTTGACCAACGTGTCAACAAACTCCCCTTTTACAGACTTAACTCACATTGATCGACCATTAATGTATACTAGTTGACCAATACTAAATACCCCAAAAACGTAATTTTAACATCTTTAAATGTTTATAGTTGATTTGTATAATGTAATTACAATTAAAATAACTTTCAAAATGTCCCCCAGAGAGTTTTCAAAAGATTATGAGAAATTTCTTTTAAGACCAAAAGCTTCAATGCCTCTTGATGAATGAAAGGACTCATGTAATGTAGGTAAGATGTAATGTTTATGCATGGTGAACCTTTAATATTATCAAAATAACAAAAAAAAGATTATAATTGACATTACAAAATATAAATGACCTTTATGTCCCTTAATCTTCTTTTATTCTTGATTTGATTTTTGGTTTGACAATTGTAAATTTTGACTTTTCTTTATCAACTTCATGAACTATCTTCTTGAGTTTATTGCTATATCTTATTCTTATATTGCTTCTCATTAAAAATAATAAATTCATTAGTACTAATTATGTTTTTTTAATCATCAAAATGTTGATTGGAACCTCCTTTGGTTTGATACTTTGAATATTCACGAGTATAATCTAATGCACTCATTCTTTAACTTTCTCTAAGCATAATTAAATTCATAAATATATTCAAAATTTTCCTGCATTCTTCAATCATATTAGTAGTGGTTATGCTAAACCTTTTTTAGAATTTTTTCTTTGAAGTATTTACTAAAAAACTTAACTAATACCATTTTAGGTTTGTTCATTGTGAAACATGTATGCTCAAATTTATATGTCCTAATTTTGGAATATTTATCCTTACTATAATATGTTGCTTATAGTTCACATTTGTATTTTTTTAATAAATGTTACTATAATCCACTTAGACTCTTCATTTTTTCTATCTAATATTTGTTAGTGTATAAGTCGACTTGTTCACTGATAAGTCGACTTATACCTGTTCGGTACCGATAAGTCGACTTGTATCTCCTGTAAGTCGACTTGTGCGTGTTCAGTACTGTTAGATTGTTAGAGTAGTGCCCTAAA
>JANZLC010000002.1:26605591-26616832 GCA_026413385.1 Erythroxylum gracilipes | reverse complement strand
GAGTTCCAATTATGGAGAGCATTAGGATTAAATGGATCCCGATGAGATTGGGATATGTCCCGATGAGATCGCGACATTGATATTGCTAAGAAAGGTCTCCGGTGACTTTTTGCTACCGGGGCCCGGCAGGCCGGTAGGACCGACCCCAGTTGGACTGGACCTTAGCAATGATATATTAATTGATTAATTAAGGAATTAATTAATTAATATATAAATATCTATGAGTGTCGTTGGTGGTTGATGGCTTAAAGAAGAAGCTTTAGTCAAAAGTCAAAAGTCATTATATGAAGTTGATTTTTAATGGCTAAAATGTACACCAACGTGGCTCATTCTTGATCAAGCATTTGGTAGTCTTTAATTGTTAGAGACTAAGAGATATATATGCTTGGGAAGTGGAGGACGTTGATGACTTATGAAGGAAGCTTTGACTTAGTCATCATTAATCATTAACATCATTATTTAATTGTTAAATAATGGCCATCGTGGATGATCCTCCTCCAAGCTTTTTCCTTTGTCTTTTAAAGAGTTAAAAGACATATATAAGAGGTAAGAAGCATGTAGATCGTGGTGGACAATGAGAGAGAACCGAAACTAAAGGGTTAGGTTATGAAAATTTGATTTTCCAAGGTTCTTCTCCAAGAGTCACGATTCTTCTTCCTCTCCAAAGCTTCTTCATCATCTATTCCTAAAGCTCTCTAAGGACAAAGGTAAGGTCTAGCAGCCTTTAATTTGTTCTAGCTATTCCCGGGCCAAAAGGGTTTGCCCCGGTTAGGTTTTCTGATCTCTGCGTGGATACCTTTAGAGATAGTCTCTATTGGCTATTCAGGTTTGAGTTTGCATACAGACACTTAGATTCTGGCTTTCGGGAAGATCCCGGCAACAAAAATTTTTGTTTTCCGTACCTCATCTATATGATACATGAACCGGGATTTTCCTACAATATTAAACCCTATTGCTATTGAATAATCAAAAACATCTTTAAACTCTTTCTTGCCAAATTTCATATGCAATGTCCACTATGATGTACTACCACTTGCATTATGATTAATACTTGTATTAGGGCTTCTAATTGCCTCCTCAAGCTCCTCTCTACTAGGTTACTCATCACTTTTAAGAAAAATTCCATAATCATTAGAGACAATCTTTATTGGTTGGTGGTCATCTAGAATTGACACATCAAACGTTCATGTCCTTCTTTAACTTCATTAACTTTAATAGTACTTTTCTCTTAAAAAGTATCTACAATAACTTCATCACGCATAACATTCCTATTAGGGTTCACATCCCATGATTTGCAATATTACTCTCTTCCATGAAAACATTTGCATTAATTTCATCAAGCATAATATGCCCATTAGGGCCCACATCATCATTACTTATTATAATCAAAACCAAGTTTATATGAAATATGCACCTTAATTGTCTCATATATTTTTAAAAGATTAATTAACCTAATGCAACTTTCATTAAATTCAATAAGCCTTTAAGACTCATTGAATCTAAAGCCTAGAACTTTAAAATAAGCCTTAGTAACTTATTAGTATCTAAGTTCCTTCCTCATATTACAAATTTGTTTATTATTGACAAAATCAAGATTAACTTTATCAAAATAACTTGATGATCCACCTTTATAACTCAACTCAAGATTCGATTTAAATTATCCACCATAACAAAATTTTAGGCTTCCATACTAAGTTATTATAACCGTAAAAGTGGTAAGTAAATAAGAATATATAGATTTAGAAACATATATAAACACACACATACATATAGACATATATACAAGACTACTTAAGTGATTTGAGTACATATTTTCCTCTAATTCATCTTCCACTATTGTTTCCTAATGAAAGCTAATCTTGCTTTTTTCCCCTCATTTCTACTATCTTGTTCTCATCATTAAGGAAACTATGGATTTGATTTTAGGAAATTCTAATTAACACTGATACTTGATCAACTACAGTAATATAAACTTGAAAAATCAATATACTAAAGTCTCATCACTTTGTACTGCCTTGCAGCATTTGCACTAGTAATACTCTACTTTTCTTATTTTTCATGTAAAACATCAAAACATCAAAAAAAGACAAAGCATCAAAGAATAGCAAATTAAACCCAAAAAGCTTTTCCTCTTAAACAAAAACTAACCAGAAATGGTTCTAAATATTTTGAACAAAATACAAGAAAAAGAAAACATCAAAAACACATGGACTTGTCATTTGCTTAGTTCTTTTTGGAAACGAATGTCTTGAAGTGACTAACAAAGAAATTCACTAGTTTTCATCTTCCAAATTCAATAGAAATTAAGGTTAAAAGAAGATGTATGAGTTATTTATTGCATAAAACACATCACATATTGTTTCTTGGGGGTATTTTATTGTATAAAAAATAGATAAAATTAAGGAATGCATGTAGATGATCCAACCTTTTTATATTCAAACTATTGATAAAAAATCACATAAACATATGCAACACAATGCTGAAACCACATGAATATACTTTGTTACGTATAAATATTCTTCAACAATAGACAAATTAAGAAAGGGAATGTCTCCATAATTCTAACCTAAACAACATAAATTAAAATCAATAAATACAAGAGCTAACACATAATTTGTCCTAACAAACAACTAACTAAGATGATATAAAAAACAAATAAAGCAAAGAGACAATGAAATGACATTTATATTTCTTTCTTTATTAACCTATTGGAAGCAAACATATATTGTAGTTATGATTAAGAGGGTTATAAAATTTCTCTCTCTAAAAACTAAAACTTTCAATTTTGGCAGAGGAACTGGTGAAGCAGCAAGTAAGTTGCTATTTTGGGAAGGCTACATGGAAGCCTCTAAAGGAGGTAACTCGATAACTCCCTCGATTCCCCCTTCTCCATATGAAGGCTTGCATATGAGTTAGTTCCATTTTGTATAGGAGGCTAGCGTTATCAATAACCAGAGAGCAAATAGCAAGTTGAATGAACCGAGTAAATCTTGGAGCAATATAGTAGCTTTAGCCACTCCTAGTGAGAAGCCTAAGCATTTTCAATTTACTGTGGTCAATGGCATTGTTACTCCTCCTCTAGAGATGCTACAATAGGGTCCTAAAAACTGGGGGAAACATATTGGTGGGATATTTTCTCAGCAAAAGACCTGAGTTCCTTAGATATAAAGTTGGGTGCTTAATAGATGGGGAACCAAAGGGACTTACTAGGGTCTTGCTTATTGAAGAAGATACTTATCTCTTCAAAATTCATTGATGTGGACAATATGAACAAGGTAATGGAATCTAGTTCTTGACATATTAGGGGTTAACTAATATTTGTTTAAAAATGGTTCCCGAAATGAAATTTGACAGATTAGAATAGAAATTATTCCATTGTGGATTAATTTCCACAATATTCCTTTAAAGTATTGGACTCTAAATGGATTGAGCTTCCTAGCAAGTTGAGTAAGGAAGCCTATTGCTTTTGATTCAGCTTCAACCAAACTTGAGAAATTCTGTTATGTAAGAATTTATGTGGAGTTGAATTCCAAGTATGAACTTCCTGAAATGTTACATGTAATGAAATTGGATGTTGCTAAAGAAATGACTAAAATAGAAATCCAACTTACCTATAATTGGAGACCTCAGTTGGGAAAGAAATTATGGAAAGCAACAAGAAAAAAAATCTTTAGAGGGTTACTTTGAGTTTATAGGGCTTGAAGAGGATTCAACTCCATATACAAAAGGAGAAAACTTAGAAAATTCTCATCTACTAATCATGATAGACTTGTCTAATGTAATGGAGGCTCGGACTGTTAAACAAGACAAGGCTACAAAACATGAAGGAAAGTAGAGTCAAATAAAGGATAGTGATGACATTGAATCAATTCCCAGTTGCATTGAAATTGAGGCGGAGAATCTTAATCATGAACATCTAGAAAACTTAGAATTGGAGCATATTGAGCAGTTATCTCCTACTGTCAACTGGAAATCAGGATGAAAGAAAAGAAAACCCAAGGGGGTTGGTTGTTAGTTCCCCACACCTAAGCTTATGTTTTTTTGGAATATTAAAAGTATGAATGAACCCCATAAAAGATAGGATGTCAGACATATTATTTTGGAAAAACATCATATTATTCTGGGACTACTAGAGACTATAATCAAAGCTCACAAGCTACAAAATTCTATACAATTTCTAGGAAAAGATTGGGATTTTGGATCTAATCATAAGCATCACTATAATGGCAGAATTGTTTATGCATTCAATAAGGAGTAAGCAAAAGTTGCAGTTTAAAGTAGCTCGGATCAATATGTTCATTTCAACTACAAGCTGGAAAATTTAGATCATACTTTTGACATTTTCATTCTTTATGCATCCAATTTTGAATTTCAAAGAATTAAACTATGGGAAGATCTTACTAGCATTAGAAGTTCATTGTCAGGGCCTTGGATTCTAGTAAGTGATTTCAATTGTGTTTTACGGCCTTCAGAAGCTCAAGGAGAAAGATAGGTAATAAGTTATAAAAAGCAGTTAACAAGTGGGATGTTACTGATTTAAAGTTTGCTGGAAATCTTTTCAAATGGGGTAATAAGCAAATAGGCAGATCCTTAGTCAAGAATAAACTTCACATAATATTAAAAAATCAGAGCTAGCTAAGGAAGTTACCTAATTCATTTATTGTTATTGGCCCTCCTTTGTGATATGATCACTATTATATGGAAATTTCGAATTTATCATCCTTAAAAAAAATCAATGCTCCTTTTAGATTTTTCAACTTCCTTACTAACAAGGAGGGATTCATGGAGTTAGTTAATGAAGTTTGGGATAACAAGATTATAGGTTGTAAGTCCTTTCAGCTTATAAGGAAACTCCAGCTTCTAAGAAACAAGTTAAAGCATTTCCTTAAATCAGGAGGTCCTCCTACTGCACTCACATTGCAAATTGCCAAGAATAGGCTAAGAAAAGCCCAAGAAGCTGATTTCCTTTTTTCCCCCCAACAATCAAACACTAAAAACTTCTAAGATAAAAAAATCTAGAGCTTTATATCAAGGCTCTTCTTAAGTATAATTCCTTGCCAAGAAAAAGGCAATAATCATTTGGTTAAAAGAAGTAGATTTAAATAACAAGTTTTTTCATAAATCTATCCTGAAAAGAAGAAACTACAACAAAATATATTACTTGCTTGATAGAAATGATCAAATAGTTATTGATAAATCCTCTATTGAAGAAATGGTGCTTAAATTCTATGCTGATTTGTTAGCTTCTAGCCCTTCAGGTATGTTCAACTTGCAGGATCTAGTAGAGCTGATTGGCCCTCCTATCACTTAGGAGAATTTGGAAATACTATAGCGACCAACAACTAATCAGGAAATCAAGGGAGTTCTGTTTAGCCTCAACATAAGGAAGGCTCTAAGCCCTAATGGGTATAATGCTCATTTCTTTCAAAGCACCAGAATATCACTTCTAAGATGCTAGTTGTGGTTATCTAAGAATTCATTTACTTAGGAAAATGGTTGAAGAAGATTAATGCAACTCACATATGCATGATTCCCAAGGTTCCTAATACGAACTACCTAAATGAATTTAGACCTGTTTCTTGTTGTAACACTCTATACAAACTGATTTCTATTATGCTAGCTAATAGATTAAAGGATCCTTTAAAGGAAATGATTTATTTCTCCCAAAGAGCTTTCATCTGAGGCATAACTATCTTAGACAATATTCTAATAGTGCAGGAGCTGATGAGGGATTATAATAACAATAAGTCTATTAAAAGTTGTGCTATTAAATTCCCAAAGCATTTGACAGTCTTCAATGGAATTTCATTTTTGTGGTCTTAAATGGCTTGGATTTCATATCAATTTCATCAATTGGATCAAAGAATGCCTCTCAACTCCCTCTTATAGTGTGCTTATTAATGGATCCCTAAGCAAGTTTTTTAAAGGTTCTAATGGGATAAGCAGGGTGGTGATCTTTCTCCCTACTTGTTTGATATTTCCATTAAGATTCTTAACAAAATAATCAAATTGAACACATCTAGACCTTTTAGTTTCAGATTTCATTACAAACGCAAAGAGATTCAACTTACTCATCTTAATTTTGCAGATGATCTAATAAGGTTCTATGCAACTGATAAAAACTCCATCTCACTTTTGCATAAATCTCTCCTTAAGTTCTATATTGGGCTTTGCATTAACTTATTAAAGACTAAGGTGTACTTATTTTCTAATGTTTTTAATATGACAGTCTAAAGAACATCTTTAGGTTAAATGTCCATTACTTAACTTTCAAACACCTTGGAGTTCTAATCTTTTCTAAGAAGCTAAAGTTTCAAGATTGCATTATGCTATTGGAGAAATTCAAGAAGAAAATAAATGCTTAAAAAAATAAAGCTCTATCTCAAGCTGGAAGGGTTTAGATTATCATTTTAGTGTTGAATAATCTCCACAATCATTAGAGCTCTCACCTTATTCAACCCAAGAAGGTCAATAAGGAGATGGAAAAATGCATTAAGAACTTCCTTTGGTCTGGAAAGGTTGAGAATCCTAAAGGAGCCAAAATCAAATAGGAACAACTTTGTTGGAAAACAGCAAGAGGGTGGACTAAGATTTGTCTTAATATAGATGATTTAGACAAAGTTAGTGGCTAAGAAAATATGGAAGCTTTTTAATGATAAAAATGCACTTTGGAACAAATGGGCCAATGAATATTACTTGAGGGATTCTAGCTTCTGTCAAATAGGTAAAAAGAAAGAACATTCTTGGCCTTTCATTCAAATGCTTAGGAAAGACATATTATATACCCATTTATCATAATTTAAATTGGTAATAGTGAAGATACTTGGTTCTGGTTTGACAACTAGGCTACTTAGAGTCCTCTAATTATAAAAAGAGACCTTTCAACACTCAACTATAGAGTGCCAATCGAAACTCGAATTTCTAATGTCATTATTCAGAATTCTTGGATAGCAACTGGTAGAGGGGTTAATTGACTGTTGAACCATTATCCCAACTGCTTTCCCAACTCCACAATGAAGGATAAAGCTACCTAGTCTATTAACAGAAATGGTGAGTTCACCATCTCCTCTTACTTAAATGCTATCATACCCCAAGTTCCTACCATTCCATGGTATAACATTGTTTAGAGAGCTTTTTTTGATACCCAAAGCATCCTTTGTGACTTGGTTAGCTGCTAAAGGGAGATTGAAAACTAAAGATAGGCTTAAGGGAATCAGTGATCAAATCTGTATCTTACACAATATTGTGCCTGAATCTATAAATCATCTTTTCTTCCAATGTAACTTCACAACTACCATATGGGCTAAAACGCAACATAGCATGAATCTGGTTTATCTAGTAGTTCATTGGGATAACATCTTAGTATGGGCTAAAAACCAATATAAAATAATGAGGAAAGACAAAAGAAAGTTTAAGCCTTAGCCTGAACCACTCTATATATACAATATGGAATGAAAGAAACCAAAGAATATTCAAGAATACTAAAATAGAGAAGCATACACTCAGTGGCGAAGCCAGAAATTTATTTCAGGAGGGGCAATGTATATATATATTAATAATGGTAAACATTTATCCAATCCACCATGGGCAACGACATTCTTTTAGAGTGGGCAACCTCTATATGCATATATATCTTCTTTTAAAATTTTTTTTTGAGGTTGGGCATTTGCCCACCCTCCCTTATATATAGCTTCGCCACTGCATACACTTATACATAGGGTCTACTATTGGATCAGAGAAATCTTTGTTACTCACAAAGTCACTGAAGACTTGAGCTTCCCACTCAGAAGAAGGTGGAACTTGGAATAATTTGGCTATTAGTTTTCTAGTAGTTTCAGAGATGACAGGCTGTAAAGTTTATTTATTTTGAAACATATTTTTTGAGAAATTAAAAAATAATTTAATTAATAAGTAGAAAGTGAAATTACAATCAGCCCACCATTAATGCCCTTACTTTAGATGAATAAATCAATTAGGGCATAAAACTTATATAATCAAGGAAGATACTCAAAGTCTCCTCTCTAATTTCCTTTCCATATAATCTTACTCAGACTCTAGATTTATGTTGGTTCTTCAAGCGGTCTTATAGCGCTAGTCTTAACAGTAGGTGGGTTTGCATGCAAGCCTAGTATCCTTTGTCGCTGCTCCGTTTGTCTTTTTAAGGTAAGCCCTCCATATTATTCTTTCCATTTCTTTATATGCTATCTATATTGAAATTCTTCTTTCTACACAAGAATAGCACATTTGGTTATATTATCCATAATCTAGCTAAATGAGTGAGCATTTCTTAATGGATTTTGAGGAGATAATTTGTTCTCTAATTTTAGTATAAACACACTCAAAAACTTCTTGTTTACTTCTACTTGTGTCTTGAAACCTTCCGAGGTTTCTTTAATCTATATCTCCTTAATGCAACTCGTAAGGGAAATAAGACAGAAAATTGTATTAGGATGTGAAATATACTTCAATATGATGAACCATTGCATAATCCTTGTGTATTGATAAGTGATTAAATCCCAAAGGCATTTGATCTGATCTAGTACCAAATGTCTTTAGAGAAAAGACACTTTAAAAATAAATGGTCCTTATTTTCTCTTCTAGAGTTAAACAAGACACAATCCTCATTATGATTAAGGAAGGGAAGCTTATCCACTGTACTTAGCTTGTTTAGGGTTGTTAGCCATAGAATGAATGAAGAGCTAGGCAGTAGCTCTTTATGCCAAACTATTCCATGCCAGTCAACTTTGTCATTTCTTTGAATAAGCCATTCTTTACAACTTTCAGTGATGAATAATCTTGAGGATGGTTTCTCCAAATATATTTATTGACATCAAATTAGGAAGATAGTTGGGTTTTAGGAATTGAAGTTCCCTTGGGAATTCCATCTATTTCCCTTCCCTTATAAAGCATTTAACCTTCGTAGTTGAAGGGAGATGGCCTAAGAGTTAAGTGGCAATCTGATTACTGATTAGGGGGCCACCTCTTGTCCAGTTGTCATACCAAAAACTAGCATTTACTCCATTCCCTACTTGACAAGAAATTCAAGTTTCAAATCTTCCTTTAACCTCAATAGTTGTGTTAGAAACCACGAATGCGAAGTCTTGGGGTTAACAACCTATATGCTCTTCCCTTTTAGGACATAGCTATGGAACCATTTGAACCATAGAGTTTCCTTATCTTGCAGGATGAACCAGAACTTCTTTATCAAGAGAGCTTTATTAGAGGATTTTATTAGAATAACTCCTATACCTCCCTCCACTTTAGGTCTATAAAGATCAGTCCACTTTACTTTAACATATCCCCTGTTAAAGTCATAGGCACCCTATAAAGAACTCCTCATAAGTTTTTCGACTGATTTAATGACTCCCTTTACTAGCACCATATTAAATGATCAATAGATATGCATGGAGTTGAGAACTAAGTTTACTAATTGTAGCCTACCTCCGAACGATAGGGCTTAGTTAGTCCAAGAAGTCAATCTCTTTCGGATTTTTTCGATGAGAGGATACCATTCATTAAACTAGATCCTTTTGGTTGTGAATGGTTGGCCTATATAGCATAAAGGGGATTGATTTCTCCTCATTCCAATTGTAGATAATATTCTTCCTTACATTTGATCTACATTTTTGGATAGAACAAAGTGGCATTTGGCATATTTGATAGTTAATCCAAACATGGAGTTAAATTGATTCAAAGTAGCCATTAGGAGATTAACTAATTTCGCATTAGCCTTAGAATAAGAATAAGTCATTTGTAAAACACAAATTTACCAAAGAGACTTTCTTGCACTTGCTGTGATGCTTAAAATGTGTTCTCTTGCCAATATTGTACTTAAAGAGAGAAGTTAAACTTCCATACATAACATGAAAAGATAAGGTGACATATGATCCCCCTACCCAAGCCCCCTTTCACCCTGGAAGATGTTTACTGGAGTTCCATTGACCAAAATAGCATAATATGGAGAAGTAATGCAGGCTTTAATCCATTTAATGAACTTACTTGGAAAACCCATCACTTTAAGAAGTCTTAATATGAAGTTCCATTCCATATTATCAAATGCCTTTTTAAAATCAATCTTAAAGGCACAATTGTTTGGAAAATTCTTCCTTGAGTAGCTTTTCAGGAGTTCCTACACTATGGAGATGTTATTTCCTATTTGCTTGCCCTACATAAAAGCACTTTGGTTAGCACTAACCAAGGATCCCAAAACCAACTTTAGTCTATTAGCAATTAATTTTGCAATCACTTTTTAAAGGAACTTGGAGCAAGTTATTGGTTTTTGGTCCTCCAAAGATGCTAGGTTGTTTAGCTAGGGGTTAAACAAAGAAAAGTTTTATTGATTTCCTTCAAAAGAATTTCTAAAGAGAAGAATTCTTTAACAACTTCTTTCACCATTAGACATATCTCAGGCCATGCCTTCTAAAAAAAATCCATTAAATCCATTTGGCCCTAGTGCCTTTTTATGATTCATTTGAAAGACCACCTTTTCTATTTCAGAATCCTCAACATTCTTAATTAATGTTTCTTTCTCCTCTTTAGATAATTTAGTTTGAATAACAGATTCCAAGAGATGAGTATGTATTGTTATCATTTGAGAGTAGTACAATCCTTTAAAATACCTCTCAGCCTCTTTCAACAATTCCTTTTGTTTGCATATCATTCTCCCATCCTATGTGATGATTACCTTAATAGAGTTAGAATTCCTCACAGCAACTAGGGAGCTGAAGAGAGATTTAATGCTTTTATCTCCTTCCTTGAGCCACTTAATCTTGGCCCTTTGCTCTAATAAATTGGCATGGTTATTTAGAGTTTGTAAGTAATCCTTCAAAGTAGTCTTCTCAAAAGATAAGAGAGAATTGTCTCCTCGATTATAAGAAATGATATTCTAAACTTGGGAGAGCTTGCCCTTGGCTACTGTAATGGCTTGAGAGGTGCTCTTTCCTATCTGTTTCTTGAGAGACTTTAATCCTTCCTTGATTATCTTAAGCTTTTGCACACATTTGAATTGGGGTGTTCCTTTTACATTAGTTGTCACTCCTTTCTTTAAGGAATCCTGGAATCCCTACACTTCAGCCAAATAATTGTTAAACCTAAAGGGAGAGCATCTTTTCACCTTTAAGAATGAATCGCACACCTTTATTGGGGTATGTTCAGAGAAGATAGGGTGATTGAGCCAAGTTTACTCTATAAATTGGCCTCACTTTCACAGCTATTTATGCACTTGTTGACTCCTAAATGATG
>JANZLC010000002.1:26509887-26523142 GCA_026413385.1 Erythroxylum gracilipes | reverse complement strand
CTCCAATTAATATTACCCAAGTATAACATTCAACACCACTAAGTTCTCATTTAATTTCATTTAATAAATCAAATCTCTAAGAAAAAGTTCGGGGTCCAACAAAGACTATCAGCAGTACCAAAGAGGTTGTGGAAAAAGTCCAAAGCTGCGTCCCTAATAGCCATCGGATCATGGAGAACATTACCATTATGAGAAATGGAATGAATCTTGTTCTGGTTCCTTCTAGAAAGAATGGAGTGGAAGAAAAACTGCGTACATCGATCACCATCTTGAAGCCAATTGGTTCGAGCTCGTTGCTGCAAAATAGAGGAGTGATTGTTAACAGCTTGCAGATAGTTGGCGAAGGCGAGCTTTTCCTGATCAAGAAGAAGTTGGCTCATAGGGGTATCCGATAAGAGCGTCTGCACCATCAATTTCAATACACAGACAAACTGCTTGGTGCCCCGACATACATGAGTAGCTCCATGCAAGGAAGCATCTCCAAAACCAGGATCTGAAACTAAATAATTATTGAATCTAAACGGGTAATGAGCAGCCACAGTGGGAAGAAAATGGGAAATCTGAATGGGAGTGTGGTCTGAACATAGAGAGTCCAAAAAATGAGCCGAGCTGCTAGGGAAAGACTGGAGCCAAAGGTTATTGACAAGTGCCTGATCAAGCTTCTTACGAATAAACCAGCGGTCCTTTTGCTTATTAGACCAAGTAAAGAAATGACCAACAGAGCTAAGATTAGATAATCCAACTTGTTCCAAGCAATCCAACAAGTCAGAGGAGTGAGTACGAAGACTAATATTACCTTGAGCCTCTGAAGAATAGAGGGTAGTGTTGAAATCTCCTCAAACGAGCCAAGGTAGAGAAACAGAACTACTAACATGGCAGATGGTATTCCATAAATCCCGATGTTGAAATTCAAAATTGTTGGCATACACAAAAGAAACAAAGAAGTCAAGGTTGCCTTGCAAAGTCAATACTCGAAGATGCATAATCTGATCTGTGGCCTCAACTATGTCAACCTTAACTTCAGAAGGATTAAAACACATTACAATCCGACCAAAGGCATGATGCTGGTGATTTGAAATCCAGCTCCAATGAGGACCCAAAATGTGGAGTTTATTCATATTAGCTAATCTGATTTTAGTTTCAAGTAAACCAAGCAACACAGGTCGTTCCCGGAACACAAAGTCTTTTAGAGCTTGTAACTTAGAAGGGAGCTTGAGACCCTGGACATTCCAAGCCAAAACTGACATATTAAGAAACAGAGGGGTTGAGGCCTTTACTCTTGCCTCGTTTGGATTTTCTAGTAGAAATAGGGCCACTACTGTCAGCGGTAGAAGTGCAACAAGAGGGGACATCCCGAACTAAAGGGTCGAGAGAGGGCTCAGTAGACTCAGCTACACTAAAAAGAGCCATAGGAGCTGCGCTGTATATGGCTATCGCCTCTAGATTATGAAGTGAAGAAGAGTGCGGAACCAAAGCAGAAACAATATTCTCAGGTAACTCAGAGGAGACACAAGCATTGACAGAGGAGACACAGCGCAGAGCAGAACCAGTAGTATCAGTATTCACAGCCGACCCAGAAGGATCAGACATAGGCAGAGGAGGAAGAGCAGGCACGACAGTAGGCGAGGAAGTCGCAGAATGACTAGGCTTAGAGGACAACGAAGCCAGAACAGAATCAAGACCCAAAGTAGCATTGATGGCTGGAACTAAGGGTGGCAAATGACCATTCTCCCAAGGAGGAGCAGCAGTAAGGGTATCCTCAGAGGGACGTGCCCCAGAAGTCACCATTAACGGAGCAGACACAATACCCACACTAGCATCAGCATAAGCTACAGGGCCAGGAGCATGGCCATCCCCGCTGAAAGAAGAGTCGGCAAGGTTCATCAGTTCAAAGCAGCTACCAGTAGTAAAAAGCCTCCCTGTGGGTTTCCAAATCGACGAAGATGCCTTGAGAGGGGGCCGCCAATGGTAAGATACAGCTATGTTGTCCTCCCATAAGTTATTATCATCTCCAAGTCGCATGATAGGAATTTCAAAAGGGAGATCTTTGGAGAGGGGAACATTTACACATACTCGAGCATATCCAATACGTTTCTTATGAGCTGTGTTTTCGTCCAAGTAGAGTGGCTTACCGATGAAGCTTGCAAGGTGACTGAGGCCCCGCGTCGTCCAATACTCCAAGGGAACTTGGTGAAAGTTAACCCAGATCGGCAAACTCTGAACCTTGATAGTGTCCAATGTAAGACCCGGTTGCCATAGTTGGAGAAATAGAGGTTGACTGTCGAAATGCCAAGGCCCTTCCTCAAGGATTTTGTGAGCAGCTGAGGTGGAGGAGAATGAAAAGAGGAGGAGATTATCCTCCGAGAGAAGGACATCCACGAGGCCTCTGATCCTCCAAGATTTCAACGCCCAACGCTGAAGGAGAGGGAATGCTGGGCGTTTATCAAGGAAAAAACCCACAAGAGTGGATTTCCAAGAGTCGGCGCCCGCTTGAAGAGTAGCGAGGTCAGGGGAAACAATGAGCTTCCCGTCGACTTCACGCGGGGGTGAGTAGCTCAGTGTGGTCGGAATGGAGTTGTCGACTACCTGCTTCCAAGATTTGCGAGCAGGGACATCGGCTGGCAGGGGGTTAGGAGAGGCTGGGGAAGGAGCAGAAGAAAGGGGGGAAATCAGCAAGAGGGGGGAGATGGGTCAGTCATGGACGGAGGCGGGAATAGGTTTCAAAACCCAGATCTGTGATTTATGTGTTGGTTGCGATTACGATTTTGTTTTATGGAAAAATCAAGAAGTCTGGGTTTGAGATTAAACACATCAGTGTCTTGAACTCCACTGGTGGAGTCTTCACCAGCGACATTACGCCGCTAGTGTTGGTTGCTAAGTTGATGGGTGATTAACGCCCAAAAACGCAATAGACGGCGTTGGAGTTTCCAGAAAGAGGAAGCAGCTGGCAACCAAGACGGCGGCGTGGGACACTAACTCAAACTCCGTGAGAGATGTAGCATGAACAATCTTTGAGAGTTATCGCCAGAAATGGACCTGGGTTCTTCGATGGGTTGGATGATCTTCTGAGAATCAGGTATATGAGCTGTCACAGGCAAAGTTCTTAGCTTTAGAACTTGCTTGAAATTTCAAAAGGTGTTTATCTTTGGCTTCAGTCTCCATATGTTGTCATCCCTAAAGAAGTAGATTATGTGATCTCAAGTAGTATTTGCAAGCAAGTTCTTGTTGCTCAATCATGAAAGAACACCCTCAAGAAAGAATACTTGAATTTGGGGTTTAATAGTTCAAAAACACTCAAATTCTTACCAAATGAAAAATGTCATTCATCTATCACAACAAGCTAATGTCCTTTTAATCGAAATCCAAGTAAATCAGTCTAAGCATGTAAGTAAACTCATTCTCTCATATTATACATTTCTATTCCAGATCGAGTTCATTTAATAACCATGCATCTCTAACTACTAAATGGGAAAACAAATACACAACACACAAATAATAATTATTTTTGTTAATACTCCCGTCCCGCACTTGAACATCACAATATTCCTAGTGTGATACAAAAAGTAAAAGAGGGATCTAAGACAAAAGACAAAAATTAATACAGACAAGGACAAGCATTAAAAACTAAAAAAATTAAACGAACAAGCAATAAAGAAAGGGATAGAAATACGATATGAATGTGGGGGTGATCACTATGTTGATCTGGTGTGGAGCGTAGTGTACTGTATCGAGGAATTACGACAACTATAAGGAAAAAAATAGAAGAGATAGAAAAGTAAGCCTACACACAAAAAGAAAACAAACTAAATTAAGGTCCACTAAGAAAATTAACAATAAATAAATAATTGAAAAACAAAAAAAATTAAATAGGTTGCTTCTTTAACGTCTTGTTGCCGGACGCCTCAATAGTCATGCTCAAGTTGGATTGCTCAAAGTGATTGATTCCATCGTTTCTCCCTTTTCATTTGAATTTGTCTTCATGAATCTCCCAAATACTTCCTCAGTTGCATCCACTAGCAATTGGCAGCATTCATCACTCTCCTTAACCCAGTCCAACTTCTTTACTTCATCTTCCTACAAGGAAAAATCATAATATGCAGCATTAACTTAATCGATAAAAGAATAGTTTTAGAAAATGTCCCCCACGCTTAGCTTTTGGTTGTCCTCGGGAAAAACAGTAAAATTAAGCTCAAAGATCCAAAAACATTGACTCATTTCCTATATGTTCCAAAGAATATATAATCACAATCAAAGATGAGTGACTTTCAAAAATCATAGCAAGAACTCAACATTCCAAGCTTTTACTCATGATCAATCAACATTTAATACCTTTAAAAACTGAGCAATCTAATGGTAGACTCGGAAAATGTGTTTAACTAAAATATATCTATAGGTGCACTCAACACAATTCATGATCATGTCATTCTATAACTTTGCATATCATTTCATTTCTCCACCACTAATGTTCACATGCAAAATCATGGATCAAATGACTTTTCAAGGTTATAATGTTGGCAAAGGTAAGTTGAGATGTATTTGGGTCAAGTAGCATGAATGTCATTAAGTTAGTGAAACAAAGCAAAACTTATCAAAAATTGGGTACCGTCAGTTATGACAAATGCAACATTTATATTTCACAATCTCATTCAGCTCTTACACACAAACCACATGAAGCATATACCAATACAAAGGAATCACTCATACAATTTATGCCAACAATACATTGAAACCATAAGAGTGAACCATCCAAGCCAACATCTACCTCATATTCAACATACTCAAATGACACATTCATTACAACTCTAGGAAGATGCATTAATTATGAATAACTTTACAAACTCATATGCACTTCCTCATTGATAAATTTATTTAAACAAAAGAAAATTTCATTCTTTCTCTTTTTCTTTTTCTTTTTCTTTTTCTTTTTCTTTTTCTTTTCTTCTGATTTTCTCTTTTCTCTTTTCTCTTTTCTCTCTTCTCTTGTTCTTTTACTTTCTTTTTTTAATTAAAAGAAACTACATTAACATAGGAATTTCAACGATAAGACGTAACAAAATATCCCAACATTAACCAATCCACACATATGTACTCCCCCACACTTATACTTTTGTTCATCCACAAACTCACCAATCACAAATGTTCCACTAGCTTTATGGCATTGGTAGGACATTTGGTTAAGTATAAAGCATGTAATATGGTTGATACAAAAAGAAAGGTATAAAGCTCAAAGGGGGTTAACAAGGGAAAAACCATATCAATAAGGTAGGCTATTTGGCTAACATAGTTCGAAAAAAACAAAGAATGCCTAATCATTTCCATATTAATGCATATGATAAAAATATGATCTCGAATAGAAATTCAAAGCAAAATTAGGATGTACATGTCATGAAGGTCATACAATATCAAAATACAATGAGACTGAAATGAAGGTATCAATCTAATAAGGCTCAAAATCTCACTGGCTTTGCCTACCACTAGTCACTACTCTTCTAAAGATAATGCATATCGACCAATCACAATTGTAAAAACACCAATTTTCATGCAAGTTTTGTGTGCAAATAAAGAGACTTTTGGTGATGTGTGTTATCATCTTCTCTAACACTCTACAAACATTCTCTCAAGAACACACATCAATAGCTAGCACTTTTGCGTGTGTTCTGCCATTTCCTTAGAGGTTTCTTTCTTCTATCTTCGTGTGGACTACGTTAGAGACTATCTAGCTTGGTTGTTGTGGTTTACAACAACACGATGTGGTGAAGAGATTAAACAACAAAGGAGATCATCAGGAAGGGTACACATATCTTATTCATGTTTTAATTTACTACATCTAATGGCACATGTTTGATTCTGTATTTTTTAGGTTTCGCTTTATTTTCCGCTTCATATGTTCTGATTTGTGATGCATAATCAAAACCCTACACTTTAAGGCCCCTAGCTCCTCTAATCCACCTTGTTAGTTCTCTATTAATAAGGATTCCATATGATATAGTTGTGATGCATTATATGATCCACTTAATGAAATGATTAGGGAAATTCAAGGTCTACAAAATGTTAATAAAAAAACTCCATTCCAAGTATTCATAAATTAGCTAAATGAAGTTATAGTTATACATTGGCTTATTCGAGCGATAAAAAGAGCTAGGAAGACAAATGCCTCAAAAGAATTCACCATGTCAAAGGCTTTATATATATATATACTGAAAGCAAAGTTGGCTCTAAAAACTTGAAGGTGATAATTGTTGAACAATTCTTGGGTAAGCATAACAATATTCTCAATTCTCGAACCCTCAATAAATGCAGCTTATGATTGAATTATGAAAGAGGAAAAAATATGTTTGATTCTAGTGGCAAATAGTTTGGATATAATCTTGTATTATAACAAGAAATAGGTTTAAATTATTTTTTAAGAGTCTTAGGAATAAACATAAACAAGTTTTGTTTGAGGAAGAAAGAATTCCTAAGCTAGAGAAGAAGTCCAATACTGCTTTATAAACATGAGTCTTAATAGAGTCCCAAATATTTTGGTAAAAATAAGCATTAAAACTATCTGGCCTTAAGGCCTTATTATAATTAAAAGAGTATACCACATCCTTCATCAATTAAAAAAGGACTTGTGAGTAAATCAGATTATTGCCTAGTCAAAACATTAGGAATAATAAAACTGACATAAAAAAAGATACAAGGCACAATGGATGAAGAATCTATTTAAGTTTTTTCTTTTTGTATTCTCATTGAAGCTAATTGGCTTGCCAATCTTACTAGCAAAGTGATTGAGCCCCTTGGAGAACCTATGCTCCTATGGAACTCTGTGAAAGTTAACCCAAATATGGATGATTTCCAATAAACATCTATCAAGAGGCAGTCATGGATGCCACTTCTTTATGAAATTACACATAATTTAGAGCATTCTTAGATGTCCTAATTAGATAAAATTATTGGTTAATCAATCAAAGAAAGGTAGTCATACATTGAAAGGTGACACCCTATTATATTAGAAAATTTTACTATTTTAAGTCAGATTCTCTAATATCTAAATCACGAGTGCAAGATGATACTAGGTGGAATTTTATTATAAATGTTATATCATGTTTGATCTCTAATTGTTATTTACTTGCTTTTCATTTCTAGTGGTATCTTGATCTAATTAGTTTAATATAAGTTTAGGTTAAATGATATCACACTCTTTATTGAATACATTAAAATATAAGGGTTAAACTTAGTACATATTTTATCCTTGTAGGATCAACAATCTACTTATCACTACACTACTATTAAACGATAAGTACACTTAACTATAGTTAATAGTATTATGATATAGAAAACTACAATCAATATCAAACCTCTTGACCAGATCTTTATATCTCTTTCATTACTTATAAAGTGTCTTATTATCATATCATGAGTAGGCAAAGATGTCATTCTAAAATGTTTTAGTCTTAGATGGTTCTTTTCTAAGAACTTCTTAGTTAAATTATCCCAAGTGCTGATTGAATTTGTAGATAATGACTTCAACCAATGTTCTGTATGATCCCTCAATGAAAGTCAAAATGACCTTAACTATATTGCATCATCAGTCACTCTATTAATCTTAAAAAGTAACACATATCTTCGAGAAATTGTCTATATGAACATTAGGATCCATATTTGAAAAACTATTAGATTATACAAATTATTACAACATCTAAATGATGTTCATCTTCATCGTAAAATTATTTGCTGCAACTTTTTATGTAGATATGTTGGATAACAACCTCATGAGTAATGGCTTCATGTAGTCCAAGATCATTATGTGCTATCCTTCGTATTAATTAGTTGTCGATTATAGGCTAATGACTTTTTTTCTCTAAGTATTTGAAGAAGCATTTTCCCTAATTCTGGATCTTCTTTGAAGATTTCAGAAAATTTTCTTCTAGTCATACACCAACTGTCGCAAATTTGAAACAAAATGAAGCAAATATAGAAACAAAATGATTAAATTTAGATAAAAGAATAACAAAAAAATAAGTAAAAACAACTAGATTAATAATGATTGGATCTTTTTAATATTACTAAAGTTTTTCAGTAACAACACTAAAAGCTTTATTTTCATTTTCTCATAGCTAATACTATAAACTCCAAGCAAGTAGACCTATTATTTTATAGTAATGTAGTGGTGAGGAATTATCGTTTCCAAGAGAAACTAGTAAGTCCTATGTTTAAATCTCTTACTATTATCAAGTTAATAATAAAGCTTGAAGTTGATTTAAACTTACCCTAAGGCAAATCAATATTCCACTAGAAATAAAATAATATAAGTAATCATTAATAAGAAATCGGGTATAATGTAGTATCTATGTAAGAATTCTTCCTCGTATCATCTTTGTAATCATGATTCAATTATTTAGAGTTTTTATGACTTGGACAGATGAAATTTTCTATGCTAATGAATTTTCATATTTTTAATTTATAACCAACTATCTATATATTGATTAATCGATATGTCTATCTGATTAAAACATCTAAGAATGCACTAAGATATATGAAATTTCATAAATATTTTTATCTTAGTGCCAAAATAATCATGTAAGTCTATTTTTAGTACATCATTAAATCAATGCTTATAATGATATGCAAAAAAGATCTTTAAAAGTTTTCCATGAAAATTAAAATATGATTTAAGGTTTCTCTTTTTTTTAGTCAACGTTAAGATCAATGTTAATATTTCTTAAGTATAAAACTCTTTTATAGAATAACTAAAATTGATCTATACAAAAACATACTAGGGTTCCCCTTATTTGAACATCAAATAAATTTAGCCACTTCTCATCCTTAAAACTATCGACAATAATAAAAGAATTGTAGGAAACATAAAAATAAGATAAGTTCTCTAATGTGATCTAAATCTTAGGATGTCGTTCACTGTGTTGAGATGATAACAAATCTCTTTAGTCATTGAAGATGGCTACAAAGTATTATGCTAAGGTTTCTCTCTCTCTTTACTTGCTAACTATAATTTAAAACTGAACAAGAACTCTAACAAGAGCTCCCTTACTATGTTTTAAGCTACACTTTAAATAATTTCTCTTTTTAGGAACACAGTATGGGACACAATCATGTCCCAAATCATGTATCATACTAGAACTCCAAATTTCAATCTAAAGAGAAATATGGACACCAATACACCCTTGTAGGGGCTATATTTTTCTCTATAACTTTTTGACATGTAATACAGGCTATGACAGTCCCTGTATAAGATCGTGCCTTTTATATTACAATTATAAAAAGGACAACATCCATATGTTAGGTTGTGTCTAGTCTTCTCACCAACGTCTTCTATCCAAAGAGGGATACAAGCTATAAAATGCTCGCGTCTAAGACTATGTTCAGCCAAAGATGAATTTTCTTCTTATTTTAACTTGTAGAACCCCTTAATCCTTGGCCAAAATTATTCCCAAAGTAATATGTCTCCTAGTTTACCTAAGACAGAAAATATAGCCATTTGTAATATCAAATCAAGGTAATTTTAGATAGTAGCATAGCAAAATGCTAAGAAAAACATATACAAACTACACATACATTAGGCCTATGAATTTCCCTAATAACCAAAAGAGAATATTATATCACCCACATCATTTATCAAGACCTAAAATGCATATAAATCATATTTTTATAAGTCTTTCTCATATGACACTAACACTTTCAATTCCTATCATATGAGATATTGTTTTTATATTGATTATGGACATGAACGTAGAAATTGCTTTTTGAAATAATGTTTATTAAGTAAACCTAAAAAGATATGAGTTGAAATTGGATTAAGCAGTGATCCCCAAGGATTTAAGATTGTGTGGATTTATAGAACATGTTAATTTGTTTGCTTTGCAGGTTAATATCATGTCAAATTAAATGAATACTAATAATTAGTATCATATCCATTAATATTAAATATGAAAAAAATGATTATTATATTGCTTGGAACTGTTGTGGAGTAGGCAACCACCAGACAATTCGTGCTTTGAAGGACTTAGTTAGGATCAATAAGCCTCGCATTTTATTTTTAAGTGAAACTCACTGTCTATCTTTCAAGCGACATTTCCTTCACTTGTCCTTCCAATGGACGCGTAATATTGCCAATAAAGCGGCTCATTCACTAGCTAGGGTGGCCTTATTACATGCAAACCTACAATACTGAAATGCTCGTCCCTCTTGTTTAGATTCTATTTTAAATTCCGATAAATCTATTGCTCTTGTCGTTAATGGAGAAAGGCTAATAGGTTCTAGGTGTACTGGATAAGCCTATTAGCTTGAGTTAGTTTCGATGCCTTTCCAATCAATATTTTGCTTTGTGTTAGTAATGTTTACTTTAAAAAAAAACTGTTACAAAGGCTTTTAATTAAGTTTCTATCGAAGAGTTGTGTTTTATTCTAGGAAAGAAACTTTTGAAGGTTGAAAAAATATTTTTGGATGATTTAGTGAGTGAATTAAGTATTATTTGGCACTATATATAGGCTAGACTATTCATCGGCTAAATACTATTCCTCAATTGCAGTATTCACCGTAGCCATAAAGTTATGACTGCCTAGCCAATGATTTGTTGAAAAAGTTATTGAGAGAAGAGTTTTTGTCTAGCTAAGGATCCAAATGGCCAATACCCTATTAGGTGGTTATCCAACTAGCCTAAAAGATGTAACAGGCTACTCGAATATATAAACAAAAAATTAATCATTATAACATTTTTTATATAGGTTGGAACACCTTGTTTCCATTATGGAGTTCAATTCTATACCACTTAATTTTGTCAACATATTTATGTAGACCTTACATAAATGTGTGGATAAAATTTAATAAAATAGGGTTAAAACTAATTAACCGGACAAAGGATCTGTTCTCAATTTATATATATATGGACCACTTGAGTTGATAAGCATTTGCATTGAGTATGATGGTAGATAAAATAAAAAATAAATATTGATTAGTAGTAAAAATTAAACAAGGAATTTTTTATATATTTAAAAATATGAATTATAATAAAACAAAATTATCATTTAATTTTATTTATAAATTTCATAAAAATAATAAGTATATATTAATTATTAATAAAATATAATAATTAAAATTCATTAATTATTAATAAATGGAATAGAAGAAAATATTTAATTTTCCATCATGTTAAACTAATTAATATATTATTAGGAATTTTATGACATACTAAATATATTTTTATACTTTTTGATATAAGTAGTGAGACATAAATATGATAAATTAATAAAATAATATGAAGTACAATTATTTATTAATAAAATTAATCAAATTAACTATTAACTATTTATAAATTATATGAAAAATTAATCAAATTGACAAATTAAAAAACAAATTTAAATAATAATAACTCAGTAAAAGTCGCGTTGAACGTGAAATCTATGAAGATTCAGAAATATACAACCTTACTCCTTGTTGATAGAGAGAACAAATTGATAAGTTGACACATATCATATTTGTGTAAGAAGTGACTATTTGTATAGAATGTCACGTATTAACAAATTGTCATGCTAACCTTAGTTAATAATACAACTTAATAGAAAATTTAATTTTATATTTTAACAAAACATAAAAATTATTAAAAATTTAAAGTGACAATTTTGATAAAATTATTAAAACTACCAAAATTTTGATTTTTTAAAAGTCTTTCTTTGTCGAAAACATATCTAGTAATGCTCACTAACTAAGATTACATTCTAACTAATAAGACTTAAAATGAGAATGTTAACCACTCTGACTCAATCAGTTATCTTGCACTTCCTATTTATCTCATGCAGACGATTCGTTTCCCTAGACACCTCTACGATGATTTGGAAAAAATTATGCGCAATTTCTTGTAGTGCTCTGGCAACAGAAAACTATACTTTATTTACTAGGACAAAGTATGTCAACCTAAAGAAGTGGGTGGTCTGACTATTCGCAAAAAAGAAAAAAAAATTAGTTGAAAACCTAACTTGTATTGTACTTCTCCGTTTATGCAAAATAAAAAATAAAAACAAAAAACAAAAGAGTGGCTAGCATTTTAGTGAAACTAGTAAAGCTACTTCAATAGAAAATGAAACCAAACAATAGACAGAAGTTACAACCATAGTCGAACAAGTTAAAAATCCTGAAGTGTATGATAGCTCTCTTAACTTGATGAACATATGAAGTACAGCAGGGAAGTCTCAATCAGTCAATCGCGGGGCCCAAATTGACAAATTCGTGGCGAGAAGAGTTACGCCGTTGAAAAGCCAACCTGGATGGAATAGCCATGCTGGTAAAAGAAACAGAAAGGGCCAATAAAAGATTCACATGTCACCACCGACCACAGATCCGTTCTTACTTCTGACGCATCCTATCCATCCAGGCTTCTACTCGAGGAAGTTGAATGATTACTAAAAGCAAGCACTGCAAGAGATGCCGCGTGTTCGCTGTCCCACACCCACCTCGGCATCATCTCACCTCCAAATTTCAGCGTAATTGGGCCTTAGTAGCTGCTATTTGGGCCTTTTGGTTCTCTTTAACAAATTGAGGATGAGTGTGTAAATACGTGTTTAATTTGGTATTAATGAATTTACACTCAATCGGAATCGAGGTTGTACAACAATGCAGCAAATATATAACAAACTTCCATTTTCATGCTCATGTCTCCTTACACTTCAGGAAATCAACTTCTAAATTGCAAGTTTCGGTCTTAGTTTAGCTGTTGTGGGGTAACAATAACTAATAATATTAAGGAAATTTAAATTATTTATAAAATATAAATGCTTTCACAATTTTCAATTATTTAATTTAAAATAAAAGTTTTTGAAATATTTATTTATGAAAAAAAAAACATTTGCCGAAGTTCTCACCTCCCTAAGCTCCACCCTTCCTTAGCAGTTGTCAATAAAATTCAATTATTGATTGCCCAAGATTCCATCATAGCATTTCCAGTGCTAAATTCTTTTGTCGTAAACCATTGGATAACACATGGAACGAATGAAATGGCATGTATTAAGTTGATTGAGGGTGTGCTTGTTTGAGGGGTATGGGAAAAGGAGTATGGGTATGGAATGGAAATTGATGATTGGTATGAACCTATCATTGAAGACCTAAGTGTTTCATTCCTTGGTTTTGGGCAATCCTCCATTCTCCTCATAATCTAGAGGAATGGGAGAGAGGAATGGAAGAGAGGAATGGTGAAATCAATTAATTAAACTATTGTAATTAATTAATCAATTAAAATATAATTATTAATTAAAATATAATTATT
>JANZLC010000002.1:26490723-26500805 GCA_026413385.1 Erythroxylum gracilipes | reverse complement strand
ACCTCGCAACCTTACGGTTCTGTAGCGTTCCAACGCTCGCCTCTTATCATTGAGCTAAGCGGCGAGCATTGGAATACTACAAAACCGTGAGGTTGCGAGGTCGAATCGCAATCAAAGCGGACAATACTGATTAATGTGGGCTGCGGGTAATACTGTGTGGCAGCCCAGATCCAACAATCATCTTCCTCTTCATTATTATCATCGTTAACAATAACAATATCTAATATGAATCTTATTGATATGTGAGATTTAAGAAAATTCAATAATACACAACTTTATCCCTAATTAATAAAGATGTTTCTAAAATGATAAAAATGTCTAAATCATTTAAAAAAAAGAATGGGAAGATTCTGTGAAAAAGATAAGTGGGATGGGATCCACTTTCTTTTAAGAAAGCCGTGTGGCTTTGTAATTGCATATTTTTCTTGTCTTTGCCCATTCTTTTCCAGTTAGTCAATGGAAAATCTTGATTTGGTAGTTGCTTGCCCGTAGAACACATGTCAGAGTGTGATATCCGTTGGACGGCAATAAATACTAAATAGATATATACGCCTTTTAGAAGATGTCACTTATAATTATCTAATGTTCAATTTATATTATTTTTTATTAGGAAGTATCATCATAGCTTTGGTCTATTTTACATCGTCTATGTGGCACGAGCTTAGTAAATTTCTTTGTATTTTCCTTTCTACTAGCTTAGTCTATTTCTTTGTACGTTGAATAGCATTCTTTATTATCTAGAGTATATTCTGTAAGATATACAGCATCCAACCGATCAGGATATTAGTGCATATGAATCTAGTTCACGACATCCATGTCAAATGGGAAAGGTACAGCAAAAACATACGTGTAGTTCTAATAATTAAGTGGGCAAAGAGGAAGAGCTCTTGGATGTTGGGATAAAACGACGACTCGCCAATCACATTCACTTAGGCAAATGCTTTATCATGTTACACTATTTTTTTTGTTTAAAACAGGAAGCAATGTTAAAACAATATCTTAGTGAAACACTTGTACCCTTCTTAATGGCTCTATGATGGAATAAAATATGGAACAAGGTCAAACTAAGATGAAAAATCGTAACTAGAATGCCTACAATTGTGCTTATATCGACAATTTCGTCTTTAGAGAATGGACCATTTTGGGTAAATACAATAAGTTGTTGCTTCCTCTTTATATGAAATGAACTTTTAACAAATAGTTATCAATAAGCATCAAAGATTTTAATGTGAAAGTAGAAGTAGCTTCTCATTCAATATCATTTTTATATACTAAAGTTTTAATCCTAATAGATTCATGGAATTAAGATTTTATGTGAAAATTTTAAAATATAGATTGATTGCAATCATCTGTCATTCTAATTAGATTAACAAAAACACAATTGGTTTAATAGCTTAACCTATTTTAAGAGCCTTAAGTTGCCAAAATAGTAGTTGGCTTATTGGTTTGCTACTTGCTAGTGATATAAAGGGTAAATTACTTCTCAAAAAAAGATATTAAGTGTAAATTACATGTATGTACTTTCCACCTGAAATGTAAATAGTTCAGGTCAAGATAGAGATAAGACCCATACATATAATGTGAATATATACTTTCGCTGTTTCTGTGTTAATTACATTATTTGTGTTCCTTACCTTTTGGCCACTTGCGGAATTGCTCATTTTGAGAAAAGTGAAAAATTGGAAAGAAAATTAATTTCCTACATGTCAAGCATATGCATAATCTTGGCAGTTAGGCGTAATAATTAAGTAAAATATGGTTGGATAAGGGATGGAGAACTTATCTGATCGATTCACAAAGTTTACCATCGAACCTTTACTTAATTATTGAAAAAAAATAAAGTAATAGGAAATGTTCACATATTACTGGAGACGAGAAAAAAAGAAAAGGAAATTGAGGCATACAGGTCCAAATGGACCCTGCTATTGTTGTGTACGCCTCTGCCCCTCTTTATCAGTCTCTGGTGCATCATTTAGCTCTCTCTCCCTCCCACTTAGACTTGCCAATTTATATCCTCCCATCGCACCACCCTCTGCTCCTACTATCTAATCAACTCACACTCACACTCACCCTCACTGTCATTCTCATTTCTTTCTTCCTCTGCAACTCAATACCAAAAATCATGGTTGTTCTTTCCCAGCCAGCTTTAGACCAGTTTTCTTTGATCAAAACATACAAGCCCACCAACTTGTCCACCGAGATTCCCGTCATAGACCTCGCAGACCCCGACGCAAAGACCCTCATGGTCAAGGCATGTGAGGAGATTGGGCTCTTTAAGTTGGTCAATCATGGAGTCTCATTGGAGTCCATGATCAACTTGGAAACTCAAGCTTTAAATTTTTTTAACCTCCCTCAGTCCGACAAGGACAAGGCTGGCCCTGCTGATCCTTTCGGCTACGGAGACAAGAGAATTGGCCCTAATGGTGACATTGGTTGGGTTGAATATCTCCTACTCAACACCAACCCCCAAGTTACATCCCAGAAAAGCCTCGCCGTTTTTCGTGGAAGTCCACAAAAATTCCGGTTAGTATTTACGAGGATACTTCAATGAGTTATTAGTCGACACGTTAATTAAAAGATTTCAATGCAACAAGTTCTGCCGTAATTGAGTTTGTTTTATTGGAATTTATGTAGCTCTGCTGTGGAAGATTACGTATTGGCAGTAAAGAGAATGGCTTTCCAAGTAGTGGAATTGATGGCTGATGGTTTGGGGATAGAGCCTAGGAATGTGTTGAGTAAGCTGTTAAGAGATGAGAAGAGTGACTCGTGTTTCAGGCTGAACTACTATCCACCATGCCCAGAACTGCAAGCATTGAGTGGTAGAAATTTGGTTGGGTTTGGGGAGCACACTGACCCTCAGATAATTTCTGTCCTAAGATCCAACAACACGACTGGCCTGCAAATCTGTACCAGAGATGGGACTTGGGTTTCAGTCCCACCTGATCAGACCTCTTTTTTCATCAATGTTGGAGATGCTTTACAGGTAAACTTCCTTTATTGTTAGTTAAACAAGAACATGTCTTTTTGTTTTTGTAACCAGGTTATTTTATATGTAATACTATTGGGTTTTCTTTTCTTTTTTGTCACAACCTCTCTGTCTCTCTGAACTAGTCCAGTCTAGTACCTTACAATTAGTGGAAACGAATCTTTCTTCTAAATTCCCATTGATGGTCTTCTACTGGACCCACCTAAGTTTCTTATGAAATATACCTGGGGAACTGGCAAGAAAAAAAAGAAGTAATCCTTTGTGCACTTATTTTATTTTCCCAAAATTGATTAGCATGTGTGATTATGCAGGTAATGACGAATGGAAGGTTTAGGAGTGTGAAGCATAGAGTTATGGTTGACAAAATGAAATCAAGAATTTCCATGATTTACTTTGGTGGTCCACCTTTGAGTGAAAAGATAGCACCTTTACCCTCTCTGTTGGCAGAAGGAGAAGGCAGCCTATACAAGGAATTCACATGGTGTGAATACAAAATCTCTGCCTACAAATCAAGATTGGCTGATTACAGGCTTGGGCTATTTGAGAATAATACAAGCAGTTAAAATAATGCGGTCAAATTCCCTGTTTTAGCAAAATCTAGGGTTTTGTCAAAGTTCCATATAGGTGTGGAGAAGTTGAGTCAAGTCGACTCTGCCATAGATGGGAAACAAAAAAGGTTTTCCTTTTTCTCATTGTGTTGTTTAGTTTACATGTAACTGCAATGCTAGTAATAGTACCCTTATGCAATTAATGCAAGTTTATTACTAAACTACAAAATCTCTATCTGTTACTTTCTGTTTGTTATTATAGGCAGGCAACTACTTTCTAATCAATTGTTAACACTTTTCTCCATTATTTTCAAAAAAATATCATCATCACATCAATACCATGAATCAAAAACATTTATTTTTGACGGTAATGATAATAACCAAAAGTTGGCCCCACCTATTCCGACAAGCATGGCTTACAATTAATTTTTCGGTTATATAACTTCCTGGCAACATTCGCCAAACGTTGGTATTGCAGCCATCCTCTGATACACAGATAATATAACTTCCTGGCAACATTCGCCAAACGTTGTTATGGCAGCCATCCTCTGAAAAACAGATAAATATGGCAAACTAACATGTCTTCGGTCAAGCTATCCTGAAAGTGGGAAAGTCGCTGCAATCGAGAAAAATTTACGCTTGGTTCTACCTCCATTTTGACTTCATTTTGCCTAATTAAATGCTTGGAATTTAAATTATAACTTTCTTCCACTTCAATTGTTTCACAGGCATGTCAACCTCAAGCTTCATATACCAGTGCTGCCATAATAAAGAAACGTGTCGACTTAATCCTATTTTTAAAATTTTAGGAATAAGCGAGAGAGCAGAGTTTTAAGTAGCGACTGAGTTGCGGCTGTCAGAAATCAGAGGATTGGTTGTTCGATCTTGTCATAGTTACTGTGAAAATCCCCTGTTAGCCGCAATCCTATATTTAAAATCTTGGACTGGATTTAATCCTCTTACTAAAGTAATATTTGAACAGTATTTGGGGAGTAACTCTTAACTGAACCTAAGTTTTGAGGAGATATAAAAAGTTGTTGCATTAAGACATCCATATCTTTTCAAGGGTTTATTCAGAGGTGGTCCCTCTAATTTGCGGTGAAGGGGCATTCCATGACCGAATAATAAAATGGCAAGGGCTAAGAAGATTCTGACAAGGAAATGTCTACCGAAAAGAGTCGGGTCGCTCTCCGAAGAGTTTGTATTGACCATCCAGGTGCACTTCACTATCTCTATCACACCATCACTCTTTTTTCTGAATCGGAATTTCATCAGTCACTAATTCAATGGATACACTTGGCGACTCTCTAGTTTTTCATTTCCGTAAAACCAGAAACAGAAAGGGACACCCTTTGAAGCAACAGCTTCCTTCTGTGGTTGGTTTGGTATTGGCGCAGCTAAGACCACCATAACTGTCTTGAAAGTCAACAAGACCCTATTTAAGGACCATATTTGTGCTGGACAATTAATGTCTTGTTGCAATCCATGCATGTGGCAATTGCTTCCATCATCTGTATAACTGAATTCATCGTAGCATTTTGTAACCAAATAATAGAGAGGAAGTATTGAAGTTCAAACATCGAATTAAGCTAATGATAAGAAGGTTGTCACACGTCTATGATTCGAAAAGGATATATTCGTACTACATTTTTATTATTGACACAATGGAAAATTATTCTAGACTTCAGTAAAAGTTGTACTCTAGTAAAATTGTATTATGCTTTTTTATCCATTGAATCCTAAGAGTTTGGAGTTTTGTTTGTTAGTTTATATTCTACAGTCAATCGCTTTGGTTGTAATTTAGTGACAATATAAATTAAAGGCATTATTTATCTTATATATATTTAGATGTATATGATAAAGTCCATGTGATAATTGTACATTACAAATGAAAATTATAATGAGATTATAATTATGAGATTCATATTGTATTTATGTATTATCCATAGATTATTCCTAGTCATTGTTCTATTAAGATTAGACATTAATAGAATGCAAAAAAAATAGTGCACGTTATGTTTTTCCTTATGAAGGAAGTAGTTAATCTCATAGACTAAAGCATAGAGATACTTAAACAAACATGTGAGTGCTTGCTAGAGAACAAGTTCACTGAACAAACTCGATATAAAAATCTATTTGGAACATTACTTGTATATTTATAGAATTCTCATTGTAAGAGGTCTCCAAAGTTATCTTGTATAGGAATTATTATATTTTAATACTATTTATAACATATTTAATCATGAGTCAATCAATCGATAGTTATTGGATGTAGCATAAACTATACAAAAGTAGTTGTGTGATCAAGATAAAGTTCATCACCCTAAAGTAATTAAGGAGAATGTTTCATAGTTCTTGATTAGTATTGATTCGGGAAATCTTGGCCAAGGTAGAATAACACTTTGTAAATAGTTTACAAATGTCATTATTTGAATAAATAGCTAATGACATAGAACTAATATAATTAGACTTAAAATAGAATAGACATTAATTTCATGCTCTATGTCTGATCGGAATATTGTACGACGAAATTATTGAATTATTCAAAAAAATCATGCACGAAAAGGTTAGTCAAAACCATTTTAACATTCCTAAATATTTAAATAGTCATGATACATTGCTAGACGCCAATCTTGATCTATGATTATAAATTATTTAATTGGAGAATTAAAGATAAATTAAAATAAACTTTAATTTATCTAATTCTATTTATAAATTAGGATTAAAATTTATAATCATTATAAACATATTTAGAAACCTAATAGGTCTCACATAAATAATGAGTTGTAGAATGCAAAGTTATTTAATCAAGTTGGACTTAAATGTAAAATTTCATAAACTTTATGATTAAAAATAAGATATTTAATAAATAACGATCAATAGGAGATATTAGATCTTTTTTGGGCATAATTGGTATTTAATTAGAATTTAATTTCAATTAAATTACTAAAATGTCCAAAACCTATTATAAATAAGCCTAAACTCTATGAAACTAGTATTGCTTGCTTAACTCTTTCTGTATGAGTTATAGAGTTCTCTCAATCCATTCTGTAGACACCGTTAGAGGCCGGATATTTGTGCAGTTATAGTGATTGAGATGAATTCATTTTGAAAACGATTCGAAAGATACGGCAACATAAAGATGAAGCTTCAAAATAAGATACAAATTTTGATTAATATTTTATTATAATTATGTGTTAATTATAAATAGAATTAAAAAGATGTTACTTTTTTAAAAATAAAAAATTACAAAAAATTTTTGTAACTATTCCACTGCACCAACACTGACTATTCTTGGATTAATCATGCCCGTAGTTTTCAAGCAAAAGCTTCACAGCGTTGGTCATGATATGTATTATGATGCCTTATATACAGAAGGATGAGAGTAAAAAAATGGAGTGGTTTATGAAAATTTTAGAAGGAAAAACGTGGTTCTGATTCGTTGGAGTTTGTATTGACGGATTTATAATGTCTACAAAATTCGACATCATAATGGCTTCGGATTCCAACTTCACCAAACATATATGAGTTGTATCTCACAATGCAAAACGCTAATTAAGTTCACTAATAATGGAAACCGATATACCTATAGTCTACATAAGAAATCAAATTCTTATAGTGAAATCTTTATTATTAGTAATGATTATTTTTTAGCTTGTACGGGGAATTCCTTCAAACTATAGTCCTTCGACTTTTTGTTTTCCATTTTGATACACCCTAAATAAAGTACCAATTAACAAGAATTTCAATTTATTTTAGTAATGTGGTTGGCTGCTTCCACAATGAGATCCAGAAAAGTAAAAAAGAAAAGAAGCCTAAGTGGTGGCAATTCCTTCTTGAATCGGGCAAACAAAAATTAATGGATTTTACTTAAATTGATTGGATTTTAAATTAAATTTGAGCATTTTTATTTAAATTTTAGATCAGTTCGAGTTTGATTTCACAATTTAACCCGTTTTGAAACCTGAATTATCTATTATATTATATTTTAATTTTGTCTTTTGACCAAGAAAAGAGTTCATAAAGCTATTTTTTCACTCTTAATTGTAATCGATTCAAATCTTGTACCCAATCAAGTCTTAACTTGCACTTAAAAGCTTTTTTTTTTTTCCCATTTCAATCTTGTTTTCTCATTCCAAAATCTCTGCGAGTTTCTTCTTAGATTTTTGTTGCACTTTTAGATCTGATTTCATTCTTTTAAACGTGTTGTTTTGTGATGGTTTCAACTTGATTTTGTCTCAGTTGATTCTTAATTTCTTGGATTTGATCCATTGTCCTTTGCGCATTTGCATTTGCAGATGTCATGTTTTGGATTTTATTTTTGTGTTAATTTGAAAATCATTCTTGTTAATGACATCTTTCTTGTGTTGGAACAGAGTTTCCTTCCCCGCTTCCCCCCAAGCAATTAGTAACTGCTTTTACAACTTGACCTTAAAACAATATGTTAAAAATATTTGGAGCAAAAGAATTAAGAAACTAAATTTATATAAGAATGGCTTGGACTCAAGTCAGGTCTCAACTTAATTTGACAAAAAAATTGATCCAAGCTCGAGTTGTTGTCAACTATAAAATAGCATGCTAATTAATAATTTTTATACTAAACTCCAATTTATTCCCAGTTGATATGCTTTTTTAGAACATAACCCCAAAACAGACAAGCTATTGAGGATCTTATTTTGAAAAAAAAAACTTGTTATTTTAGGGCTTTTAAAAACCAAGATTAAAGCCCCTAAGCTCTAAGATCATATGAGGTTTTTAATGACTAACTGGAATTTTGGATCCGACTATGAGCATTATCCTGATGGCAGAATAGTCTATGCATAAAGGATGTATCCAAACCACAGTTTCAATTAGTTCTGATTAGTTTATCCATATGACATGTAAGATGGAAGGCATTGGAATTCTCTTTGATATCTCCATCATATAAGCTTCCAACTTTAAATTCCAAAGAGCCAAGCTTTGAGAGAATCTATCTACCATGCACAACTTTATGTCCAAGCCTTGGGTGTTAGCTAGTGACTTTAATTGTGTCCTCTAACCTAATTAAGCTTAAGGTGAGAGGGTCAAATACACAGGTATAAGCAAGGAGCAGGAAAATGTTGTTAAAAGGCAAGGAATACTTGATTTGAAGTTTTTAGGTAATTTGTTTACTTGGAGTGAAAAGCAACATGTGAGATTCTTTAGTAGGAAAAAATTGACAAAATATTGGTTAACTGTATCACTCCACTCTCGCGAGACACGTACCTGACATCCTGAGTGATATCCGAGTACGTACCCCGCAAGAGTGACATGCTATAACAGCCAGTTAGTAAAATCTCATTACAATTTTTTTTTCAAAACAATACACATATGCGGAAATCAATAATCAAATTGGGCCCACTTTATTCATAAACTTTTCAATCGCAACAATACAATCACCAGAATTTCAATAGTTGTTTAGGCCCATTACAAATACAAAATACTTGTAGTCATAATTTCATTACATTGCAAAATCATTTAGAAACATTTCCAATTTGGAAAGTTATTATAAAACAGAAATATTCGAATACATAAGTTACACTAATTGCGGAAGACTCAATTTGATACAAAATAAAGGAAATACAAATGCAGACGCAGACTAATTCCGACCTCTACCTCTTACTTGAATGCAGTAGGTATACTCCCGTTTGCATAACAGGGTACTCTACTGAGCCTGAAAAACAATTGCAAATTTTGGATAAGTTTTGCGAACTCAGTCAGTGACTATCCTCGATGGCTCATTCAATCACATAATACACATAATTCATAGAAATCACATTCATTGAAACAAATTTCACATACAAAAATTAGTCAAATTATTTAAATCATACACATCAAATGCATATATGATGCTAATGAGACTCACTTTCAATTAGTTATTGTTGTGACCGAGTGCTTATAAAGTGGATACCGGGCTCATTAATAACTGTCCCGTATCCGTTAGGAATACCGAGCTAATTTTACATAGTGAGCCTTTGGCTCTTAATCACTTTCTGAGTTCTAAGCTCCTTTTTACATTATGAGCTTTAAGCTCTTTTTCGGTGGCTACTCCAGTCACAATTGCCTTTATCTTTCATGCATTCATGCAATGAAGTGCATCAATCACATAGTTTTAGTCAGTCATATGATCTCATTTACACATTCTCATATACATTCTCATTAGACCTTGGTTTGGCATTCAGAGATCACATTTAGAAGTACTTATTTTATCATGTTCACATACAAGTAACATTTCAATATCTCATTCATATATCACAATCATCGGACCTTCGTTGTCCAGAATTTAACAATCAAATCAAATTCATAATCATTCAATACATAATATAAACAAACAGGCAATAAAGTAAGACATCTAGGTCTACTCACAGTATGCTCTATATTAGCATTAGATTCTGTGATCTGGAAACGTCTAGATGTGGACGTTCTATCCTGTGTATCAACACCATGCAATACACATGTTGCACACATATTAATAATTGCACAATCTTAAGTATTCATTTATGCACAAATGTGTATATGGAATATGTACA
>JANZLC010000002.1:26428450-26467765 GCA_026413385.1 Erythroxylum gracilipes | reverse complement strand
TAGGTTATGACATCAATTAACTACATAAACTTATCAAGCTCTTAACCAATTAATCAAGCAACAATCTAGGCTCATTCGTAGCCTTAATCAAGTCCAAATATACCAATTTAGTGTGAAATGTCTCAGCTGGTTCAACATGTACAAAAGGCTGAAATTAAAATTTCAGAATTTGTCATCGACATCACTAATGTGTGTAACTTTACTACCTTCAATACTTCACGAATTTTACAAGCTTATAGACTTCTCTAACACTTGAAAATTTCTAGAATTTCCTTTAAGGTTACTTCATTTCAGGTTAATTTAACTTCCATATTGGTTACATTAAGGCTTACAAAATTCTACTCATTTATGTCATTAACAATCACTTTTTATAAACACACCTATAGCTCTAATTTTCCATATTCGAAAACACCTTAATAACACCTATCTTTAGCATGAATTCTTCATCAATTATACTTCAAATACCAACTTAAATCATCCATACAACAGCCCATAAACTACTATTTTCGTGCATGAAAAAACAGAATAGAAAAGTACCCATTCATTCTCCATTTTCCAGCACATGTTCAACATCAACGTCATAGACAATTTATCCCAATTTAATCATGATAACTTTCTATTATGACATGCCATAAGGAACAACACTTTACTTACTTATCTAGCTCAAATTTCCACCTCATTGATCAAGCTAATATAGCTCTCCAAGCATGCAAAATCATCCAAGTACAAGATGGAAGTAAAAATGATTTCACTAAAGGAAAAAGGATGATAGTAGATTATAACTATCTTTGAATAGATTTTTTTGTGTGGATCTTGAAATGACTATAAACGAAATTGAAGCAAGATTTTGTAGCTATGAGGGTTTTTGTGGTGAGAGTAATGGAAAGAAGGAGAATGAACACAACAGAAACTACTCCTGTAGTAGCTTAACTCAACAAGTGCTAGGTGTCTCCATGTTATAATGGCATATGTCGCTAAGCATGTAAACTACTTATCCCCCCTATAATCTGCCAAATGTCACCTAGTTACTAGTCCATTTGTCACTCATTCATTGCTGCATTTGTTAATTAATTACCTATGTCAAATGTCATTTATTTATTTATGCAAAATGTCACTCAATTTATAGGCTTAGTCATCCTAATTTTGCATGTGTCAACTTGTCTTGCCACATGGCATTTTTCTTAGTATAAATGTACATTTTAATTCATCAAATTTTCAATTGTAACAATAAATTCCAAGTTTACTGATTATAGTCCACCAAACCGAAATTCAAGACATAAATAATACATAATTCACATCATGATCATTTTACCTTTCATACCTTAAAATTTGTCAATTGAGTGCATATACTATCTTTTCAATTGTTTACTAAATCATAATTCATATGTGTATGCTAATGATATGCATGTGAATGAAACGCATCTCATAAATTCTCAATGATATGACTCATGTGCAATATTTTAAGGCTCTAACCCTTAATATGAAAAATAGGCTATTACACTTTCGAGGTGCACATGGATGCTTTGGACAAAGCCAATGGTGGAGTCTTGGTGCAAAAAGGACATCCAGTGGCATTTGAAAGTCATAAGCTTAACGGTGCTGAGCAATAATACTCGACACATGAGAAGGAGATTTTAGTAGTAATAAATTGCCTTGAAGCTTGATGGGTTTACTATTGGTTACTAGGTTTGTTATTCGAACGAATAATATGGCTAACACCTTTTTCAGGACCTAAAAGAAGTTACCTGCAAGGCAAGCCCATTGGCAAGATTTTCTTGTCAAATATGACTTTATATGGGTAAATAAACTGGGGAACATAATGATGTGGCAGATGCATTGGGTTGCAAAGAAGTCGTTGTAGCTTTGTATGCTATCACTCGAGTGGAATCAAACCTTTTAGAGCAAATTAAACTAGTAGCCTTGAATTGTAAAGAAAGTAAAGGATGGTGTTGTACAGTGAATTTGGCTTGAGGATGAAGGGTTGTTCATGAAAAAGAAAAACTAATTATATGTACCAAGTTTTGGAACCTTGCAGAAGCAATTAATGGACGAGACGCATGATTTGCAGTGGGTCGTCACCCTAGAGTCAAACGAATGTTATCACTCCTTTCTCGATCTTAATGCTAGCCAAAGATGTAGAACAACATTCATGTATATGTCAAAACTTGCCTTGTTTTTCAATTGGATAAATATGAGAGAAAGGAGGCAGGTTTGTTGGAATAGTTGCCTATTTTGGAAAAACCATAGATGTCAGTTTCTGTGGACTTTGTAGGTGGGTTTGCAAAGGTGGATGACATGGCTTCAATCATGGTGGTGGTTGATAGGTTCTCTAAGTGTGTGATCTTTGGTCCAACTCTAGCTTTGTGTCCCTCAGATGTTGCTATAGAGCTTTTATACAAAAATGTGGTGAAGCATGTTAGAGTTCCAACGGATGTTATAAGTGATCGAGATGCTTGATTTACTGACTGATTTTGGATGTCTCTCTTTAACATGACCGGTTGTGAATTTAAATTCTCAACTACAAATCACCCACAAATGGATGACTAAAAAAAAGGATCAATGGCTTGTTGGAGGAGTATTTGCGGCATTTCATAAGTGCAAGTCAACGAAATTGACTAAGTTTACTTGATACTTCACATTGTTCCTATAACTTGTATAGATCTTAAGCAACGGAGAAAGGTCCATTTGAGATTGTTTTAGGACACAACCACTTACCCCTCTTGAGATAGATTAATAGACATCGAGATCAATAGATGTCGGGAGGAAAGTGTCCAATTGCTTATCATTTTGCAAGGAAAAATAAGAGTTTTTGATGTGGAAAGGGATAGTCTTCGCAAAGCTTCCAAACAGATGAAGAAATATGCAGATCAAAGAAGAAGACCGCTTGAGGTACTTTTCAAACTTACTCCCCAAATTTGGAACAAGATTAGTAATAAACAGGTGCATTGATAGTTAGTGCCAAAGTATGACGGGATTCAAGATCCTTGGAAAAGCGGGAAATTAGCTTATTGTCTCATGTTACCTGAGCGTTTAAAGGTACATCTTACTTTTCATGTGAGTTTCCTTCAACCATATTGTGAGGATTCAATAGATCCTAAAAGGAGTCAAGTAAAGAGAACTCCACCAGTGGTTAGGTCGATGAGCAAATTGAGAAGATTTTGGATCATCAAATATTGGGGCAACACACGAAGAATCGAAGGACAGAGTTCTTGATTCAATGGAAGAATAAACCAGCCTTAAAAGCTACTTAGGAGAAAGACACAACCTTATGGCCATTATGATAGTTGTAGGTTTTACAATGTTTTAATAGGCATTTTAGTAGGTTTATAGTTATTAATTAATTAATTCATGCATGTTTAGGTTTAAAATTGTGTTAGTTTGCCAGTTATTTTTATTTTGAGTGTATATGGATTAAAGCATGTTATTGAGCTTTAATTTTGTGTATCTGAGGTGCTTTGGTTTGTTTGTTAATGTTTGAGATCAGATATCGAAGAATGGAGAAGATTTGGAGGAAGACCGGTGGAGAACCAAGGGCTACGATTGTGATAGAAACACTTTCATCAGGCCATCATCATGGCCTGAGGGGGCCATGATCATGATAGTGACCATTTCAGCTAGCCACGATCGTGGCTTAGGGGGCCATGGTCGTGGCCTACGCGAGGACAGACGTGGACCAACCTCCCGCGCTTAATTTTTTGTGGGTTATTTTAGACTTTGGGCCTTGGTCAAAACCTAGTTTTTACCCTAATTAGAAATGACTACATAAGATAAGAGAAACGACCTAGAAAGAGAGCCTCCATTTTTCCAATTTAGGAAAAATCCAAGGAAGAGGAAGAAGGAAGAGAGAGAATAAGAGAAAGAAGAAGGTGGAGCTTCAGCTGCTTTAACCTCCAAGTTATCTTTTCTTCTTTTCATATTTAATTTCATTCATTTGATGTATGAGATTGAATTGATGATGATGAATCTTAGGATAAGGACGTTCTAACTTCTTTTAGGGATTTATAATTGATTCGATGTTAATCTAGTTACCTTTTGTTAATGATATTGGGTGTTGTGATTATTTGTTGTAATTGCATGCTTCATTAATAAATCGAGAGAGTGAACTGAATGCAAAATGATTAGGTTGGTTAATGAGGGTTAAACAATCTAATAGACCACGCAAATAATCAAATTGGTAATTATACTGAGAGAGATCTCGTGTGAGGACTTGGTTATTTATTGGAATGCTTAAGAACTAATTAGGTTGTGGTTTGTTTTGTTAATCGAGAGATTACATGTTTAGTAACTCAATTTAATTAGGGTTTATAATTTACAACTTAGTGTTTACAACTTGAAAGAGACTAATCCACTCTTCAAAAGTCTAGAACCGATACCGCATTAACACAAAAGGAACTAAGTTAACATTAATGATAGGATAAATCCCCTTTCTCATAACTTATTAATGTTCCTTGTTTGAATTTCTATTGTCAATTGGTAGTGCTCAAATTTGATTTCTTGCGTTAATTTAGAATTATTGTTTCAATGATTCCATATTTGATTGTTTATTTTTCTGTTTAGATTTTATTTTCATTTTAATTACATTTTTAGGCCTTAGACAAATTAGGATTCAATTAGTTCACTAATTCCTCATGGGATCAACACCCTATATACTACATGACGCCACGTTTGCTTGCAAAAATATTGAGGGTTTTATAAATTGTAAAACTTTCTTAACAAGTTTTTTGGACCTTAGGATTAGTTGGATTCCTTTAGTATAAGGAATTTTCGCCCCTCTTATGTCATTGTAGTTATATGAACAAAAGAGTTACTCGAAGTTCAATTCGAATTGCTAAAACCTGGGCACTTCACACCACCTGATTGGAAGGAACAATCTAAAGAGTACGATGCCAAGAAGAAGAAATTAAAGAAACAATGGTGGAAGAATACAATCAATGAGACCAACAGCGAACTTTGATGGATTTCATGAGACCGAGATTTAATACTATAGACCAGTGCATCACTCGACCACCAGGGTAAGCAACATTATTCGATATTAAGCCAACTTAGCTAAACATACTGCAAACCAATGTGCAATTTTACTAGTTAACTGATGAGGATCGTAATGCTCATTTAGTGAATTTTCTAGAAATATCTGATATTTTCTGATATCAAAGGATGTCAAAAGACGCTGTTAGGCTGAGACTCTTTCCCTTCACATTACAGGATTGAGCTGAGGTATGGTATCATTCTTTAAAACCTGTAAATGTCATAACTTGGGAGCAGTTAGTGCGTGCATTTTTGAATAAGTACTTCCCTTTCACAAAGACAATAAGGTTAACAAAGGAAATTGTGAATTTACTACATAGGGAGTCAGAATATGAAGTGTAGAAGCATTACAAGGACTTGAATAGGAGATGTCTTCACTGTAATCTACCAAAAGAACTTCTTTTGCAAATTTTCCATCATGGAGTCAATCCACCCACGAGAGGTACCACAGATGTAGCTTTTGGAGCATCTCTTATATGGAAGATAGTTGAGGAAGCGGAGGAATTGTTGGAAGAGATGGCAATTAACATCTGTTTTTGGTCGTCGGAAAGAAGTAGACAGCAGTCAACTTTCCTAGATTATAAGGGAGTAATTTCTATCGATTCAATAACAACAATGCAGGATGAGATTGAAAATTTGACAAGATAGTTTAATAACCTCCAAGACTCTTCATCAACTCCTGTCAAAGCAATTCAGTATAGATGCGAATTATGTGGGTAAAATAACCATTTTACTGTTGATTGTTTTTCATCGCAAAATGACAAGATGTAGCAACTTAACTAGATGGACACATAATTTGGTCGAGAAGGAGGAAACAACACTTACTCTAATAATTATTGTCCTGGGTGGAAAAACCATCCAAATTTTCTTGGTCAAACAATGTAGGAGTTTAATTTCGATCTCAATGGCCACCTGAATTCCAACAGGAAAAACCCAATTCTACGAACTCTAAGTTGGACAAAATCTTAGAAAAGCTCATGAACATGGATAAAGCTCATAACAGAATTGAAGGTAAATTCGAGCAAGTAACTAAAAGCCATGTTTCTTCAATTCATAAATTAGAGGTTCAAATGAGCCAATTGGTAAATACATTGTCTATAAGAAGTGTGGGGAGTCTCCTGAGCAATAATAAAGCAAACCCAAGGGAGCAACTCAAAGTAATCACACTTAGAACTGGGAAGGAACTTAAGCAATCAGTAGAGACACAAGTTGCACCCCACCTAGTAGAAAAAGATCAAGAAAAGAAAAAAGATGTAGATATGAGTGAGTACGCTCCTTACGTTGCCCCTCCTCCGTATCCACCCAAGATCCCATACCCTCAACGATTACAAAAGAACAAGCTGGATTCATAATTTGTAAAGTTTGTTGAGAAGTTAAAGACTTTACAAATTAATCTATCTTTTGTTGAGGCATTGGAACATATCCCCAAGTATGCCAAATTCCTGAAGGACATGTTAACAAAGAAGAAGACTTGAGAAGAGAATCAAATGGTAACACTAAAGGAAAGTTGTTGCTTTATTCTGACTAGTTATATGCCTTCTAAGCTGAAAGATCCTAAAAGCTTCACAAAACCCTATATGGATGGTGAGTTGGAATTCGGAAAATGCTTATGCGACTTAGGTGCAAGTATTAACCTTATGCTTTTGCTCAGTGTTGTGAAGCCAACATCTATGCATATTCTGTTGGCAGATCAATAGATAAAGAAACCGTTTGGCGTGCTAGAGGATGTACTTGTATAAGTGGACAAGTTTATTATTCTTGTGGATTTTGTCAGGCTAGACTTTGAAGAGGATCAAAACTGTCTGCTAATTCTTGGTGTGTCACTTTTGACCATCATAAAAGCTTTAGTAGATTTCAATGAAGACAACCTCATCCATCGGATTGGAGATGAACAAGTGAAATTCAGTATAAATAAGGTATTAAAGAATATGAAGGAGGGCAGCTCATTCATGAGAATTGATGATTTCGAATCTTCAAACGAGCGAGAGGAAGAAGAATAGAAGACAATGATGATTGAGTTTGAAGCATACAAGGAAGTCTCTATTCTAGAGGCTAGAGAAGAAGAAAAGGAAGAAAAAAGGATACATAACATAGAGGTTGAAGAAGAAATGAAAGTCTCTATTCATGAAATGGAAGAAGAAGAGGAGATAGGGATGACTAAAGGAGAACAAGAATAGCTCACCTTTTACAGGACAAACTACTGGATTTAATAGCAGATCTAAGGAGTTTTGTTATTCCCTATTTTGTTAACAGTTTATTAGTAAAAAGGACATTACTGAACTTAATTATTTTTCTTAATTTTATCAATATTTTCCTTTTAATTATCCTCCACCATGTAGCTTATTTACAAGCTATGAAGCTAAAATTGGGAAACAAGGCTAGAAACAAGCTACTCATAATTGATCTCGACTGAATTTTGAAGGATGTAAAGTCAAGCTAATTACCATAACTTAGCACGTTTGATAGTTAGATTGAAATTATTGCATAGTTAGATTTGTATTAAATTCTAAAAATAAGTTTTTAATCATGTGGAATGGTTTAGATTGCTAACTCTCTTATTCCTTTAAAAGAAATTTTAAGATAGGGTAGCAATCTTGGACGTCAAGTGCAGTTGGTTTCAGACTCCAACGTCATCACCACCTCAATCGCCATGACAGGTTCTTATGTTTTAACCCTTATCTTTTCATTTCTGTCTTTATTCTGTTCTTATGTTTTCGTATTATTTTATTTTCATTCCTACCTTGTACCTTCTCACATTGAGGACGATGTGTTGTCTAAGTGTGGGGAGGGTTACGTTATGTGCATTATATGTTTTTATTTTGAGTATCAATTTTGCATATTACCTATCAGTTTTGTTTAAGTTTGCATAATGTGACTCGTGTGAATATGTCAATGGTTAGGACTTAATAAAATCAGTTGAGCTTTGAACATAGTCTTCTAGGTTGTAAAGATTTATTAGCTTGTGAAATTGGTGTCCTAGGTCGCTTTGGTTAAATATGCATGTTAATTATGAATTCATGTTAGTTCATTCACCCTAGGAATTTGCCACATACATTTATAATTTTAGGTCCATTGAATAAGTAGGATTGTTAGTATCCTTTCCTGAGAGTGATTAGCTAAAGAGATGAGGTAGGCAATAAAATATGAAAAAATTGTATTTCTTAAATTAATAACTATTTCGTTGACCTTTAGGTTGTGAATAAAGCTAGTAGCCAGTTGAGAATGTGATCTAGCTGAGTAACCAGGGGACATTTATCATAAATGTTTGCCTTCGCATCAAAAGGTTGGAAAGACGTTCCAACCGAGCCTATGAATAAAAAAACATGACCTAGTTGAGTAACCAGGGACATTCATTACAAATGTTTGCCTTCAAGTTAAAAGGCTAGGTCAATGTCAATGAAAATTAACAAAAATAGTGTTCTGTTAAATAAAACTTACCGATCTTTGTGAATAGCTTGAATTTTCATGAAAAGCTACATAGGGATAGTTACAATTTTGATTGACTGTATAATTATCAATGTGTGTTTGCAAGTGATGGGGCTGAATGAATTTAACATCAAGGTCTTGATTAGTATGTATATTTACTTTGAAGTACCTAGCCACAGATTTCATGATTTAATAAGTTAGAACAACTTGAAGGTTTGTGTTTGAAGTTAAATTAGTTTCGTGAAGTTCCCATTATACCATTATTGCATATGTGTGTATTGTTGTTTGGTGTGTTTTTGTTTGTTTATTTTGTTTTTGCTTGAGGACGAGCAAAAGTCCAAGTGTGCGAATGTGATAGTTGTGAGTTGCATGATGTTTTAATAGGCATTTTAGTATGTTTTTAGTTGTTAATTAATTGATTCATCTATGTTTAGGTTTAGAATTGTGTTCGTTGGCTAGATGTTTATGTTTTGAGTGTTACGTAGGTTAGAGCATGTTATTGAGCTATAATTTTGTGTATTTGAGGTGCTTTGATGTATTTGTTAATGTTTTAGATCAAATATCGAAAAATGAAGAAGATTTGGAGGAAGCCCGTATAGGACCCAGAGCCACAATCATGGCCCTTACAGAGACCCTTTCATCAGGCCATGATCGTGACAGAGACCATTTCAGTTGGCCAAGATCGTCACCTGCGTGTGGACAAACACAAACCGACCTCCTGAACTTAAATTTTTGCTGGTTATTTAGGACTTTTGGGCCTTGGTAAAACCTAGTTTTTACCCCAATTATAAAAGATTACATAAGACAAAGAAATGACTTAGAAAGAGAGCTTCCATTTTGCCACTTTAGGAAAAAAATCCTCGGAAGAGGAAGAAGGAAGAGAGAGAAGAAGAGAAAGAAGAAGGTGGAGCTTCAACTGCTTCAACTTCTAATCCTCCAAGTTATCTTTTCTTCTTTTCATCTTTAATTTCATTCATTTGATGTATGAGATGGAATTGATGATGATGAATTTGGGATAAGGATGTTCTAACTTCTTTTAGGGTTTTATACTTGATTCAATGTTAACGTAGTTGCTTTTGTTGTTAATGATGTTAGGTGTTGTGATTATTATTTGTTGTAATTGCATGCTTCGGTAATAAATCAAGAGAATGAATTGAATGCAAAATGATTAGATTGGTCAATGAGAGTTAAACAATCTAATAGACCACACAAATAATCAAATTGATAATTATTCGGAGAGAGATCTCGTGTGAGGACCCAGTTATTTATTGGAATGCTTAAGAACTAATTATGTTATGGGTTGTTTTGTTAATTGAGAGATTACATGTTTAGTAACTGTAATCCCTCAATTTAATTAGGGTTTACGATTTATGATTTGGTGAGTACAAATCGAGAGAAACTATTCCACCCTTCGAAAGTCTAGAACTGACACTGTATTAACACAAAAGGAACTTAATTAGCATTGATGATAGGATAAATCCCCTTTTTCATAACTTGTTAATCTTCATTGTTTGAATTTCAATTGTTAATTAGTGGTGATCAAAATTGATTTCTTGCATTAATTTAGAAATCTCATTTCAATCATTTCATATTCAATTGTTTACTTTTTTGTTTAGTTTTTATTTTCATTTTAATTACATTTTTAGGTCTTAGACAAATTAGGATTCTATCGACACCTCATATACTACGTTACGACTGGTGCGCTTATGTAAATATTGATGGTTTTATAAATTGTAAAACTTGCTTATCATATTAAAAGACCTGGTAAGTGACTACCTTCAATTTGTTCCAACGAGGGCATGGAGTTCATCAAGGGGGGTGGTTTATTAGCCCTTTAACATTGCAGAACCCTTTTTGCTAGCCATTGGTGAGCCTTGGCCATCATCTAGAATGGATTAGGCATGCCAAAGGAACCGAGGTAACTTGACCAAGTAGGATCTAGCATGGTTTGGGCTATGGTTGGCTTTGACGAATCATGGAGCGTTGATCTGCGTGGCTAGGGCAAGTTGAACTTGCCTAAGACATCTTTAGAGGGACTAAGGATGAAATGATGCTCAAATGATGGACCATGGATGAACGAACTAGATAATAGGTGCCCACTGGTCGGATCACGTGCGAATTGGCTCATAACTTGGCTAATCTTCACCTTTGGATGAAGATCATGAGTGATGTGACAAAGTTAATGGGACGAATCATAAAAGAAGTGGAATGACCTGGCAAAGAACATGGATGAGATGTCGCGTAAGCATTTTACACGTGTTACTTTTACATAGAAGTGAGTTAGTGGTAAGATATGTAAATCATCTACTAAAGTAGTGGGATGTCAACCACTAACTAAATTAGTGGCTTAGTGACATTGTGCCCACAGTCCAACAATTTTTCAAATGTCTATAAATAGCTCATCTGAGCAAGGCTTCATTATTAGAGAAAATTGGAATTTTGTATCATTTGTATCAATTTTGAGTAATATAAAGGTTAGTAATTTTGCTCTAAAGCTTTGTACATCTTTCTATTCTTATTGTTGTCCATTATATCATGTTGGCTAAGTAAATTTCGTAGGTTTACTTTACCTTTGTAAGAAACACCTTAAATGCGAGTGAATTGGAAAGATTGAGTTGAATTGCTAGAGTTCAACTATTATTTTTAGACTCTGACACATTTTATGTGCGAACTTTGAGTTCTTTGTAAAGTCAGTGTAACATCATCCAAGAAAAAAAATAAAAGTTGAAGGAACTTGGTGGCACGACCAAAATAAATAACTGTACTCGGGGGCACTGAATGATATCAATTATTTACTAGCCACTTGTCCCCAGCATGTCATTTTTGTTCAACAAGAGAGGGAACACATAACAGAACCCGTGGCAGGTACCTTTTATCTCATCACCAACCTCTTCTCCGAAAATGGAAACACTTGTACTAATCACAATTTGGATAAGAATAGATCTGTGATTGAACCAGGCAGTGTCTAAATAATTAATCCCAGTTGTCCCTGCAAGATTCTCGGTGTTCGCTGCACACTACGTCTCATTAAACAATGCAACTCTAATTCCATCTTGGGTTGGTCCGCGTATTCCACGTCTAAGGACACTGTACGGTGTTGTACGCTTAACGTTGTATTAAATAATTCGTTCGAGTTTTTTATTTACTGCTCAAGTTGATGCGGAGCCTGACATATAGACAAGCAAGCCTCTTGGCACTTACAGATCGTACTAACACAATAAGTCTTTTACTGAAAATAAAGTGTAATTATTATGGCATGGATTATTTTTTTAAATTTGGAAGTTAGTGAAAGATTTAAGCCCTAGTTTTGTACAAAAAGTATATTCTTTTTGCAAAGATAGATAATTCAACGTACTACTGAGCCATGCGTTCGGTGCCAGAACACCATTGGGTTGAAGAGTGCGTGGGCGGTGGTGGTTGTTCTGGCCCTTCGAAGGCAAAATTAGGTTTCTTGGTATGCTTCCATGATTTGGACTACTCATATTCAACAAAACTGATCATTCTTGTACTCCTACTGGGTGTTGTTCTCATTCTCAACTTTGAAATCTGCAGTTTAACTCATCTAGTCACTTTCTGCTTTTCCAAGTTGAATGAATTCCTATAAAAGTTTAAAGCATGTGCTCTAAGTTCTAAAAATGTCAGTGATAATCTACAAGTACACAATCAGTACTTCAATTTACAATTAGGTTTTAATTGTATAATTTTTTAAATTCTTTTTTGGCACCTTCATAATAAAAATTGAAAATAAAATTAAAACTATATATTTTACAATTTATTTATGTCAAGTCATACAAAGTTAATATTAAATTAAGAATATTTTTTAATTCAATTTTCAAGATTTTAGATGTAATATTTTTGAAAGAATTTGAATTTTGGGATAGAAAAAAGAAATTCGAGAGATAATAATTTAATAAGCTTATAACCTATTCGAGCATACGTGGAAATAATAATTGTAGTTTCAATTCTTCAAACCGAACATCATCGTTATACAACACTACATTAAGTTTCACGGGTCAATGATGCCTTATTCTAATTTTGCTGTTTCGTTGAATAAGATTCGTAAGTCGAGTATGATAAAAATAAAGTCCTGTATGAAGATGAAAAGATTTTGCATTCTATGCACATACATATTTTGTTTGCGGGGGATAATCAAAGGCTTAGTTTAATTTCTCAAACCTGTACGACTAAACCATAAGATGGCAGAACACATTGCACCAAACTAACATTCAATTGCAACACGCTTTAAAGTTGGTGAATCTTACAGAAATCTGAGTTTCTGAAATTAAACGAAGAACAGAATATGTTAGCTTTGTTGAGAAGAAAGGAATGATCTGATTTTGGTTTGATTTCCCATTCTTACTGGGTGCAGTAAAGGTCGTTTTTGTGGGGTTGCGATGTTGTCCACCAAAGAACCAAAATCAAGGAAAGATGAAAATAAAATCAGAAAAAAAGTTGATATTGTTTTGATGGAAGTTGTATGACAAGCCAGCAATAATCCAGCATAGAATCAACTATTTGAACGATTTGGGCCAAAATTGGCCGATGGGTATTCAAGCTAACAGGGAAATAGTACCAATGTTATAGTCCTTAAAGGACCACATTTGTTCTCCAGAGAATGTAATTTGAGCACGTACAAGTGCCCTCCATGCTTAACATGCGTACACCATTGAGGGCCCTAAGCTTTACATCTGCGTTGTACTTGGCGTATCTATTAATGTATTTGTTCTTTTGCTCCTTGGGAGAGACTCGTTGAATTGCTGGCTGCAACCCAATCCTCATTTTCTAATATGCGGATGAGTAGGCGTTTGGAGATGAATACTTGGTATCAACCAAAGTATATTATGGTGCTCCATGAAGGGATGGGTCGGTGGAACAAGATTTTTTTGTATCAACCTCCTAAAAAAAGAAAAACTGTTGACAAAATGACCTTATCATTATTTCTTATAATAATTACTATAATTAGGCATATATTAATGGTTATATTTCTCCTTCATTTGTAATACATTTGATATTTCTCATTGAATTCAAATAAATTAATAGAAATAGAAACTCAATTTGAACATTTTTAAACAAAAGTACTTTTTATAAATTTCTAAAAAAAATATCATTTTACAAATTGATCACTATCATCAATACCCCCTTAATAATCTTAAACTAAAAAAAAGTGATATGATGTTACTATGACAATACCTTCTTAATAATCTTAAACTAAATTAAAAATGTGATATGATGTTACTATTACAATATAAAACAAGTAAACAAATAATTATAATCAATAATGCGGAACGCTTGTTGAACATTTACTCTATCTATTTGAAGTCTTTTTATGTTCTCCCGAGATTAAGGGCATATTTAGTTTTACTACATTTTTTATTTTTATTTTTTAAATTCTGAAAAAAATCTATTTGATTGAGTTTTTGACTTTTGTATTTAGATTAAATTTCTTCCTATTTTTATAATTTATGAAAATTATAGAAACTTATTTTTTGTCCTTTTTTTGGTTTTTTTTTCAAAACCTAATTCACTAATAACTACATAACTTTTTAATATTAATTAATAATAATTGCAACTACTATAACTTAATTAATTTGCCTATTTTAAATTTTATAAATAAATTAGCATTATTTTCTTAAAAATATAATATTTTCAAAAATTTTATTATTTAAGAATATATTTTAAATTTAAGTATCTTAAAATACATATATTTCAAAAATATTATCTTTATTAATTAATAAATATTAATTCATAAATATTAGTTATCTAAATATATTTTATTATTTCATTTAATAAAATAAATTAATTTCTATTATTTATTAATAAATATTGCATACGATTAAAATTAAATTAATATATCGCTAAGTTTTATATAAAATTTAAAAAATTGGAAATTAAAACCATATATCACAATTAAAAAATAAAAGTGATTTTCATTAATATTCAAAGGACAACACCTCATTTTATGTAAAATCACATTACCAAAATTTAAAAACAAACCCTCCTTTTCTTTGAAACAAAAAGAAGCATCAATAGCTTGATAATGTTTAAGTGGTCATCAAAACTCAAGACATACATCACTATAACAAAGTAGCCTTTTGGCTACATTTTTTCTTTCACTGTGGTTTGGAAACCATAGCTAAAGGTCAGCCAGGTTACCTTTTGGGGACAATTTTGGCTACGTTTTTTAAATAGTGGCTAAAATTCACACTTAATGTGGATGCGCAAATCTCTTTTATAACAATGCCAAAAACTTATTGTAAATTTTTAATGTAAGTATACGTTATCTCAACCAAATAATACAATAACGAAAAGAGTATCGTCTCACAAGGATTGTGTTTATTAATTATAAAAATTAATCTAATTAAAAAAAGAAATAACAAAAAGAAGTAATTGAATAAAAATATTTTAAAATAATTAAAAGATTTCACATTAAACGAATCTAGGACTTTCGATTTCACCAAAATTAATCCCACTTGACTCATCTTGCTTAATCAATTAACCCTATGTTATCCATGAATATCTTTAATGTGATTCCTAACCTTTATCAAGCATCAATAACAAATTTCAACAAGAAAATTAATAACACCTCGGCGATAATTATGAACTTATGAAATTCATTAAGTTAAGAAATTCATAGTAATACATACAATTTCGTAAATATCTTTATCTTATGACAATACTATGATGTTTCATTTATTACTTTTTAAGTCTCAAGTTGAATCATAAGTCATGCAATTATTGATCAGCCAAGCAAAACATTAGTCATAAATGAAATAGTAAACATAGAATTGGAATAAAACATCAATTTAATTAAAATTAGGCAGTTCTGTTATTCATAATCTAACTACATTATAGCCCTCAAAACTACAACATGGAAAATTAAACACCTCTTAAGTCATGATTTAAGAGAGAAAGAAAAACTAGGAATTGAAGTATAACATTAAAAAATTAAATAATAAATTAAACATGACTTAAGTTGCCCTATTGGCTATAATTTTCAAAATCGTACATAAAAGTCGCACTTAACGCGAATGCACAAATCTCTTTTGTTCTTCTTCTTTTTGCTATAAATATATTTTTGTAGGAGAAAGGCTTTAGAAATGAAATGAGTTTCGTAGTTAAGAGTCATAGATCCTATAAACCTAGTTAAAAACATTTGGCTATGAAAATATATTCATAGCCAAATGTTTTCATACTTCTTTTTTTAGATACAAATATATTTTCGTACCCAAATATAGTTAGCTACAAAATGATTTTAATATCTAAAAGTCACTGACTATAATTTCAGTTAAAAACATCTAGCCACAAAAATATATTCGTAGCCAAATGTTTTCATTCTTTTTTTTTCTGTATGAATATATTTTCATAGCCAAATGCTCATAGCTAAAAGTCACAGATCCTATAATTCTAGTTAAAAATATTTAGCTACAAAAATATATTCATAGCCAAAAGAAGAATTTGGCTATGAATATCTTTTTGTCGCTAAATGCCTTTAGCTACGAAATGGTTTTCATAGCTAAAAGGCATAGACAATATAATTTTAGTTAAAAAATTTTGGCTACTAATATATTTTCATAACCAAATGCCTTTAGCTATGAAATAAATTTCACAGCTAAAATTCACAGATCATATAATTTTAGTTTAAAAAATTTGGCTATGAAATTATCTTCATACTTAAATTTTTTCATTCTTCTTCTTTTGGCTATGAATATAATCTTTTTTTAATACAAATATAATTTTGTAGCTAAAAGCTACTATGAATATATTTTCTATTTTCTTTTAAAATATTTTCGTATCCAAAAATGGTCCGTCATCGTCATTGTCCACACGTCCATCTTCATCTTCTTTCTATTGTTAACTATGTTCGTCTTCATCTCCAGTGTTCTTCCGTATTCGTCTTCATCCACACGAGGGTTCTTCTTCTCCATATAATTTAGGTTAAAAGAACTCTAATAATATGTAGAAAGAGAAAACAACTTATGAAAAACGATTTTTATGTGTTTAAACTATTCCATAAAAAGGTATTTACAAATGATTTTGATTATATATATACAAAAATATATGTTTTTGTTATACAATACATAACTTCTATAATAAGTTACTGTTGAATAGTGTCAAAATTTAGAAAGCTATGAAGGTAACATCGAAAGAGAAATAACGAGAATAATATATCATTCAATCACATATATAGTGTAATGGAATTGCAATGGTCGAGCTCCCTCAAGATTGCTTTCAAGTATTATTCATTTTGGGAGGTTAAAGGCAGGTTATGAACCTAGTAATTGGATGAAACTAGGAGAAAGTAAGCGATAGGATTAAGATTATGATGTTACAGTTAGGTTTCTGGACTATTGCGACAATTTAAGTAGTGCAAGCTTTGTTACTAAAATGATGAAGGATGGTTATTTTGATGATTTCATTTTCAATTTACTTAGAAGGAGTGTTAGTCAACTATGGGAGGATTACAAAAGTGTGAATGGTAACTGGCAGAGCACAAGTAACTTAAGTGCTTTAGCCTCACTGATTGATGATATGAATAAGCATAAATTACTTCAAGTAAGCTCTCAAAGAAGATTAAAAATGGCAGGTAGTCAAGCATTGCTTATAGTTTGTAAATTTTACCTTATTTAATATGGTATCTATTTTTGTTAATGCCTTAGAATTAAGCTTATATAATTATAATTGAAAAATGACTCAAGTGTTTCATTACCCAAATATTTAATTTCTTGCTTGTTTTTATTTTGATTAATCAAGGACTAAAATCTGTGTCGTTGAAGAGGAATAATAGATAAATTTAATTTGCTTAGTATGATGCAAATAATTTATGAATATTTGTTACAGTTATAATAATTAGGATTAACAAACTAGGTTGAGTAAATAGAATTTTTTAATTAATTAGAATTTAAATTCGAGTGGGCATTCTCAAATTAAAACTACTAAGCTAACTGTCAAAATTAAACTGGTTTTAGTTGATGTTTATATAACAAAAGATTGTTAGGTGCAGCATGATAGATTGAGTGGTTGTTCCATATAAACATCATTGATTACAAAAAATTAGTCTTCTCTGCATAATCACTAACCAAGTATAATGGCAATAAGAACAATAAAGAGTTCTAATTGATTGTTTCTTAAGAGTTCTCTAATAAGCTTGTTAAGAATGATGATATTAATACTTTAATAAAAAATGATCCACTCAACACTTAGGAGTGAAAACTTTCATGAAATTTGTAAAAGACCAAGTGGATTTAGAATTTGAAATTCGTTGTCCATGCATAGAATGTTTAAATTTCAACTTTCAAAGTTAAGACGTGGTATGTAATCACTTGCTAATTTGAGGCATAGATAAATTCTATACTCCATGGATTTATCAAAGTGAACATTCTGAAGCGAGTAATGCTAGAAGTGTTGATATAGGTGATGATGGTAATAATGATGCAGATGATAGAGATATTAATGACGATGTAGATGATGGGATTGGAGAGATGTCAGAGGATGTGGCGAATTATATAGAGACTATAAATGATACTAGTTTTCTAGGACCTATTGCTCTTGGTAAGGATATCGATGTATACATGCAACCACTAATTGATGATTTAAAAAATATTTGGGAGGCTAGATTAGAAATTTATGATGTTGTTCAAGGTGAAAATTTTAGAATGCATACGGTTGTTTTGTGAACTATAAATGATTTTCCAGCTTATGATAATTTGTCTAGATAGAGTACTAAAAGATATATAGGCTGTCTTGCATGTAACCATCAAACTCGTTCAATGAGGCTACGAATAAAATATGTTTTATAGGACATTGTTGTTTCTTGGAACATGGGCATAGATGGCAAAGAAGAAGGCAAAGTAGAATATAGTGAAGCTCTTTTGCACTTGTCTAGTGATGATGTGGTTGATCAACTATCACATTTGCAAGAGTTTATACTTGGTAGATACCTAAGTAATAGAAATTGATAGCAAAGTTTTCTTGATCTTAATTGGAATAAAAAAATTATTTTTTATTTTCCATATTAGAAGGATTTTTTATTGAGGCATATTCTTAATGTCATGCATATTGAAAAAAAACATTTACGAGAGTATTTTAGAAACTTTGATAGGAATTAATGGCAAATTTGTAACATCTCAACTAGGGTAAAATTTGGGGCCTTACAATTCTCTCCCCCTTAAAAGAATTTTGTCCTCAAAATTCATACCAAATGAAAATAGCTAAGGATACTGAGTTCTTATGGTTGATTTTGGTTCCCATGTTGCTTCCTCAAGTTCATTATGTTGCCAGAGTACTTTCACTAGAGGTATTTTCTTATTTCTGAGTTATAGGACTTCTCTGGACAAGATAGATACAGGCTCTTCCTCATAAGACAAATCCAGTTGTACTAGAATTTCTTACACAAGAATCTTAACCGATATCTTCTCAACATGGAAACATAAAACACATTATACAATTTGGCCAATTCTTCAGGAAGAGCTAACTGATAAGCTACTGGTCCGACTCTCTTAAGAACCTTATAAGGACCAATGTATCGTGGGTTGAGCTTACCTGTCTTCCTAAACCGAAGTATTTGTTTCCATAGTGATACTTTCAAGAATACCTTATCACCTACCTGAAACTCAATATCTTTTCTTTTTAAATCGGCATAGGACTTTTGCCTATCACTGGTAACTTTCAAGCATTGTTGGGTAACTTGAACTTTCTCATTAGTATCTTTCACAATATCAGGCCCGATCATCTTGTTCTTACATAATTCAGTCCAACATACCGGAGTTCTACACTTCCTACCATATAGGGCTTCATAAGGTGCCATGCCAATACTAGTCTGATTACTATTGTTATAAGCTAACTCCATCAGAGCAAGATAATTATCCCAACTTCCTAAGAATTCTAACACATAACCTCGAAGCTTATCTTCCAATATTTGAATAACCAGTTCAGATTGTCCATCTGTCTAGGGATGGAAAGCGATACTGAACTTTACTTGAGTACCCAAAACCTTTTGTAGACTTTTCCAGAATCTTGAATTAAATCGAGGATCCCGATCAGAAATAACAGACAATAGTATTCTATACAACCTCACTACCTCATTTGCATATATATCTACAAGCCTAACCAATGAATAATTAGGACGAATAGGCAGAAAATGAGTAGACTTGGTGAACGTATCCACAATCACCCACACAACATCGTGCTTCCTTTGAGTAAGAGGAAGTTTAGTGACAAAATCCACAGTAATGTTATCCCAGTTCCATTGAGGAATCAAAATAGGATGTAACAAACTAGATGGAGCCTAGTGCTCAGCTTTTACTCGCTAACATGTCAAACATTTGGATGCATAGTCCACAACATCACGTTTCATACCAGATCGCCAGTAATGCTGCTTCAAATCTTAATACATCTTATTTCCACCAGGATGCTTAGTAAAGACATTATAACAATAACTTTCTCTTCAGTTCATCACTATTCGGTACGCATAATCGATCTTTATAATACAGATCACCATCTTCTTTCACAGAAAAGTGAGGTTGTTATCCTTCCTGAGTTGCCAAGATAAGTTGATGTAACTTATCATCAACTTTCTGAGCATCACAGATCTCTTGTCTTAAGAAAGGCCTAGCTTTTAAATGAGCTATTAAAGCCCCATCCGATGCAAGTCCCCATTCACCTTGCTACACTGACAATGTCAGAGTAGTCTTCTGACTTAAGGCATCAGCCATGATATTCACCTTAACCAGATGGTAATCCATAATACATTCATAATCTTTAAATAGTTCCAACTAACACCATTGTCTCAGATTAAGTTCTTTTTAAGCAAGTAGGTGCTTCAAACTTTTGTGATCAGCAAAAATCCTACACTTTTCAGTATGCAAGTAGTGTCGCCAAATTTTTAAAGTAAATACTACTGTTGCAAGCTCAAGATCATGTGTATGGTAGTTCTATTCGTGTGGCTTTAGTTTCCTTGAAGCATATGTAACTACCTTTCCATCATGCATCAAAACACAGCCCAAACCGATTTTAGATGCATCACTAAACATAACATATTCCTTACAGAAGTGGGTTAAGTTAGTACAAGACCTTCAGTAAGCATTCTTTTTTATTGATCAAAACTAGTTTGACATCTAGTAGACCATTCATACTTTACTCCTTTTCGTAGCAATTTAGTCAAAAGGGATGCTATCATCAAGAACCTCTTCACAAACTAGCAATAGTATCCAACTAAACCCATAAAACTTCTCACTTCAGTCACACTCCAAGGTGGCTTCTAGTGAACAATTGCTTCAATCTTACTAGGATCAACTCTAATCCCTTGAAAAGAGACAACATGTCCTAGAAAAGATACTTCTTAAAGCCATAAATCACACTTGCTCAGCTTAGCATACAACTGTTTCTCCCGCAGGGTTTCTAATACAATATGAAGATGCTGAACATGATCATGCTCATTTTTAGAATAAACCAGGATATTATTTATGAATACAACAACAAACTGGTCTAAAAACACTATTCATCAAATCCATGAATGTCGCTGGAGCGTTAGTTAACTCGAATGACATTACCAGAAATTCATAATGTCCATAATGGGTCCTGAATGTAGTCTTCAGAACATCCACATCCTTTACTCAAAGTTGATAGTACCCTGATCATAGATCTATCTTGGAAAATACCCTTGTACCTTTCAGTTGATCAAATATATCTTCTGTCCTTGGTAGCAAATGCTTATTCTTCAATGCAACGCAGTTCAATTTCTTGTAATCGATACACATCCAAATAGTACCATCTTTCTTCTTAACAAACAGAATCGGTGCTCCTTAGGGTCAGATTCTGGTTCGAATGAACCCCTTATCCAATAGCTCTTACAACTGAACCTTCAACTCCTTCAATTCAGTAGGAGCCATCCTATATGATGCTTTGGATATAGGAGTAGTTCCAGGCATAACCTCAATAGACAACTCCACTTCCCTTTCAAGAGGGTGTCCGGGTAGTTCTTCAGGAAGCACATCTGGAAATTCGCTCACCACTGGATTGTCTTACAATTTAACACTCTTCTTCTTAGAATCAATCACAAAAGCTAGATAAGCTTCACATCCCTTCCTAAGGCACCTTCGAGCTTGCATAGCAGATATCACACTAGCCAAAGAACTAGTGCAGATGCTATACAATATCATTTCAGGTTGATCAAGCTTCCTAAGCACAATTGTGTTAGCACTATAGTCAACCACTACTTGATGCTTGGATAACCAATCCATAGCCAAAATGAAATCAATTTCATGAAAAGGCAATTCAATTAGATCAACTACAAACTCACTTGGATCATAACAAGACAATAATTTCTATAAACTTGATAACCAACACACTACTACCCAGAGGACTGGTTATATGAATATCATAATCTAACTGATCTACAGGCATCTTTTTATCAGAAATTTCTTCAATATAGATATAGGAATGAGTGGATCCAGGATTAATAAAAGCATGCATTTTAGAATTAAAGAGAGAAATAGTACCAGCAATGACCTCAGGTGTGTCCTGATCCTTGCGAGCTTTTAAAACATAAGCTCGAGCTGAAGCAGAAGGCATAGCAGGTCGATCAACAGTCTCTGAAAGAGTACTCAGATTAGGTCTGATCTGACTAGATCCTCCATGAACTCTATTGCATCCTCTATTTCCAGCAGATGCATGAGAAACCTCTCTACTAGGTTGTGATGTCTGAGGCTATCTCATAGGACAATTGGCTATCAAATGCTCAATGCTACCACATCAAAAACATGCACCTATTGCCCTCTTACATGTACCACAATGATGTATGGAGCAATGAGGGCACTCAAGAGCACTAAAACCTTGGCCTATAAAGGATCCCCCCTCAAAATCAGCCGATGACGGAAAGTCTTGTCGCCTTCCCTAGTTATAGATCTATGAGTAAATTCTTCTGTCATGGAAGCACCTTCACGACTTCTCTTACCCAAGGACTGACCTCCTCTAACAAAACCTCTTCTCTCCTAACCATCTCTTGCTTCTTTATTTTCACAATAGCTTGTACCAGTTGATGGCAACTCACTTGATTCAAGAGGTTAAATTCCGCAAGATGTTCTTTGATAGAATCATTCAAACCATCTTTAAACTGATGACATTGGAACTCCTCAGTAAGTATAGATTCAGGGGCATACTTGCTGAGTCGATTGAATTCTCTGTCGTACTCAACAACAAACCGGTTTCTCTACTTTAGATTTAGGAACTGCTTCCACTTTTCTTTACTATAGGCTTCCGTAACATACTTGGCTTTAAACTCTTGGGAAAAGAAATCCCAAGTCAGAGGCTCCGGTAGCTGAGGGTATCTCAGAACAAACTTCCACCATTCATAGGTCGCTCCTTAAAGAAGGGAGATAGCGCAATGAACAATTTGGTCAGGTGGGAAACTAATTTCATCTAACACTCTCTTCACCTTTTCTGACTAGAATTCAACCCCTTTAGATTCCTCCAAAGATGTTTCAGTAAATTCTTCAGCTCCATACTTCCTCAACTGATCAATCGGAGCCTTGGGTGCAATCATACGATGCAATGGAGTCATCATGTCTTGCGATAGCTTAACTAAAGCTTCCCCCTTAGTTGGAGGTGGAGGAAGAGGTGGGACTTCAACCTCATTCTGATTTACCCCAAAGGGGCCCGAAATAGACGGAAGAGATTGTGCAGGATTATTACTCTTCATAACCCCATCAACAACATCGTGAGATCTTCCCATACTCAAATCTAAAACTAAAACGTGGGACAAACCTCATTATGCCAAAACATAACTCTTATATACAAGTACAAGCAATAGTTAAGAAATGGTTAAAGCAGAATCGCCTAAACCATGCTCTGATACCAAACAATGTAACATTTCAACTAGGGTATAATTTGGGGCCTTACAAAATTGAAGGACATAATTAATTTTATATTATACTTGTTTTGCATTTGAAAATAAGATATAAAGGGTTATTCATGATTCCATTTGCGTGTTACAATATGTCAAAAATGGAGAAACAAACTTTTTGTCAATTTCTTAAATCAATTAGGTAGGTATGCATATAATATAGCTAGTTATGTCAATGCGAAGGAGGGAAAAGTTTCAAGGTTGAAAACCTATGATTGTGATGTACTTCTACAACGATTACTTCCTATTGGAATACAATGGTGTTTACTGAAGGAAGTGTCCATAAGTTCGACAAAATTGGGTGAGTTTTTTAAGAAATTAATTTATAAGAAATTGAAACTAAAAGAGCTTGAAAAAAATGGAAAAAGATATAGCTTTGATTCTATTTAAATTGTCAAAGGAGACAATAACATTATATACTTTGGCATGTGGGCCTCATATGTGTGGGAAAAAAATATACAGGTTGCATTGTTAATGGAGTTAGATTTCACATAAAAGTTCATGGCAGTCGACTTAGAAGCCAAAATTGTGGGTTATTGTTGATGGATAACATAAGGATGATTTTATTGACTTCTACGATGTCATATTAGAAATAATAGAGTTGCATTACATCAAGGATAAAAAAGTTTTTCTATTTAAGTGCAAATGGTTTAATCTTGGTGGTAAAGGGATTAATATAAAAGTGAATGACAATATTACTAGCATCAATGTTAGTAACACATGGTATGATAACAAACTATTTGTGCTTGTAAGTTAAGTGAAGAAAGTATTCTACCTCGATGAAACTGTATTGATCAGCAATTGGAAAGTTATTCAAAAATTTCAAAGCTAAAATCTTTTTGATTTTTGTGGAAGGGAAAATAGTCTAATTGGTTTAGATGGTGGTGAAGTATATCAAAAGATTTAATTGGAACTGAATAATGTAGCCCTTGAAAAAGAAGATGTGGATATATCGTCATTCCATAGGAGAGATGTTGCTCCCTAAATACTAGAAGCAAATGAAGTACAAGCCAATCTTATTGTAGAAAGAGATGAAAACTATATTGACGATGAATTATATGACAATGATGATACTTTGGTCAAATATAATAGTGATAAAGAGTTGAATCACAATGTAGTTAATGACGATGATTTTCAAGATCTTGATCATGATTATTGAAGGTATGATGAAAGTGCTCTTTATATTTTCACAACGTAATGTTGGCAACATTTTTTGTTGTTAATGTGCGTAATGTTGATGATTGATTAATGATTGAATGAATGCTGATAATAATGATTGGATGCATCGTGAAAGTGCTCTTATATTGTCTGAAATGTAATGCTTGTAACATTTATGTTGTTAACATGTGTAATGTTGATGATTACCTTATGTTAATGCGGTTAGTGTTAATGATTGAAAAATATGTTGATAATAATGATTGTATGTATCATGAAAGTGCTTTTTATATTTTCTAAAACGTAATGTTGGTAACATTTATGTCTTAATGTGGGTAATGTTGATGATTGACTTATGTTAATGCAATTAATGTTAATGATTGAATGTATGTTGATAATAATGATTTGATGTATCATGCAAGTGCTCTTTATATTGTCTTAAACTTAATGTTGGTAACATTTATATTATTAATGTGTGTAATGTTGATGATTGCCTGATGTTAATGCTTATAATATTAATTATTCAATGTACATTGATAATGATGATTTGATGTATTGTAATGTTACTAAAATTTATTTTTTATAGATATATAATATAATAACACCTAGTAGAAACAAAAGGAAAAAGGTGGAAGCTATGGAAATTAAATAATAAAGGGATCTGCAACTTCAACTAAATCAATTAGTGAGTGTCATCAATTTAGTTCCTAGCTAACAATAACACTCTTCCTCAGACACCAATGAAATTGGTCTTACACAACTTCATTGTGCCTCAAACAACAATAAAGCAACTAGTACAAGTTTGTTAATCTTTAATACCTACAAATAGACTTATGTTGAAATATATATTTATATATTATAATATTTCCTTATCATTATTGATTTGTTGTCAGCTTTCAATGCTAGTACTAGAAAAAGATGTAGAGGTAAAACTAGAAGTTGTGAATTGCAACGAATGAATTTTGTAATGAATAGTAAGTATAATACAGATTGATACTCAGCAAGGTCGTCCTATAGACAAGATCCAATTTGCAAAATTGTCAAGTTAGTTGGGAATTATTGCGAGAACAAAATTACCTTGTTTGAAACATGTTAAGGACTTGATGTAACATCCTGTTTTCATACTAAGGGTTAGAACCCTAGATTTTTGTAATTGAGAAAATAGCAATGAGAGATTAGAAAAATATATTTCATGCTCATGCATAATGTTAGCATACACACATGTGAATATTGATTTTTGCACATTAAAATGATTGTACATGCATTCATTGACATTTTTCAAGTATAACTGATCTATAAATATTATTATAGATTGAATTATGATTTGTATATGTTAAGAATTGATTTAGAGAGTATATTTATTGATTCAGAATTTTTTGTGAAAATTTGAGAATTTTCTAAAATTTAAGGGTATTTTTGGACTAGGAAAAATGTCAAATGGTATAATAATTGATGAATAGTGGTAGAAATAAATGTCAAATGATAGTAAAAATTTTAATATGTGACATTAAGATTTAATGACTTATGTCATTAAAAATTGGGAGATAATTGGTGTAGAAATTGGAGACAAATGGACTTGTTACTATAAGAGCAAGAAGAGACCTTGAGAGAGTGACATGTGGCAAATGACAAGACCACTTGTTTAAATCAAGAATTTATTAAGTGAAAGTCCATATTTTGGGTCTTTCACTTACTAAATACGACATATGCTTCTCTCATCTCTATTTTCTTCATTTTCTTCATTTTCTCTCTTCTTCACTTATGACACTCTCTTCTCCAAGCATCAAAATGGAACCTTGCTTTCTTCCATTACTAGCCACTTAACTATCTAGCTATCCTCTTCTTGTTACTAAAAGACCCAACCCATTTCACCTTGAACTTGATGATCGTGGGACGTATGAGAGAGGCTAGGGTTAAGTGTGATTTGAAGACATTGAAGCTAAACAAGTAAGTATAAGCATTAACTCTTCTTGATTTGTTGAATGAAGCATAATTGATGATAGTTAAGAGGTTAAATGTTCATAAATTGATGATGGGTATATGCAAAAATGTGAGTGAGTAATGTGGGTAGATTAATGTCTTGCTTTTACATGTATGATGATTAATGATCCATAAGTTGTTATAGAGATTTTTTTTTTGAGGTAGAATTTGGATGAGTGCAGTAAATTGATGAATGAATGGACATGGTTGATGTCCTATTTTGTGGTTATAATTAATAGCCTTTTATAACTTGTTTTGTGAATGTTTTGAGTTGTAAATTGAGGTGAGAATGATGAGGAAATGAATAAGAAAAGATGATCTATGTACAAGACGTGTTAGATGTAAAATGTAGGAAGTTATAAAAATCTAGAAAACTGGAAGAGAGTGGTTGGAATATGTTAGCTGTAACATTTTCCAATGATTATGCATCTATAATTTAGCCATAACTTGTTCTGTAGATATTTAAATGAAATTATTTTTAATTTGGATTAAATTAGAGACATATGGATACATTTTTTGTGAAGACATCAAATTCAAATTCTATCATTAAAAGTTTCCAATTTTGACTTAAAGTTAAGTACTAGGTGCAAAAAGTTGATGATGAATGTGTATATATGTGTATGTTCTGTTATTAGTGTTCATGATCAATTATGGACTATAATTTTTTTTATGGATGATATTAAGTTGAAATGGAGTTAGAATGATGGGAAAATGAGGAGAAATTATATTAGAAATGATAGACCAAGCATAAGATAGTGAAGATAGTAAGTAAAGAGTTAGAAATCTGGAAAATGAGGATGCAATTGGATAGGTTGCATAAATTTTTTTGTAGAAATCGAATTGAGTTTATTTAAGTATTCTTTTAAAGAGGACTTCAAGTTCTACAACTTCTCTGAAGACCTTGAGAAGAGATTTTGATGTCTAGAGGGTCAAAAATTCAAGTTTCTGTAACAGACCCGTAAAGGTCCGCTCAATGGACATGGATGTCCTCCTAACGGACATTCATAAGTCAATTGGTCTTAATTAAGGATTAAATGGGACTTGGAATGAACTTAGAATGATGCTTTGATTAATTTACTAATGTGTGATATGTTTTAAGTGATAATTGGAGTCATAACTTAGTAAATGAATGGATGATATCAAAGTACCAAAGGCATGAGTATAATGTGAATGAAGATGTTCATATGATAGGAGTTTTGATTCAAAGGAGTTGAGTAATATGTATTAAGTGATTAAATGAGAATAAGAATTGGGTATTATGAGAGCATATAATGTTAGAAATAAATGACTAGAAATTGGGTTATGATATTAGAATAACCAAGTGTTCTTGAAGTGTACTCTTAAGAATAAGCTAGACATATACAAAAGGGTAAAGATTGAATGGAGAACTTAGAATGATCATGTACAAATGAAGTGTAAACCTAAGTTCAATTATACATATATGAATTATGAAATGAGAATGAGCATAAGATGTGAATTTAGATAATATACTCAGGATTGTCATTGAGCATGCATTATACACAACACATATACATATGTATGTGATTGAGTGTTCATGAGATTGTGCAATTAATAATGTGTGTGCAATATGTGTATTGCATAATGATGATATAGGATAGAACATCCGCATCCAGACGTTTCTGAATCATGAAAGCTAATGCTAATTTGGAGCGTACTGTGAGTCAACCTAGATGGTCTCATTTCATTGTTTGTTATGTTTTAAATTTCTACATTGAATTGCTACTGATATGATTGATGTGAATGTGATTGTACTGATTCTGGACATTGAATGTTCGAGGCATTTGGTGCATGAATATCATATTGGAAGTACTTATTGAATGTGAATTGGACAGACTATGTGTATACTCAACTTGATTGTTGAATGCCGGACCAAGTTTTAAAGAAAATGTGAATGTGCATGTGAATGAAAAAATGTGATTCTCAATTTAAAGGTTGAATGCCGGACCAAGGTCCGATGGCATGTGTAAAGTGAGATAAAAAGTGACTGATTGATCATATGTGATTGATGCATTTCATTACATGAATGCATGATAACATAAAGGTTGTTATGACCTAAGTAGCCACCGAAAAGGAGCTTAAAGCTCAAAAAGTGAAAAAGAGCTAAAAGCTCAGAACATGATTAAGAGCCAAAGGCTCACTATATATAATGAGCTCGGCATTCCCAATGAATACGGGACAATTATCAATGAGCCCGGTATCTACAATAGATACGGGACGGTTAGAGGCACTCGTTCACAATAATTGGAGTATAGCCACTAAAATCAGATATGGGCTAAGGGTCGAGATCAGTTTGCACCTGCACATGTCTTCAGTGATTTTAGTTTTTGAATTATATTTTCTCAAATATTGTGTAATGTATGTGTGTAAATTGTAAAATGTAACAACAATTGTGGCGAGTGATGTTTGTAATTGAAATGGGCCCAAGTGACTAGTGAAATTCTGATGAGTTGTGTAATGGTTATAACATTGTGTTTGAAAATGTTTACGAATAAAATGGGTACAAAGTTCCATTATTGATTTTTCGTATATGCGTGTGAAATTTTTGAAATTTTTTTAATGAATTTCGATTGATTGACTATTCTAAAATGCCACCCTTGCGGGGTACATACTCTGATATCACTCAGGATCTCAAGTACGTGTCTTGTGAGAATGGGTTGCTACGCTTGAAAGGAGACAACTTGCTTGAAAATTCTTTGGATAAAGTTACAGTAATTTTTCAATATATTTAACTGTATGCAATATTGTTTTAATGATTTTAAGATTAATTACATTTTTACTTATTGTTCACAGTTGAAATTGACTATTATGGATATTGAAAAACTAGATGTTTCAAATTGAGTTGCTTTAATATTGAAACAAAGGACCAGGGATTGTCGTTTCAATTTGTATTAGTATTATAATTCTTTTCCTTCTAATGTTGAGTTACTAAGTCATCTTCCTAAACAAATTTCCCAAGAAAATTGGAATAGTTTGTGTGATTATTAGGCTGACCTGAAAGTTTAGGTTTGTTTTCTTTACCTTTATGTTTGCTTCCATTAATCTTGTTAGATGATTTAATGACTACCTAATATTTTTTCTTTATTTAGGAAAATTTTGAGAAGGTATAGGTCAACAGAGAAAAAATATTAAAAAAACTCATAGTCAAGAGTCAAAATCATTTGTAGTTGTCCGAAATGAATAGATAAGATCTTTGCTTACAAGTTATAATTGTTGGGACCCGATCTCAAAACCGGACCCCAACCGGAAAACGGACGGAAAATGTAAAGCGAAACAACGAACGCGAAAGCAAACGAATGGCAAAGAACGGAAACGAACTCGAAGGAATGGATCCTCAACTCGAAAGCAAAATCGAAGGAAATGAAACGAAACGAATTCGAATCGAACCGAAATAAATTTCCAACATACAAATAGGAACGAATTACAAAGAACGGATTTTTTTAAAAGATTCCGACATCCAAACAAAACTTTAGAAAGCTTATCGTCGCGTTGGATACCTTAGGACTAACTCGGTCTAATCTAATCCGAAAATCCGGTATAATTTTTTTTCTCTCTTATTCTATCAAAACCATAAAATTTCCCTACTCAAAAATTTTATCTTCAATCAAATCATATTTCTTCACATTGTCATATCTCATAACTCATCTATTTAAACAAAAATCTTATTAATCTCTTCTTTTTGCCAAACGCCATTTAATACACATATCCATTTAAAAAATTTCGGCAGCATAACGGCTGCATTTTAAGAAACCCAAAAATCTGCAATGGAACAAATACACTTCTATAATTCCAAAACTAAACTCTAAATCATCGGACCACCCGTCCGGAAATCCAAACACAAACAAACACAATTCTATACTAACACTTCATAATTCTCACAATCATATTCAATCTCAATCACACTCACATTCAAATTTACAATCCATAATTTACTTACATAATCCAATACCATAATCATACACAACTCAATTCCATACATAAAGACATCATTCATATCCATATCCATACTTCAATTTTGTACTCCAATAGTAAACAAAAGTGGCATTTTCAAGCCACGGTACAAAGCCAAATATCAAAATCCAAAATTATACATATTACAAAAACATGCAAAAGTCAAACTAATGACTTAACCGTCTTCCATCCGATCTCCCGCTCGAATACCTAGAGATGGGGATGAAAGGGGGTGAACTCGACGGCTCAGTGGATAACACATTTATAATTTGAAAAATAAGCAAAAGCATTTTCAAAGAAACTCATTTTCCATGACAAACATTTCACAGCAGATAACTTGTCAAAAGTTTATTTTTCAAACTTTTCAACATTTCAAAATTCAATCATAAATAATTTCCCAAATTTCAGGGTTTTCAAACCTCAATTTCTCATTTCTCCAAAATCTCAAAATTTTCACAAATCATGGATAATTTAAAAACATAAATGCATCACATAATAAATGCATCACATTATCAACCAAATCAAAATACATAAACACATCGAATTGGTTTGGGTCAGTCCAAAACAAAATGTACTGCACATTCCCGCATAGTAGTTCTGTGCAGCCGTGAACGGAATGCACTACACCTTACCGCATAGCAGTTCGGTGTAGCCGTGAACTTATGGGAGTCCTAAATCAGAGCTCCAGTGCCACTAACGGGCAGGCGAGAGAAGCCTTAAAAAAAACGAGACAGTGCACTGACTCAACTTAAGGGACCTAACCAAACCCACATAACACATTCCATGCTTGAAAATCAGATTGCCCGAAGGCACATTTCGAAGCTTAAATTCTTTTTATGATCATGTCTTACAAGACACTTTTACATTCACAGGGAATGAATTGTTTGATTTCATTATGTTTGAATTATTTTAAAGAAATCATGTTTTTGAAAAATCAAAAGAAAAAATGATTTTGAAAAGTTAATTAAGAAATTGTTATTTTATTATGTTCGAATTATTTAAAGAAATTGCTATAATTGTTTCGGACAATTTAAATAAAGTGATTCAATTGATTTCATTCATTGATTTTGAATGTTTTGATAAAATTGAAATAATCGTTAAATTCATTGCTTTTGGAAATGTTTTCGAATTATTGTTTATGTAAATGTTTGAAAATGTTGATTGCCGAATGATCAAATTCAATGCTTTTGGAATTGTTTATAAAATATTGTATATGTAAAAGTTTAAAAATTTTGATTTCCGAATGATTAAATTTATGGTTTTTGGAATTGTTTATAAAATATAGTTTATGTAAAGGTTTGAAAATAATAATAATAATAATTTCCGAATATTTTTGAAAGTGTTCATAAAATATAGTTTATGTAAAGTGTTTGAAAAATTAAGATTTCCGAATACTTTAGAAATTGTTTATAAAATAGTGTTTGTGTAAATGTTTGAAAATTTTGATTTTCATATGATTAAAGTCCTTGCTTTTGGAATAACTTTAGAAATTTGTTATATGTTCAATGATTTAAGAAATTGCAAATTTTAATTCCGAATGATTTTAGAAAATTGTTACAAAGTTTAATTCCTTGTTTTTTTAAATGATTTGTGAAATTGATTGAGAAATTTAGAAAGTAGTGAATTTTATTGTTTCCGAATGTTTTGGAAAATGTTACAAGTTTTAAATAAATTGATAAATTTAGAAAGGTTCTGAAATTCATTGATTTTGCAATGATTTAAGAAATCGGTTAAATTGTTAAATTCGTTATTTTCGACAAATTTGATTAATTATCAAAATTGTTGCGGATGATTTGAATAAAATGATTTTAAATTGATACATTCATGGATTTTGAATGTTTTGATAATATTGAATTAATTGTTAAATTCATTGTGTTTGAAGGGTTTTTTTTAAATTGTTATAATAGTTGCATTCTAAAATAATTGCGAAGGGCTATGTGAGAATTGCTATGTAAAGTTATGCACATTTTGGGAATGTCAATTTGTTTGATATGGCATTGTGTTTGAATCATTTGATGGTTGCTAAAAATTGTTGCATTCCTTGTGTGTTTGAAAAATTGTGTTGTAATTTGAGATTGAACGTAGTGAATGAAATTTGTGTGAACTATGACATAATATGAAAGCCAAGCTTTCGAAATGTGCCTTCGGGCAATTCGATTTTTCAAGCATGAATATGTGTTATGTGGGTTTGGTTAGGTCCCCTAAGTTAGAGTCAGTGCACTGTCTCGTTTTTAAAGGCTTCTCTCGCCTGCCCGCTAGAGGCACTTGAGTTCCGATTTCGGACTCCCATAAGTTCACGTCGTTTGGACCGACCCAAACCGTTTGATATGTTATGTGCGTTTTGATTTTTGTTAATATTTGTGATGCATTGATAATGTGATGTATTCATGTCTTTGAAATGGTGCATGATTTGAGGAAAATGTTTGAGAATTTGAAAAGTTTGAAAAATTGAAAGATTTGAGGAAAATGGTTGAAAAGTTGAAAAGTTTGATAAATAAGTATTTTGGCAAAAGTTTGTGAAAAATGATTTTTGAGTATTTTTCGATTTATAAATGTGTTATCCACTGAGCCGTCGAGCTCACCCCCCTTTCATCCCCATCTCCAGGTAATGAGCAGGAGTTCGGATGAAAGGAAGTCAAGATTTTCGTCTGTTCGTGCTTATGCTAAGCGAGATTGTAAAACTTATGTTGTGTATTGTGGAGATTGTTGTATTTTTGTATTTTTGAATTATTAAAATTGATGTTGTATTTGTGGCCGGAAAATGCCACTATTTATTTAGGGATGCATTTAGTTTGGGATATGAATATGATTGATTTGGGTTGGATTGATTTATGAATTTGCATATGAAATTGAGATGTATATGAATGAGATTGATTGCGACTTGGATTTTGGATTGAGACTTATTGAAGTGTGTTAGGTTTAGATTTGCGTTTGTTTATGCTAGGTTTCTGGATAGGAGGTCCGATGAGTAGTATGGTTGGAGGAGATTTTATAGAAGTGTATTTTGAACCCTTTGCAGATTTTGGGTTTTGCAAAATACAGCCGTTATGCTGCCCGATTTTCGATAAAATTTGGGTGGATGGCAAAGATAGAATAAGGATAAGTTTTATTAAAGAGGAAATTTGAGTTATAGTATGATTAAGAAATATTGAGTTTTGATTGAGAATAAGTTATCAAAGGTTGATTTGTATAAAATTGAATAAAGAAGAGATAAATAAGATTTGGATTATAGATGGATTATGGGATAGGTATGAATGTTTTCGAATTGAGTTTTGCATGAGGATGAATTTCCAAAAAGGGAAATTCTATAGATCTAAGTTATTTTTTGTTTAAAGATGAAATGAATAAGAGTGAAAAAAAATTATACCGATTTGAATTGGATTAGTCTTAGGGTTTCCAACGCAACGCGACGCTTTCCAAAGTTTTTGTTCGCGGATATCGGATATTCGATTTCATTTCCACTCTTTACTATTCATTTTGGTTTTGTCCATTTGATTTTGTCGTTGTATGATCTCCGTTCTTTCGTTTCTGATACTTTGAATTAGATCTTGAATTTTTTTCACTTTGATCGTTCCGATTTCTATTAGTTATTTGTTTCACTTTTCGCTTTCGTTCTGTTTTCCAGTTGGGGTCTGGTTTCGAGATCGGGTCCCAACATTTTGGATTCATTATCGTATTAGAAGGAATTGTTACACAGCTTCTTGCTTGGCTCTCACTCATGTTGTTGGACAACTGAGTGACATATGAGTTAATATTTTCTGCTTTGGTCTCCCATTGTTCTATTCTTTTCTCCAAAGCATTGAACCGAGCAACGGTTTTGGAAGAATCCTGCTGAATGAGATTTGTTATGGCATTGAATTGATTAGTGTTAGAATTCCTCTCTTCCTTCATCAAAGTTATCATGTTGTGAAGCAATTGATTGGTGTCCTCTTTGGTCGGGATTGTCAGAGCTTGTTGTTGGTTGGGGAACTGGTTAATGGAAGTTCCAACTCCTCCTCCTTGTTGAAATCTATTCGGAACTCTTCCCTCTTCATTTCTCCAACTGAATCTAGGATTAGCCTTCCATCCCTCATTATAAGTGTTGGAGTATGGATCCCATTTCTGATTTGTCCTCCCTGGGTACACTGCTGACACCTCATCATACCGTCCTAGGCATACACATTGTGCATAACCGACCCACAAGTATCACAACTGGGTGTGGTAAGATCCATTAAAGATGATGGGCGATGCACATTCAGGTTCTTCAATTCGGTAGTGATGAAAGATAGTTGCGATGTTATCCTATTTTCTAATGAGTCCACCTTCGATTCCAGACTTTCCATTCTCTTAGCTTGAGTTGTTGAAGCTCCTACTTCATGTGTAGCGCCCCTTACCGTAGGGTACACACTGGGACGCCTGAAGGTCATCCCGGTATATAACCTATGATAAGGGCGAGCTACGTTCGATCATTACAATCACTTCACATGGCATCATATCAAAATTCGCTTATAAAACATCAATAGAAAAACCACAATATTTTTTTGAAACCAACTTTTTCCTCATTTCATTCCATCAAAATCAAAAATCTACATGTATTTCATCCTTTACTACCTCTACATCAACCAAAAACCTAGTACAAAAATACTACATGAAAGAGGAAATAGATCAAATCTATCTAAGCCATTCAAAAATCCCAACTGACCGACCTTTGAGCCATGACTTCTCTTGCCAGACACAATCTACACAGCTGGTAGAGCCTCTTAGTAGCTAAGAGTCGACTCTCAGTCCTAAAAAATCAATGTTGCAATTTTGATGAGTTTTGCGAACTCAATGAGGTAACCATCATCGATGGTTCGCTCAATGCGTGCAACATATCAATTCATATCACAATTATTTCACAAATGTGCACTTTACATTGGTAACACACTTTCACTTAAGCATAAGCAATTTTTCATTTCACTCAATCAAACATACTTAACAAGATGCATATGAAATGATTATGAGAAACTTTTCCAATTATTACGTTATTGTGACTGAGTGCCTGAACTGTCCCATATAGGGCACATTAAACGTTGAGCCTAAGGCTCTGAACCACTTTTAAGGTCGAGGCTCAGTTTCACTCATTGAGCTTTAAGCTCTAATCGGTGGCTACTCTGGTCACAACTGTCATTATCTGATTATGCATTCATGAATGGAATGCATGCACCACAATCAATCATATTATAAGCATATAGGTCATCCCATTCACATTCAAGAAGCACTTCAATATCGCAATCCCCAGTACACAATCATCGGACTTTCTGTCCGAAATCCACAATCAAATCGCATTCATTCATTATTCAAAACATAATCATAAGAAAACAATAATTGAGAGAAACCGTCTAGGTTACTCACCAACTATTCCTAAAGCTAGTGCCTAGAAGTCCCGCCAACGTCTGTGGGTTGACGTTCCAGTTGCTCCTCTATAACAATTAACATACACATATATCACAAGTTGTACAATCATAGGTGTTTAATCACAAAACCAATCCCATATAAAAACCAATCCCATATAAACTACGTATCATTTCATAAATTTCATCACAAAACCAATCCCATATAAAAACTCATCTAAGTATAACTTATACTTAGGTTTATGCCTCACTAAAACTATTAAACTCACAATTTATTGATCATTTTCAGTTTTTCCAAAACACACACTTTCGGGTTTATTGTTCACGTTCAATGAGAAGGTCAAATTGAGGTAATTTGGTCACACTCTCTTCTAGAAAAGTGTTCCCCTATTTCTTATGAATCCATTGACACAAAAATTACTCAATTTGGTTTAGTAAATAGGAAGATATACCTCAAACATTTTGGACTATTCTTATCCAAACATAGTGTACTATACCCAACTTCCATCTAGAAATTGAATATCTTAGAGACTGAATCAAAATTCATCTTCTTCATATGATTTGTAGTCCTATTTCTCTAGTTTACTACTAATAAAAAAACATATCATTTGGATGACTAAAGATCAAGATATAACCTAAAAACCCACATGTTTAGTGAAAACACACCAGTTCATATTCTCCAACAGATTCCTTCATTTTCTTTCGATCCAAACTTTTCCAATTAAATTAAAAATGATAAAATTTTTCATGGAGATATATAAAAATGTGTTAGGAATCTATTTCTTTAAGAATCAAGTCATTTGGAGGTCTATAGAAAAATATATGATCAAAAGAAGTAACCATGTTCAAGTCCTCACTCCTAATGAACCTATGTTGGCGCGAGTGCCATAACTTTCACTGTAGATGTCGCAATGATTTCGTTTATGGATGGTTAGAAAGAAGACATTTAGGGATAAAACTTTTATGAAGACCAAAAATTGAAATTTAGTGGTTTTATGGGTCAAAATACACAGACCGTGTGATCCAACACGGTCAGGTCGTGTAACTTTCGGGTGAAATAGCGTCCCTACGCCCAAAAACACACGGCTCGTGTAACCTTCGGGTTACCTAAAATTTTCATCTCCAAAAGGTCCTAAACCCATTCTAACCTTACATACACTCTTAAGCATCCCAAATTTACCTATTCTTAAGCAATTATCACTCCATAACCATTTAAACACAAATCCTAATGCATTCACTATCAAATCCCAACTCATTTAAACCATCATCTCTATGGATAACTCCTTCAAATATACCCAATTTCAACTCAACATCCTCCATGCACATCTCATATTCTCCACTTGATCATAAACACCCAAATATAATGCATTACCACACACTCAATACATAACACAACATAACATTCATCCATAACTTTTGTTACACTCAAACTCCTCAATTCATGTCAAAATTTGGGAGTCTTAAAGACAAAATTAAAAGTCAATGCCTTCACAAGAAATGTATCCAAACACCTTTAGTTTAATGCAAACCAAAAATCATCTCAATTGCACAACTATAGAAGAAGTTATGGCTAATACATTAAAGCATACTCAAAGAAAATTTCTAGATTTTTCCAACTTTCAATCTTTTACATCAATCTCTTCTTCTACCTATTTTATCTCTTCCACTGCATTTCCTCACCATTAACTACCCAAGTCACTTAATATATCAATCACAAATAATTGAAGACCTATACTTGAGCATTACCCCAAAACATACCATCAAACATGCTTTCACACACGCACACACAAAATCAAGTTATCAATCCTACATTTCTCATCCTTCTAGTTTCATTTCACCAATGCCCATAACATTAAAAGCATCGTGGAAGACTACAAAAAGGGAGGGTTTTTATTAATAAAAACCATGGTTTATTAAAGCATTCAATTGTTTTCTTTCCAAATAAATATCAATTTCTACTCCAATTTTTCCCCAAATTTTCAATGGCATTTGTTACTAATTCCTAAAGTCATTTAGAAAAATTCCCATTGCCATTGGACAATAATTTCTACTACCATTGAACAATTTTTTTGTCACTTGACATTTTTCTTAGTCTAGAAATTATCCCGAATTTTGAGAAAAAAATTCCTAAAATTCTCCAAAAATTTTAAATCAACAATTACACTCTCCAAGATAATTTTCAATACCAATAAACCACAATTCTTAATAACAATCACAATTATTAACAAATATACCCAGAATGTCAATGAATGCATGTACGATTTTTATTATGTGCAAAGATCTACTATTCATGTGCATGTGCACCTTATGTAATGTATGAGCATGAGATGTGTTTTTCCTAATTTCTCTAATTGATCTCACATGTACCAAATTTTTAGAGTTCTCACCCTTTTTATGAAAACGGGATGTTACACCTAGAGCCTTAATCAGATTTCTAATAGCCTCGTTTTCTTGGGCAATCAGATGAGGAACATTAGGCATTTACTGCATTTGATCTTGAATATTATTAAGGCAAGCTTGACAGGTTGCAACTCTAATATTCAAATCACCTACCTGATCAGAGTTTAAAGTTTTGAGCCCATTTTTAACTAATTTAAGCTTAGAGACCACACAGAACATTGAGGTTATCCAAACCTAAGATGACCAAGCCTTTTCAACAATCTGAAAGAAATTAGGTTGAGAAACTAAGAAATTGGAAAACCTAAACGGAGAAAATCTTTTTGGCTGACTAGCTAATACCTTAATCACCATAGGGGAATGGTCAGAGATGTTAGGATTTTCAATCACTTCATAAGATCTAGGAAACAAGGACTTCAAGCAGAGTTGACAAAAGCTCTATTTAACTTCTTGGCTACAAAAAAGTCACCTGATTGTTTATTAAACCAAGTGAAATTAGGACCACTAGATTTTAAATTAAACAAAACACAGTCCTCAACACACTTTCTAAGGTCCTTCATACCAGTAAGAGTAGAAGAACTAATAGGATCAATATCATAAGAATACAAAATAGCATTAAAATCCCTAGCAATAACCTACTAATGACTACAAACATTCAACTTGATATTAGACATAGTAGATCAGAGGAACTTCTTGTGATTATAATTATTAGAACCATACACGCAAGTAACAAAAAAAGAAGAAACACTGTTAAGAGGAGTCACCTCTAAATGAATCATTTGATAAATAGTAACAACAGAAGAACATATGTAACAGTTCGGATTCCAAGCTATCACTAGCCTTGCATTAGAAACCTGAGATAAATTACTATAACTATGCTATCTAGGAAATAAGGAAGAGCAGGTGTTATTCAAACGAGAAAGAGATTTAATCCTAGTTTCAATCAAGAAAACAAAACACACAAACAACATCTTAAGATAGGACCTCACAGCTAACTGTTTTTTGAATTATTAAGTGTAAGTGTAAGTCGTGTACAAGTCGACTTGTCCATTGGATAAGGCGACTTACACGCATTCAGTACCTACAAGGCGA
>JANZLC010000002.1:26403491-26414706 GCA_026413385.1 Erythroxylum gracilipes | reverse complement strand
TATTATGGGCACGCCATGGAGCATCTTATGAGCAAATTTTGGGATGTTTTAAAGAAATCAGAATAAATAGTAATGAATATGAATTGCTAAATGTCTTCTAAGGGTTCAATAAAGGAACCATTTGGGGTAATAGCCACGCTTAAGGTTTCATGTTTTTGCAAAAGGATTGGGCTCCGGAAGCGGGGTCCAACAAAAACCATACGACGAGTGGCCTCAAAGCTGAGTACATACAAATCTTACCCTATGAACCTTTCCAAACACAAAGCAAAATAACCTTATCTTTGGAAAATCATAACTTCCACTTCTGATATTGAAAAATACAAAACTTTATAGCGACAGAAAGCTCTCGACGGAAGCTACAAGTTTCATGTAGATCATATTCTCAAATTCTGCCTAAATCAAAAAGTCAACTTTTATCCCCAAAAAGTCAACTTTCCTTAATTCTACCAATTCTCACACTTTTTCTCCTTATTTCTTGATTTTTAACTCCATTAAAGCAATTTATTCACTAACAATTTCATTTAACTTCAAACGCGATTTTAGGCCATACATTAACATAAACCTCAACAACAAAAGCATTTTTTTTGCTTATCTTAATCTCATCTAACAATACATATTCTAAGTTTTCTTTTTCTTTATTCATTCTAATTTCATCATTTCATGTCACTTGACACTTCAAAATTTCAAGAAAAGTTTGAGGTCCAACACACCATGTACGTCGTTAATAACTTAACTTGCATGCCAATATCATAAAATGTAACTGGGCAAATGATGATTTCACCATAAAAGCCGCAGCTACCTTTAGTGTGTCAAAACACGCTTCCATGGAATCCTTCATCAGTGGACACAATCTATCTTGCCTTTAATGTTAAACTAATTCACCATGGTTCTAAGCATTTCACACATTGTTGGACCCCAAATTTTTCTAAAATATTTATTGTTTGTTTAATTATTTATTTATGATTTGTTTGTTTATTTTATTTTATTTTCTTACAATTGAGTTTATTAATTTAGTGAGTGTAAGTGGAAATTATAATTGTTGAATGGGAATGTTAGAATTAAATTAGAGTATGGTTAAGGAGTTAGATTTAAATGGCCTAAGGAGTGAGAAGACATTACATTAAAATGAAGGGAAAAATTGGAAGGATAAACAAAGAGAAGGGTGATTTTGGAAAACAAGAAAAAAGTTAGTCTTGAATAAGTGAAAGAAAAGAGAGTCATGAGAAGCAAAAGAGAGAAGAGAAAAAAAAAACGCAAAGAAGAGAGAAAAGTAAAAAAGAAAACGTGGAAGAGAAAAGAAGGAAAAAAATGTGAAAGAAGAGAGGAGAAGAGAAGTGTGCGTGAAGAAGAAAGAAAGAATGGGAAAAAGAGAAAAATCAACTAGCTAAGGTAAGCTCTATCAGTTTCCTTCTTGTTTGGTTAGAAAGGTAGAAAGAAATGAGTTTTGTATGCTGGGAATGAAAGAAGGAAGAAGATGTTTTAAGCGACCCAGTTGATTTTAAGCCTTTATTGATTCCGGAATGGAAATGGGAGAAGATTACAATGGATTTCTTGATGGGATTGCCAAGAACCAGCAGGAAGCATGATGCAATATGGGTGATTATTGATAGGCTAACTAAGTCAGCACATTTCTTACCAATTAAACAGATAGATTCTTTGAATGCTTTGGCCAAGAAATATATAGATGAGATAATCATACTTCATGGGATTCCAAGTTCGATAGCCTCGGATAGAGATCTCAGGTTCACTTTCAGATTCTGGGAAAGCTTACATGAGGCTTTGGGAACTAAGTTACATTTTAGCACAGCTTTCCATCCACAGAATGATGGTCAATTATAGAGAACAATACGGACTTTGGAGGCAATGTTAAAATCTTGTGTTATGGATTTCAAAGGCTCATGGGATGATCATCTACCTTTAATTGAATTTGCTTATAACAATTCCTACCACTCAAGAATTCAGATGGCACCTTATGAAACTTTGTATGGTAGGAGGTGCCGAACTCCTAATTGTTGAGATGAGGAAGGTGAAAGGAGGCTTTTAGGGCCTGAGTTGGTGCAAGTCACAGTTGATAAGATTAAAATAGTGAAATAGAGACTTAAAGCAGCTCAAGATAGAATGAAGAGCTATACGAATGCATATAGAAAGGAGATGGAATTTGAAGTTAGAGAAAAAGTGTTTCTTAGAGCCTCTCCATAGAAAGGAGTCTTGAGATTTGGTAAGAAAGGCAAGCTCAGTCCGAGATACATAGGCCCTTATAAGATTATTGAGAAGATTGGCCCTTTATCTTACAAGTTAGCTTTGCCACTAGAATTGTCTAAGATTCACAATATCTTTCATGTATCGATGTTGAGAAAGTACCGGTTCTGTAACATCCCATTACCCATGTTAGGGTTAGAATTGTGAATTTTGAAAATTTGATGAGAAATTAGGAAAATGCACCTCATGCATTATTAATTGTGACATGCACATTCTTGCACATTTATATGATTGCACATGCATTCATGACTTTTTCTGGGTACAATTGAGTTGTTTAATTGATTAAAATGTGTTTAGGCATTTTCGAAATTATTTACGATATTTTTGGAATTTTAGTGAATTTGTGAAAAATATTGATTTATTGGCCAATTATGGGGTGACACGTGGCAACTTTTATTTGGGATAAGTGGCATTATTAGGCACCCAAAAAATGGCATTTAAGTGTGACAAATGGCTTGATGAAGGTAAGACACGTGTGAGGCATGAATGATAGCCGAATATGAGTTTGAGTTGGAGGTTTGCATGTGTTCTCGGTAGAAAAAAACTTAGACACCCGAATGAGATTTTTGGAACTTTTGTTGAGTTAATCTATTTTCTGTGTTGGATTAATTGGTTTGCTTTTGCTGGATTCGCAGCAGATACAAGTAAGTCGTGTTAATTGCGTTGTGTTGTTGTAATAGGATGGATGTCAGTAGATAGAAAGGCATGCATGTAAGGTAGAGAAGTGGTTTAGGTACCAAATAAGATTGATGATCGATAGAGAGTAGGAACTTGTTAATATGGTGTTTCTGGAACTCTAGATTGTAGTTTTGTAGGTATTCATATCTGTTAAGATTTTGAGAAAGTCGAATGGGAAAATACACAGTTTCTGTTCGTGTTCATCCGGAGTAGAGTAGTTGATGTTATAGTGTAAATGCAGGATTTTTGGAGTTGCATGTGAGTGTTTGAGCTTTAAATGAGTTAGAAGAATGATTTTAGGTATATCTGTGTCATTTGAGAGGTTATTGAACTTGAGGAAATGAAAATGAGAATCGGGGAAGACGAGTGTCGAACCAGACGTCGCGACCAATTTAATTTTGTACGTCACGACGTGTGGCTGACCTGTTGAGCTCGTCACGACGTAGTCCTTTTTGTAAGTCGCGACGTGTGGGAGCCTTTGAGCTCGTCGCGACGTAGTCCCTCCTGTACGCCGCGACGTGTAGTAAGCCTTCAAGCTCGTCGCAACTCCTTCTTTTGTTCACGTCGCGACGAGTACCCTTCTTTGACAGTTTGAATACACTTTTGTTTCTGATCATAACTTTCTCAATGGTTATCCGAATTAGATGATTTTGGATTCAGTGTAAACTAGAGTCATGAGGCTATAACTGTTGTGAAGAAATTGGAGTTTTGATTATGTCCCTAAGGTTTTCAATTTTTGGTTGGAAGTTGAGTTAAGAATTTTGTTGAAATTTATGAACCGTATAGAATAAATTGTGAATATCTTTAGTATGGAAAATTGATCCGAATTGGTCTATTAAGGGCTTTGATATCTGAATGGTTCTTTGATAAGGATCGCTTAGTGTACCCCAGAATTGTCATTGAACATGCATTGTGCATATATTCTATAAATTGATTTTCATAAAAGAACATTTGTGCATTTGTGCAAAGCGTGATATTTGTGAATGTGTTTTGTATATGTTAGAAGAGCACGTCGGACGTCAATAGGAAATTACCGGACCATCCAGGCAATAGCTTTGGAGCGTACTGTGAGTCAACCTAGATGTTTTCCGATGTGTTTTGATTTGTTTATTCGCTTCCAATATGATTATTTTCTTATAAATTGTTTATGAATTCCGGACTTCAAATGTCCGAGGAGATCGGTATTCGTGAATGTATTGGAAGTGCTCTGATTGTGAATTTGAATGCCATAAAACTCTAAATATTATGTGAATTCTCAACTAAGGTTGACTGCCGGACATAAGTCCGATGATTATAAGTTTGATTGAGCATCTTATACGATTGCCATGTATGCTATATTCAGTTTCGATGCATTTCATAAAATGCATGCTCAGATAAAGGCGTTGTGACTGAATTGCCAGTAAGAAGCGCTTCCACGTAGAGCTTTGGTCCGTGATATATGTGTGTGCACATTGAGCTATGCTCCGTGATTCTGTTCTGACTAAGCCCTTGGGCCAATAATTGTATAAGTTTGTGAAAGGCTTTCAGTCACAACAATAATAACGAATGTGAGTCTCATATGCATGAGTAACTGTTCATATATGATCTGTTTTGGCAATGATTAAATGTTATGCCTCATTGTGCAATTGTTGGATTATAATTGTGTGGCAGCATGATCAAATGTGTTTTACGTGATATTTCCTATTATCCGGTGAATTCATCAATGATGGTTCACTCATCGAGTTCGAAAAACTCATCAAAATTGCAATGTGGCTTTTTAGGTACGAGACAGGAGACCTAGTTCCTTAGTCAGATTTAAGGAACCTTTTGGATAAATTTATGGCTCAGAGGTCTGTCAGCTGACACCAGGAGTTTTCTAGCTTGAGTTTTGTTGAACTGCTAGATTTTGTATAAGCTTTGTAATTAGTCGTTTGGTGATTTCAGTGTAAACTTGACGAATGAATGGTTTTTGAGATTAGTGATTTTTTTGAGTATGATAGATGATGCCATGTGTTGGTTGTATTGCCATGTGTTTGTTGGTTGTGTTGCTCCAACATACCATTATCATACGGTATGTACTTGAATGTCCTTAGGGTATTCGGGTATTTGCTTTATGGTAGTGGGATGTTGCAGGTTCGATCTTTCACACATAGTTCAACCTTCAGAGGTTCAATTAAGGGAGGATTTGACATATGAGGAGCAACCAGTGGAGATCCTAGATTTGAAGGAAAAGGGCTTGAGAAACAAGACATGAAGCTGGTTAAAGTCTTGTAGAAGAACCATGCAAGAGAGGAGGCAACATGGGAGCCTTTGGGAGCAATGAAGGAGAAGTACCCACACCTCTTTATAGACTCAGGTAAGAATTTCGAGGACAAAATTCTTTTAGGGAGAGAATTGTTGGACCTCGAATTTTTCTAAATTATTTATTGTTTGTTTAATTATTTATTTATGATTTGTTTGTTTATTTTATTTTATTTTCTTAGAAGTGAGTTTATTAATTTAGTGAGCATAAGTGGAAATTAGAATTGTTGAATGCGAATGTTAGAATTAAATTAGAGTATGGTTAAGGTGTTAGATTTAAATGGCCTAAAGAGTAAGAAGACATTACATTAAAATGAAGGGCAAAATTGGAAGGATAAACAAAGAGAAGGGTAAGTTTGGAAAACAAGTCAAAAATTAGTCTTGAATAAGTGAGAAAGAAGAGAGAGTAGTGAGAAGCAAAAGAGAGAAGATTAAAAAAAATGCAAAGAAGAGAGAAAAGAAAAGAAGAAAACATGGAAGAGAAAAGAAGGAGAAAATGTGAAATAAGAGAGGAGAAGAGAAGTGTGCGTGGAGAAGAAAGAAAGAAGGGGAAAAAGAGAAAATCAACTAGCTAAGGTAAGCTCTATCACTTTCCTTCTTGTTTGGTTAGAAAAAGGAGGTAGGAAGAAATAGGTTTTGTATGTTGGGAATGAAGGAAAGATCACTAACCTTTGTCCCTTCCTTTCTTACTCTTCGTATATATATATATGGACATTCAGCACGGTACCAAAACCAACCACTCTATTATGTAGAGAGTTATTTTTGGTTGGCTTCTGATTGTTGATGAACACGTTGTGCACTGATGGTTGGTTCATCTTCTTTCAACATCATGCACCTGCATATTGCAACATCATCCTGTTGGAGCTAGGGAGCCCACTTTCTTGGGAGATCTTCGTCATGGGCCTATTGAGAGAATATACTTGTGGGCCTTGACACCACACTCCAACCTAAAACCTTAGGGCATGAGTTTTATGAGTACTTTCCCCTTATATATGATAGGTGTAAATTATACTGTGTTTTGATAGATGTTTAATTGTGCTTTTAAGTATTTCTTAGATGATTATCATGTATATAGGCTTAGAATTATGTCATTATTATTTGTTAATATTTTAAGTTTTTGTATGGTTTTGAGCATGATTTGAACCTTAATTTTATGTTTCAAGAGATGTTTGATATGTGTTTGAGTGTACGGAAACATGAAATTGAATAAAAGAGAAGAATTGGAAGTATGGAAACTGGCCACGATCGTGGATGTCTTGCCATGATAGTTACAAAGAGTGCAAACAGCAATTCCAGCGAATTCCAGCTTTTCCAACATGCGACTCATTTTGTAATGTTAATGTTATGAGGATATTTTTAGGACCAAATTAAGTGGTTAAACCCTAGAAATAGAAGCCTCAAGAACTATTTAAAAATATAAAACACTCAAAAAGGGCATCCACCATCTTCCCAAGGGAGAGAGTAAGAAGGAGGAGCAAGAAGAGCAATCTAAAAATTCTAGATTTCAAGTTTGAGTTCAAATCAAGTTCTTTCTTTCTTTCCTTTGTTTATTTCATTAAACTTGATGTGTAACTTGGATTTGAATATGTTATTCATGTTTAGGATGCTTTAATTATGAAATTTGGATTTTTTCTTGAGTTGTTTTATGACTTGATTGTTGTTGGTTTCAATTCAATTTTCTAGTGTTTTGATACTTGGGTATGTTAATATTTTGATAATAAATTGAGAGAGTGAGTCAAAATTAATTCAATCAGGTTAGGTAATGAGAGTTAGAGACCTAATAAATCTCCCAAATGTCAAATTGGTAATCATACGAGGAGAGATCCTGTGTGAAAACCCGATTATTTGATAGATCACCTAAGAATTAGTTGAAAATGTCAGGTATGTTTTGTGAATCGAGAGGTTGAAAAATTTGGAATTTCGTAATCAATTATTAATTGATTAGGTCTTGAGAAAGAGTAGTCAATCCCTTAGATGATCTAGAATCAACACATAATTGAATCAATAGCAGTTAGAGAGAAAAATAACGATAAAATGAATCCTAAGCTTCATCCTTGATGTTCCTCACATATTTGTAGTAGCTCATTTGTTATTTGATTATTTTCTTAGTTTTGTTTAATTTTTTTAAAATTTTGATATTTTTTTCGTTCATTTCATATCCTGATACCTTAGACAAAGTTAGGTTTACTTAGTTCTAATTATTTCCTTATAGGATTGACACCTTTAATACTATAAGTTTACAATCTGTATGCTTATGAGTATTAGGGGTTTTATTAAAAGTAAAACTTGCCCAATATAACACTCAACAAGTTTTTGGTGCCATTGCTGCAGAAATAACTTAGGACTAGTTGAATTCCTCTATTATAAGGAATTTTCACAAATTATTATAGTTGTTGTACCCAATCACAAGAGATTTAAAAAAAGGAGAAAGTTTGGGTTCAAAGTTGAAGACATATCAATTTGAACATCACAAGGCAACAATGAAGAATCTAAAAAGTTAAATGCCAATAAGAGATAGAAAGAACGATTATGGATGAAACATATCATAAGGAGCAAAGGACCCTTGCGAACTTCAATGAGGAACAATTTGGTCAAGGAAGTAATCATCCTTATTGGAACACTTACAATCCAGGGTGGCAAAACCACCTAGATTTCTTTTGGTCTAACAATGTAAGAAATCAAATAGGAATACAAGGCCTACCAGGGTTTCAATAAGATGAGTCCAGTTCATAGGATTCTAAATTAGACAAGATCATGAATAAGCTCGTGAATATGGAAGAGGCCCAGAGGAGACTAGAAGGGAAGTTTAAGCAAGTAATGGAAGATCATGCTTCTTCTATTCATAACCCAGAGGTTCAAATGAGCCAGCTTTACAGGGAATTCTGTAAGAGAAGTGTGGAAAACTTTCTAAGTAATATGGAAGTAAACCCAAAAAAACAATGTAAGGCTATCACAGTTAGGAGTGGGAAAGAGCTAGAGGAACCGCTGGAAAGACAAGCTAAGACCTATTTTGTAGAAGACTAAGAGAGAAGAAAAAGGATGAAGAAAAGAATGAAGACCTTCCATACATTCCTCCTCCAACTTACACACCAAAAATACATTCCCATAATAATTTCAGAAGAACGAATTAGATGTACCATTTACAAAGTTTATGGAAAAGCTAAAGAAATGTCCAATTTACTTGTGTTTTGTGGAAGTGTTGAAACATAGGCCCATGTACGTAAAGTTCTGTAAAGAAATATTATCTACCAAGCAGACTTAGGATGATAATGAAATAGTAGCCATGACAGAAACCTCCAGCTCCTTAATTACCAACCATATTCCCTCATAATTGATAGATCCAAAGAGCTTTACAATACCCTGTGTAGTTAGTAATTTAAAGATTTCAAAATGTTTATGCGACGTAAGCGCGAGTATAAACCTTATGCCTTTGTCAATTTTTAGGAAACTGGGGCTAAGAGATGTGAAGCCAACATCTATGCATACTAAATTGGCAGATTGGTTGATAAAGAAACCATTTGGTGTGGTGGAGGATGCACCTATAAAAGTGGGCAAGTTTATCATTCCTATGGATTTTGTCATGCTAGACTTTGAAGAGGATCAAAATTATCTACTAATTCTTGGTATACCATTTTTGACCATTGGAAAAGCTTTAGTAGATGTCTATGAAGACAACGTCATCCTTTATATTGGAGATGAATAAGTGAAATTTGGCATGAATAAGGTATTAAAGAAACTAAAGGAGGGTAGCTCATTCATGAGAATCAATATGGTCAAATCTTTAAAGGAGTGAGAGGAAGAAAACATATGCAAATAGACATAGAAGTTGAAGAAGATATGAAAGTCTCTGTTCATGAAGTGAAAGCAGAAGAGGAGTCGAGGGTGAATTATGGATGCAAATAGACATAGAAGTTGAAGAAGATATAAAAGTCTCTGTTCATGAAGTGAAAGTAGAAGAGGAGATGAGGGTGAATTAGGAAGAAAAAGCAAAACTCACCCTCTTACAGGATAAACTGCTGGATTCAATAGAAGATTTAGGGAGTTTCGTTATTCCCTATTTTGTTGACGGTTTGTTACTTAAAAGGGAATTATTGAACTTACTTGGTTTTCTTGGTTTGATTAATAATGCCCTTTTGATTATCTTGCAATATGTAGCTTATTTATAGGCCACTTAACTAAAATTAAGTGACATAACTCATAATTGACCCAGGTTGAGTGTGGAAGGAAGAGCACGTTAAGCTAATGACATTAACTAAGAGTTACTTGGGAGGCAACCCAAGAATTAGGATAAGTTTTATTTGTTTTTATTGGTGTTTTTTATTTTGTTTTGTAGGGAAAGAATTGCTGGAATTTCATGGCCCAAAGTATCTCCATATTTTGTCACCAACACCGTCACCACCTCAATCTTCTAGTTTTGTTCTCTTAACCTTTCCTTTTATTTTTTCTTATCATTTTTATTTTTATTTGTTGTTTTTTTCTTCTCACATTGAGGACAATGTATTGTCTAAGTATGGGGAGGATTTAGCATTAGCATGCCATAAGTGTGAATTTTGCATTCCATATTGTTAGTTTATGATAAGGTTGACATAGTGTGAACATATGTTGCATATTTGTGAATTGTGTGAATGTGTCAATGGCAATAACTTAATGGAAGTATTTTAGCTTTGAACGTAGTCATTGAATTTGTAAAGGCATATTGACTTGTACATTTTATGTTTTAAGTATCTTTGGTTAAATATGCATGTTAATTAAGATATGAAGTTAGTTTGTTCATCTTAGAAAATTTGTTACATACAATTATAATTATAAGTCAATTGAATATGTTAGTATCATTAGTAGTCTTTCATGAGGATGATTGACTAAAAGAAATGAGGTAGGCTATGTGAAAAAAAATTGTGTATGTCTATTAAATGAATAGCTATTCCTCTGGCCCTTTTAAAAAAATATTGGGTTATGAATAACGCTAGTAGCCAGTTGAAAATGTGATATAGCTGAGTACCTAGGGGCATTTATGACAAAAATATTTGTCTTCGCATCAAAAGGCTAGAATGACATTCCAACCAAGCTAATTAATAAAACATAGCCTAGTTAAGTAACCGAGGGACATTCATAACAAGGTGTTTGCCTTCGCGTCAAAAGACTAGGTTAATGTTAAAGAAAATTTTAAAAAAGTGGTTTTTTGATAAATAAATCCTACTGATCATTGAAAATAGAAAAAAAAATTTCATGAAGGGATACTTAGTGATAGTTGCAATTTTGGTTGATTACTAATTATCAATGTATGTATACAAGTGCTTTAGGTGAATTAATATGATGTTAATGTCTTGATTAGTATGTATATTCAATCCAAAGTGCTTAGCCATAAATTTCATAGGTTAATATGTTAGAACAACTTGATTGATTGTTGTTTGAGGTTAAATTGGTTTTGTCAAGTTAGATGCCATTGTATCATTAGTGCATGTTGCATGAATGTATGTGTTATTGTTTTGTTTATTTGAGTTTGTTTTTGTTTTTGTTTTTGCTTGAGGAAAAGAAAAAGTTTAAGTGTGGGGGATGTTGATAGGTGTAAATTATACTATGTTTTAATAGATGTTTAAGTGTGTTTTTGAGTATTTCTTAGATGATTATCATGTCTATAGGCTTAGAATTTTGTCATTATGAGTGTTTGTTTATATTTTATGTGTTTGTATGGTTTTGAGCTTGATTTGGACCTTAATTTTATGTTTCAAGAGGTGTTTGAGTGTATGGAAATAGGAAATTGAAGAAAAGATAAGAATTGGAAGTATGGAAGCTGGCCACGATCGTGACAGAGCGCGTAGACAGATGTGGACAACCTTCCAAACTTAAGTTTTTGAGGGGTTCTTCAGATATTTCAAACCCAGAAAAAGTCCTAGTGTAACATCCCATTACTAGTGGGAGGATAATGTGGGTTAATGTGAGTAACTAACGAGAGTTTGAGATGCATTTCCATGTCCATGCATGATATGTCATACACTGA
>JANZLC010000002.1:26374237-26403391 GCA_026413385.1 Erythroxylum gracilipes | reverse complement strand
TTAGAGTTAAGAGATAGGTGTATGGTGATGTCTGAAGATAAGAAAGAATGATTAAAGTGATAGTTAGAGGAAGAAATGAAGAAAATATAAAAGTTGAAAATCCAGAAAAATGAAAGTGAAGGAATGCAGAAAACATGATGAATATACGTAAGTGTTTATGGTTTTGATGATTATGAAAAAATGATAGATTTTTTATTTGGTTGTGATTTGTGAGCTGAAATGAAATAGGAATGAAGAGGAAATATTAAGTTTAAGCAGAAAGTTGATAGTGATATATATATACATATATATATATATAAAGATTCTGTTTTTCCTCCTCTCTAGTCACATACGGGTTTATATTGGAAAATTAGTGGATGAGTTATTGTTATCAAAGTACCAAAGGATTGAGTTTGTGATTCAAAGAATTGATCAGTGATTAAGTTATGAAGTTGGTAAAGTACCCAGGATTGTCATTGAGCATGCATTGTACATAGTCCATATAACTATTTGTGCATAAATGAGTTCTGTAACGTGTATGAATTGTGTATTGCATAAATGAGATGTGCAAGATAAACGTCCACATACAGGCGTATCCAGAATTTGAAAGAAAATGCTATTTTGGAGCGTACTGTGAGTAGACCTAGATGGCCTCATTTCATTGTTTGTTTTGTTTGAATTTTTGTATTGATTGACTACTGAATACTTATATGAATGTGATTGATTGTGTTGGATGTCGGACTAAGGTTCGATGATATGTGAAAGTGGTTAAGTGTGAATGATGCATTCCATTTCAAGAATGCATGAAATATAATGGCAGTTGTGACTTGAGTAGCTACCGATTAGAGCTTAAAGCTCAAAGTGTGAAATGAGCCTCGAGCTCAGAAAGTGATTAAGAGCCTAAGGCTCACTATGTATAATGAGCCCTATCCCTATCAGATAAGGGACAGTTAGTAATGAGCCCGGTATCCAATAGATATGGGATAGTTTAGGCACTCGATTACAACAAAGTAACAAATGGAAAGTGGGTCTCATGTGCACTGTATATGAATAATACTAAATTGTATTAAATGTAAAATGTGAAATGATGTGAATGTGAATTATGTGCTATATGACTGGGTGAGCCATCAATGATGGTTTCTCATTGAGTTCGCAAAGTTGTTTCTGATTATGAAAATAAAAGAGCTTTTTTATGTTATGTGAAATTGATGAAAACCCGATATTTAAAGGTCGATAATGTTAGAAAACAACTGTGGCTATCTGATGGTAAAATACCAAACTCACCCAAAATTTGCAAATATTTTTCAGGATCAGAAGAATACCATGTTAGGCAAACGGGAGTTTCCCTACAGCATACAAGTAAGGAATAGAGGTCGGGGATCAGTTCGCTTCTGCATTTGTGTTTTCCTATTTTTGTATAAATTTGTATATTCTGAAATTATTGTACAAATGAGTTATGTTGTAATGTAAAGACATTATGACTAAAGTGTTTTATATTTGTAATGAGCCCCCAAATGGCTATTGAAATTATGTTGATTGTATTGTTATGATTAAAAATGTTTATGAATGAAAATGGACCCGATTTGAATTGTTGATTTCCGCAAAAGGGTGTGTATGTTTGTTATTCAAAAAATAATTTATATCGATTTTTGACTGACTAAGTGCTCTAGCATGTCACCCTTGCGGGACTCGGACTCGAATATCACTCATAGATGTCGGGTACGTGCCTTGTGGGAGTAGGGTGCTACAGTAGTGATTTGAACCACAGGAGAAAATATTTCGTTAAAGTTAATTCCTTCTTTTTGAGCATATCTGTTCAACACCAATCTTGCATGATATCTCTCCACTTGATCTTTGCCATTTCGCTTAATCTTGAAAACTCATTTAGTTCTAATAGGCTTTCTTCCATATGGTAGTGGCATGAGCTCCCAAGTCTTATTTTTATGAAGAGCTTCAATTTCTTCCTACATTGCTGCCTTTCACAAAGATGCATTTAAGTTTTAAAGAGTTGATGGCTCCCCTTCCTCTGTTAAAAGACAATATGCAACATTACTCTCCATAATGTAATCAGAATGCCAATCTGGTCGCCTTTTTATGCGATCTGACCGATAAATTTCTAGAAATTCATCTTTAACTAGTTCTTGTGCCTCATGCTCTCGTGTTGCTTCAGAAGAATCTTCTTGTTCAACTTCTTTTTCCACCTGCGTAATTGTAGTCTTCGAATTTTCTTTTAAAGTGTTATCATCTCCTTCTTCCTTTTATAGTTGATCTCCTACAAAGACAACATCCCTGCTGACTATGACCTTATGGGTAGTAGGATCTCATAAGCAATATCCCTTTACTCTGTCAACATATCCCATGAATATGCATTTCCTGGATTTTGAATCCGACTTTGTAATTTCACAGGCATTGTACATCACATACACCAGACTTCTAAATATATGAAGGTTTGAATAATCAACTTGTTTACCACTTCACATCTTCATTGGTATTTTCAACTTAATTGCAGTTGATGGAGACCGATTCACCATATAACAGGTGGTATTGACTACTTCTGCCCAAAATTTCTTCTCTAAGCCTGTAGTTTTTAACATCGCTCTTATTCTTTCTAACAAGGTTCTATTTATCCGCTATGCCACTCTATTTGGTTAAGGAGTGTATGATATCGTGAACTGTCTTTTGATCCCTTCTTGCTTGTAGAATCTTTTAAAATCATCAACAATATATTTTCCTCCATTATCTATCCTCAAACACTTGATCTTTTTTCCAAATTCAAGCTCAACTCTAGCTTTATAGACTTTGAAGACTGGAAACACATTTGACTTCCTTTTGATCAAATACACCCAACATCTCTTGGAATAATCATCATTGAATGACACAAAATAGTTTGCTCGTTTTGGGGATGGAAGCTGTGCTTGCCATACATCAAAGTGAATCAATCCTAGAACAGCCTTGCCTCTATAATTTGATGTGTTGAACTTCAAACAATGTTGCTTACTTGTAATACAATTGTCACAAAAAGGAAGTGATACTTTTGTAAGTCCAGGAAGTAGCTTCAACTTTTCAAGGATTTTCATTCCTTGTTCAGACATATGCCTAAGCTTCTAATGCCACATCATTGCTAATCTTTCACTTGAACCACTTGAGACAACTGATGCGTCAGCTTCCTACAAAGTCTCTCCCTTTACCATGTACAAATTTACAGCTTTCTTTTCTCCCTTCATAAGTACAAACGCTCCTCTTATTATTTTAATGATCCCATTATCACCATCGATCTTGCACCGAAGATCATCTAGTTGTCCTACAGACAATAAGTTCTTCTTAAGGCCCTCCATATGCTACATGTCTTGAATAGTACGTATTGTACCATCATACATCTTCAGCTTGATAATTCCAATGCCAACGATCTTTAAGACATGATCACTGCAATTGTACACACATCCTCCAGAGATGGGTTCATAATGATATAACCATTCTTTTTGGGAGGTCATATGGAATGTAGCTCCTGATTCAAGAAGCCATACTTTAGCAGATCTTTTCCCGCCTTCATTAGTCTTTGCTGCTTCATAACATAGAGCATTTCCATCATCGGAACAACTTGCCACATTTCTTTGAGGATTGGAATTTTTCTTTAAATTCCAACAATCTTTCTTCAGGTGACCTTTCTTACCATAATTGTAGCATTTTAATTTCTTCTTACTTCTTGATTATGATTTACCATGATTATGGCTTGCAGTTTGACCTTATTATGTTGATCTCCCTCTCATCACTATCAAGGCCTCCACATGTTGTGAACTTGCCTATTTGTCTTCCTTGTTCTTGTGTTGATTTTCCTCTTCTAGGATAGCAACTACAACATCATCGAAGACTTGAACATCCGTAATGATATTATTTGTTAAGTTAATGATGAGTTGATCATACAAATAAAGTAAACTTTGAAGTAGAAGCTCAAAACATTCATTTAACTCTATTTTATAACCCAACGAAGTGAGTTGAGAGAACAGAGTATTCAAGGTATTGATGTGCTCTGTCACCGAAGTAGATTTCGTTATACGAAGAGTATAAAGTTTCCTCTTAAGAAAAATTTTGTTGTGTAGCAATTTGACCTCGTACAATTTTATGAGATGATCTCAAACTGTCGTCTTCTTTTCTTCTATGCTTAACAACACCCCATCTGCTATTGCCAAATGAAGATTTGCAATAACATTCCCATCCATCTCGTTCCACTTAGTATTATTTGTGTATTCGGTTGGCCTTTCACTTATAGTCGCTAGACAATCACTTTTCTTAAGATATCCTTCATTTTCAACTTCTATAATGAGAAATTACTTCCGTTGAATTTTTCTATCTCAAATTTTGCCGCCATTGCTTCTATCACAAACTTCTTTGATCAAAGAATCAGCTCCCACTATTTTACATGAATAATAACTATACACGTGAATAGTAACTATACACGTGAATAGAGCCCAGTATCTTTAAATAGTGATCTAACTTATTTTCTAATGTGGAGGATCCACTATTCAGTGGCAACTACAGAGCATACGATAAGTAAACCTGCATATCCAAACTAGGCTTTGAGACTACTTGTTGAAAAAATTGATCGGATTAGAGCAGGATCATAGCAAATAAATTTGAGATAATTGAACATACAAATTTTACGTAGAAAACCTCTTAAATAAAAATCATGGGCAAAAGTAGAAAATTTTCACTATAAAAAAATAATAGTATTTACAACCACTCAATATTTTATACATGAAATATGAGCTTTGATTTCCTCACCTCATATAATTTTCTTATTGATTCCATTGATTTCTTCAAACTTCGATGTAGGTTTTATGTAATATGTTATGTCTGACTTAACTAAGCTCATCCCAGCCACTTAGTATTAAGCATGCTTATCCTAATACTATTCAAGTATTTTCGTTTGATACTTACTAAACATCTATATTTGATGTTGGGCTCTCCGTGCAAATATCTAATTCTTTAAAAGGGGAAAAAAAAAAAACATAATCGGAATATAGAAGCAGGCACCACACATTTGGGTAACTTCCCATTCCCAACAGAGCTTGGAAGTCCAATACGCAAATGGCGAACACATCAACAAACTTGCTCACTCCCTTCTCAGTTTTATCCTTTACTTTCTTGACCATCTTCGTTGTCCAGTGGGTGCTCGTTAAAATCATTAGAAACCGCAGGAGGTTACCACCTAGCCCACCAAAGCTTCCGGTTATAGGACATCTTTTACAATTGGGATCGTATCCACACCGTTCTCTCCAATCCTTAGCTCAACGTTATGGTCACGTAATGCTCTTACACCTTGGCAACGTACCGACCCTTGTGGTCTCGTCTGCAGATGCAGCTCGTGAGATCATGAAAACTCATGATCTCATCTTCTCAAATAGACCTGATTCTGCAAATGCCAAAAAACTTATGTATAATTACGGGGACATTTCCTTTGTCCACTATGGAGAGTACTGGAGACAACTGAGGAGCATATGCGTGTTGCAGCTTTTCAGTGTCAAAAGGGTTCAGTCATTTCGATTCATTAGAGAACAAGAGACAAATTTACTTGTCAAAACAATTGAGAAGCGATGTTCGAGTTCGTCGCCAATTGATCTATGTGAACTGTTTGCTTCGCTAACGAATGATATAACATGCAGGGTTGCTTTTGGAAGGAAGTATAGTGAAGGGGAGGATGGCAAGAAATTTAAAAAATTATTGAAAGAGTTCGCTGCTTTGTTGGGGGCTTTCAACATCTCTGATTTTTTTCCATGGCTTGCCTGGATAAATCATTTCACTAACTTAAACGCTAGAGTGGAAAATGTGTTCAAAGAATTTGATAATTTTCTCGAGGAAATTTTGAATGATCACATGGCATGCTACGAAGAGGATACTAAAGATCAGAAAGACTTTATCGGTATTCTGCTTGAGATTTCCAATAATGGATCAGATGATATATCCATCGGCAGAAACACCTTAAAAGCTATTATCATGGTATGTAGAAGAAAAGGAAAACTAAGTTCAAGTCGCAGGCGACTTTTGTAGTTCGAAATTTTGATCGAGATTTTTTTCTGCTTTGCAGATTATGCTTGTTGCTGGAATTGATACAATACACACGGCCTTGGAGTGGACGATGTCAGAGTTGATGAGACACCCGAAAGCCATGAACAAAGCACAAGAAGAGATAAGAAATATGTGTGGGTGCAAAAACTTTGTGGCAGAGGGAGATTTAGAGAAGTTGTTGTATTTAAAGGCAGTAATCAAGGAGTCCATGCGATTAAACCCTCCAAATCCATTGCTGGTTCCACGACAATCAAGAATGGACGTGAAAGTGCAGGGCTACGACATAGTGGCAGGAACAAGAGTGATCATCAATGCTTGGACAATAGGGAGGGATCCAACAACGTGGGAAGATGCTGAGGAATTCAGACCCGATAGGTTTCTGGGAAGTTCGATAGACTTGAAAGGACATGATTTTCAGTTGATTCCATTTGGAGCTGGTAGGAGAGGTTGCCCTGGAATTGAATTTGCTACTTCCATCATGGAAATTGCTTTGGCAAAGTTGTTGCACAAGTTTGATTGGGAACTGCCCGGAGGAGTGAATCCAGAAGACTTGGATATGAAAGAAGCTCCAGGTTTATTTCACCGGAAACACCCTCTAGTGGCTATCGCAACTCCTCACTCAGTTTAACATTATGTACGAAAGACATTTCCCACAGATGAATGCTTTTATTTCTATCAGTCTTTTCTTGGAAATAAGCTAACCGGTTGGCAATACATTAATTGTTAGCTGATTATATCAGCTGATTCTATCAATGATTAATTGATAGTGAATTAATATAGTTGATTTAATCAGTGAATAATATCAGCTGTTTATTTAAAAATGTTTGGTAAAATTAACTATTTATGTGTAAAATAATTTATAAATGCATAACTTAAAAAAAGATTTATAAATATTAGCTTAAGGATTATATTTAACGATTTTGATGATAAATGTATAATATTTCAAAATTCAGATTAGATTTATTTTCTTGTAAACTTAACGATCTAATTCTAAAAAAATAAAATTATAAGAAATACGCTTTCTTTCTTTTAGGAACCTTCTTTATGAACTTACCTTATTAAAAATAGTTTATCTGAAAAGACCATACTAATTATGAAGGTCATATATTAGCTCCGAGATTACTGGAAGAATTTTGGCAAAGATGACATCAAAGTTATTTAAGTTTAAATCTATCCGGTGGACTAAAAATGCGAGTGAAGCAACAGCCAGTTGAAGAAATGGACTACTTAAGGAAGAGCAATAACACTTATGAAGCAGAAGGAACATATTCAGACTATCAAAACATTTTGAGCAGCATTTATACTTTTGAGAATCATACCATTACTATTGTGCTGTAGAAAGTGAAATCACTCTATCAAGAGAGAAATTGTTATTATATTTTTTTGTGAGCTTTTTGGAAGCTTATTATACACTTCGAGTGTGAAAAGTTAGAGAATTTTGAAAAAATATGTACTTGTAAGCTTAGAGAGGCTCGTCAAATTTAATACTGGATTTTTATAGTGAAACACTCAAGTTGGATACTTGGGGATTGGACGTAGATTTGGGTTGTAAGCTGAACCAGTTAAATCGACTACGTCTTTCATCTTTATGTAGAGCCCGGCCTCTACCACCAGCACTCCAGGTATTGTCCAAAGTGAGAGATGTGTGCTTAAAGCACAACAAAACCTTGAGGTTGGGTGTTCGAGCCGTGGCTCCACCCAACCAAAGAGGACAATACCTGGAGTGCTGGTGGTAGAGGCCGGGCTCTACACTTTAACTTTTAAATTTTCGCATTATATTGTGTGTGTATGTGTTGTTTTTAAGAGGTTCCTTCACCTTTATAAAAGACTCCTTCTGTTTTCAAATTGCAAGAGGTTCCTTTTAATTTTAACAAGAGCCTTTTGATTTTAAATTGTTTTAACATGATTTATCATTTAGTAGGCTCATTTCGCTTAAGCAGGGTCTATCCCACAAAAGGCTTCTATTGACTAACAAGCTCTAGTTGTTTAATTAGGATCTATTTATTATACGAATTGAAAGAACTTGCGAAAAAATTTTACACACAATTCACCCCCTCTTGCGTGTGCTTGCTTTTATCATTTGGTATCAGAGTGAGATTTCACATTTTTATGTTTTACAACACGTGATAGATCATTACAAACATATTGAGAAGTTTTGAAGGATAATTCGTCTCAAAGTCTCCTTGCTTCAATGGAAATAACTACTCATATTGGAAAAAGAGAATGACCATATATCTCCAATCTGTAGATATCGAAGTATGGCAAGCAATTAAAGTTGGTGCTAAAACCCCCACTTTAAATAACGTAGAAGTATGGACTGAGGCTAACAAGAGAAATGCACAACTAAACGCTAAGGCAAAACATCACCTGATATGTGTGTTGTCTCCAAAAGAATATGAAAAGATATCCTACTGCTCTACAACAAAAGAAATGTGGGACAAACTTCAAGTCACATTTGAAGGAAAAATGAGATAAAGAAGCATAGAATAAGTCTTTTAGTAATACGAAATTATTGGTATGAAACAAGGAGAAAGCATAGACGAATTCTTCAAATGCTTCAACAACATCATCATGACCCTAAAGAACTTAGGAAAGATATATCCCAATGACGAGCTTGAAACGAAGATTCGGAAATCACTTCCAAAGGAATTGAGACCTAAGGTGACAGCTCTAGAAACAACAAAAGATTTAGACACTATTTCACTCGACTAGTTACGAGAAAATCTGATGATCCATGAAACAGAGCTTAAGCGAGATGAAGGATCTTCCTACATAAAAGGAATGACACTAAAAGTAACTGACAAATCAAACGGTGATGAAAGTGACATTGAGTTGCAAATAGATGGAGATGACGAGTTCAACTTTATGGTTAGAAAATATACCCGCTTCTATAAAAAGAAGCTGATGCAACAAGAATCATATGCTATCACTACAAGAAGCTTAGACGCACAAGACAAGTCAGATAATAGAATGTCCTCTTCTTCAAAAGGACAAGTCAGATAATAGAAAATTCAGAAAGCAAGCGATGGCTGCAACCTGGTCAGATAAGGATTATGAAAACTTTGAAGAAGAAGAACCAGAAGAAGTCAAGAATGTTTGCTTCATGGCTAAATCAGGAGGCGATGAGGTATATTATTGTGACTCTGATATTCATGAATTCTATTTCAACTATATTGAGAAGTCCAAAAGCAATGATATATCTCTGAAGAGTAAGATTCAATCATTGTAATATGTGAATGTAAATTTGACGACCAAGAATATGTCTCTTAAGATTGACTATAAGCAAAAGGTTTCTAAAAAGGAAGCTTTGGAGAAAAGAGTAGCTTTGGAAAAAAAAAGGTGGAAAATGCGCTGCTAAAAATGATTCTGATAAGGTAAAACAGTTAGAAGAAAAGTCGCAGCCTTAGGACTTGAAAAGGAGGAAAATGCTGGAAAGATTTTATCTCTAGAGAAAGATCTAGAAATTTTCTTTATTTTGATGTATTACTTGGTAGCGGTAAATGCATTTTTAGTAAAGTCGAAATAGGATACAATGAAAAAAACAATATAAGGCTATACAAAAACTTCTTTGTTAAATCCAGCAGCAACTATAGCCAGAATAATAGGAACCTATTAAGTGGCAAAAATCATAACAACTATCATTCATCTATTTTGTGTGATTGTTATGGTAAACATTGTCACATTAGTCATTCTTATAATTTTTGAAATTATCTTAGATGTATGTTTAGAGACCGAAAGGTTAAAATACTAATTTGGAAGGACCCATAAAAATTTAGGTTCCTAAAATGAGATAATATTTTTTTGCAGATATGCTTCAAAACAGGGACAAGAGAAAATCAATGGATAGTTAATAGTGGCTGTTCGCGATGCATGACAGGTGAAATATTGCATTTCAACTATATTGAAAGGAAAGACAGAGGTAATGTTGTCTTTGAAAATAAAAATAAAGCAAAGGTCACCGAAGTTGGTAAAATTGGTAATTCTGACTCTTCCTCCATTGATAACGTTCTCTTTGCTGATGGACTGAAGAAACTATTAAGCACTCTATTGATAGAAATGAGTTGTTTCATGAAAAGATGATTCTTAAAGAAAACAGAGCAAAGCAGATAAAAATAGATGCAGAAAAAGGAAAGATATCAATACCACAAAAAATGTTTCAATCAATGGAAGCTGAAGTTCGCTATAAAATGCAGTATGAGAAAAGAAAGGTGGTTGTTGGGAGAGTCTTGCCTCCCATAATGTTTGATAACATAGTTATATCTATGTCTCCTTACTTTGTTGCAGCTGGTTCGGAAAATTTCCTAAACTTAGATGAGACAGTGTGTGATGAGCTAGTCAAGGCATTCTACACACACATGAGAAAGGAAGTAATTGACAGAGAGCTAGCCATTGTTTCATGGGAACGTGAAAGTGAGATATATTGGACATATGTCCTATAGGGAGAACTAATTTTCCTTGTCATAAATCGGATTTTGATGACCTGGATTTGGGAGAAGTTGTTAAATTCATCTGCTTTAATGCTGAAAATAACAAAGATGGGAGACCTTGGAGCAGACAATTTGACTTACTACCACGATGCCTTGCATCCTTATCAGCTACTTCTATTTTCTCGAGGAGTAGTTATGTTAAAAGGTTCAGTTTACTAGACACTTACGTAGTGTATAATTTGCTGAAAGGAAACAGAATGAATCTCCATCCAATGATCTTAAGGTTTAAGTTGGATAAAGGGAATCATAAGAATACAATCGGTTACTTACCATATGGAATGTTGCTCACCAAGATTTTCAATTATTATGGAGTACCTTTTGCAAAACTGAGTTGGTATGCACCGACTAAATTTCACCCTTCCATTCCTTACCATTTTAGATACAAATTGCAAAACAATGTCTGGGTGGAAAAGAAATCTGAAAGAGAAGCAAAAATCCTTGGTTCTTCTCTAGATCAACAAGCTAATGTTCCTTCTCAAGATGAAAATAATGCAAATCTCCAACAAAAGCTAAAGAACATTCAAGCCAATCAAGATCAAATGCGAGAAAAAATAAACAGCATGTAGAATCAACTTGTTGACATGCAGAGTTTGCTCAGAAGAATCCTTGAGTCTCTTCAATAACTCTGCTGATACTTGCTTTCTGCTTGGATTATTTATACTGATGGTTTTGTTTAATGCATTATTTACTCTTTTCCTCTATTTCATTTTGTTTTATTTACTCCATATGCTCCTTTATTTTTTATAATGACAAAGGAGGAGAGTTTATATGATTTTTTTGCATATTTTTTTGCATATATGATGATATATTTCTAAATGCTTATTTCTCAATGTTGCTCGAATAAATATATGATTGATTAGGTTGTTGAAAATTGTGAAAATCTGTGACATATAAATGATAGGTTCCTTTCTTAAGAGACAGGCTCCTGCTAATTATGACTGAACATAAATAAGTCACAGGTATCTTTTGAAATCATTTATTTTCTTTTTGAATTTTGGAAACTATATCTATTATTTCTTGTCATCATCAAAAAGGGGGAGATCGTTAGTTCTAAGGTATATATTTAATGAATTTGATAATAACTATATAATATTTCAAAATTCAAATTAGATTTATTTCCTTGTAAAATTAACGGTCTAATTGTCAAAAAGGAAATAAAATCATAAGAAATATGCTTTCTTTCTTATAAGAACCTTCTTTATGAACTTACCTTATTAGAAATATTTTATCCGAAATGATCCTCCTAATTATGAAGGTCATACATTAGCTCCATGATTACTGGAAGACTTTTGGCAAAGATGAGATCGAAGCTATTTAAGATTAAATCCATCCAGTTAACTAAAGATGCGAGTAAAGCAACGACTAGTTGAAGAAACTGACTTTTTAAAGAAGAGTAACAATACTTATGAAGCAGAAGGAACATATTAAGGCCGTCGAAACAGTTTGAGCAGCATCTATACTCTTGAGAATCATGTCATTACTATTGTGCTTTAGAAAGTGAAATCACTCTATTATGAGACAAATTGTTATTTTATTTTTCTGTGAGCTTTTTAAAAGATCGTTATACACTTCGAGTGTTCAAAAGTTGGAGTATTGTTGTCTCGTCCGGTTGATTTATTTTTGTGGCCTTCAGCGTGATTTAATTTGTTGTCCAACCTTGTGTGACGTCGTCCCTCTAATGTTGCCAATTTCCCATTTAATTTGCCTCTAGTCTCCTCCTGCGTTGACAGCTGTCCTCCATATGCGTGTCTATTGCCTCCTTTTTAAGTAACCATTTAATTCCGTATGCGTTAATGCTCCTGTATCGATTTGTTGGTCTCCTCTGCTTTTAATTCAGCCCTTGGCTAATTGATTTATTTCTTTCTTTTGTAGCTTGTTGCGCCTACGTCCATTTAGCTGCGTTTTGTGCTTGTCCTGTAGATTGAAAAGACAATTTCATTAGAAAATTTTATCTTTTTGAACTCAAAAATATATCAATATATCCAACTTAATAGTCAGTCCAAAAAGAACACAAATCAAACATTTTATCATAAAGATAGGATTGAAATCACGTAGAAATACATGAGAAAATATAAGATAATTCAATCCTATCAGACACTAGAAAAATAAGTGTTCAGTGGATTCCATTGAGGTTTTGTAAAAGGTGCAACGGTAATAATTTCCTATTGTGTCCACTGTTGCAAGTCTATTCCTTATTGTAAGCCATAATATATGAGAAGCTTTAGGTTGTGAGTGTTTATATCATTACAAGTTGTACTAGTTGATAATGATGTTTGACTCCCTGAGGAATTACCTACATTAATGAGTAGAAAACTTGCCTGAAGTTGTTCTTTTTCCAGATTACTTTGTCTTCAATGTTTGTCATCTTGAAGTTTGATAGGAAAGTTATCAAAGCTAATGTAAATAACATGTTGATTCTTTCTCTACCTAAAAGAGCATGAGCTACTATTTTAGGGTCCAATGATCTATCTAAAAGTAAGTTTTGTTTCCATTGCACGTTCCAGCTTAATTTTGTCTCTAGCTTTAACTAAAAACTTCTTAATGGTTGACGCATCCAGGGAAGATTGAAATTCTAAAAATTTTACTTCTTGATGTAATATACATGGACATACTAGACCCATAAAGCTTGTTTATCTTATAGTAGCCTCCAAACTCTCTTGATGACTAGAACATGATTAGTTAGCTTTAGGGGAAGTTATTTAAGCCTCCTTATTCTTTGGGTTTGCAAATATCAGACCATTTTAGATTTGGATTTGCTTTGTTTTCATTGTAATATGTCCGTAGAAATTTCTTGACCATCCTTTCCATGTCCTCAATGATAGCTTGAGGAAAAACCATATGTGAAGCCCAATAGACATTCAAAGAATTCAAGACTGAGTTAATAAGTTGAGATCTATCTGTTAATGACAAAGTCTTGGTGCTCTATGTCTCTTCCCATTTTCCAACCCACCCGCTAAACAACCTCCAACCCCTCTTGAACATTGAAAATGAAAAGAAGATCTCTTTGAACTGAACTAGTATAATGTCTCTTCCTATTTTCTAACCCACCAAACAGCCTCCAACCCCTCTGAACATTAAAAACGGAAAGAAGCTCACTTTACTGATAGTTATCGTCGGTATATATATAACAATCAATAAGCCTTAGTGTAACTCTATTGTTAATAACAAAAATTCACACCTGAAGAATGTTGAGATGTCAAGTATGAGTAAAAATTTCACATTGGAAAGAGATGAAACTAGTGAAGGACATATAAGTGGAAAGAACCCATAAACCTAATGCCTTAAGGTTTTTGGGTTAAAGTGTGGTGTCAAAGGCCATGAATATGTTCCCTCACTAGGTCCATGATGAAGATCTCCCATGAAAGTGGGCTCCTCAGATCCAACAAAGTGGTATCAGAGCTAAGTTCTTTGAGAAATGATAAGTGGAATATACTCATTTCAATTCCCTCGCCTCACAAAAGAAATTTATGAAAAATGGTGTCTTCGCATGAAAGTCGTGCTTGGCTCACAAGATGCTTGGGAGATTATAGAGAAATGTTTTACGCAATCTCAAAGTGAAGCTGATTTGTCTCAAAATGAGAAGGATGCTTTGGAAAAGATCAGAAAGAATGATCAATAAGCCCTCACCCTCATCCATTAATATCTAGACGATTCAATGTTTGAGAAGGTGGCCGATACAACCACTTCAAAGGAAGTATGGGAGATTTTGCAAATTTCCTTTCAAGGAATTGATAAGGTAAAAAAGATTCGACTCTAATCATTGCCAGGTGATTTTGAATCTTTGAGCATGAAGGAATCCGAATCAATCTCGGATTATTATTTATGAGTGAAGTCCATTTTGAATCAAATGAAGAGATATGGAGATCAAGCTGAAGATGTTCGAGTAGTAGAGAAGATTCTTCGTTCTTTGAACCCAATGTTTGATTATGTGGTTTATGTCATTGAGGAGTCTAAAGATCTAGACTTTTTGACACTTGAACAACTAGAGGGCTCTTTACAAACTCACGAAGACAAGATCAAGAGGAGGCAAGAAGAACCTTTGGAGCAAGCACTTAAAGCAAGGGTTATGTTAAAAGATGATGATGGAGAAAGCAATCAAAGAGGAAGAGGATGAGGATGTGGTCGAGGTCGAGGATGAAGTTATAGAGAAAGAAGTAAAGGAGACTATAACAACGCCAACAGTGATGGAAACTATCAATCATACAAAGGCTAAGGAAAATCAAGAGGAAGAGGAAGAGGAGGTTACAATTTTAGACAAAATGAGAGGAGGTATGATAAGTCTAATGTTGAATGCTACAATTGTCATAAATTTGGACATTTTTCTAGGGAATGTTATACTACGCCTAATCAAGTTGAGGAGCAAGTCAATATTGTTGATAACAACCAAGGAGACGAAGAGCCCACTTTATTGCTAGCACTCAAAGATAATACAAGTAAGGATGAAAGTACATGGTTCTTAGATAATGGAGCAAGCAATCATATGTGTGGAGATATAGGAAAATTTGTGTAACTTGATGAAAAGGTAGAAGGCAACATTTCTTTTGTAGATCTGTCAAAGCTTCAAATTCATGGAAAAGGTACTATTCTAATTTCTTCAAGAGATGGAAGCCATAGACTTATTCATGATGTCTATTATGTGCCTAAATTGAAAAGTAATATTTTAAGTTTAGGGCAACTTCTTAAAAAAGGATATGAAATCCACATGAAAGATTTTTGTCTTTGCCTTAAAGATCAACATGCTCAATTGATTGTTGAGGTGTTTATGTCGAAGAATAGAATGTTATGTTGAATATTAAGATAATCAAATCAACATGTTTAAAGGTGGATATTAAAGCATGATGTTGGCATATGAGATTTGGACACTTATGTTTTGGCGCACTCAATGTGTTGGGAGATAAATACATGGTGAAAGGAATTCCCTCCGTCAACCACCCACGTCATTTATGTGAAGCGTGTATACTTGGCGAGCATTCAAGGAGTTTTCCAAAAGAAGCGATAATAAGGGCAACTGCACCACTTCAACTTATTCACACTTACGTGTGTGGACCATTCAAGCCATTATCAATGGGTAAAAGTAGATACTTCTTACTTTTCTTTGATGACTATAGTAGAAAAACATAGATTTATTTCTTAAAGCAGAAATCAAAAGCATTTGAAGTGTTTAAGAAGTTCAAAGAACTTATGGAGAATGAAAGTGGCTATACAATTAAAGCTCTAAGGTCCGATAGAGGAGGCGAGTTCACATCTAAAGAGTTCCTTGATTTCTGTGAAATACATGGAATCCACCGTACATTAATAATCCCAAGATTGCCTAACAAAATAGAGTAGTCGAAAGGAAGAATATACCAATTCTTAACATGGCTCAATGTATGTTGAAGGCCAAAAACATGCCTAAAGAATTTTGTGTCGAAGTTGTTTCTTGTGTAGTTTATTTGTCAAAATCGGTCTCCAATGAGAAATATCAAAAATCAAACTCCGCAACAAGCATGGAATGGAATGAAACCTAGAATTGCTCATCTAAGGGTTTTTGGAAGCATAGCATATGCTCATGTGCAGCAACAAGAAAGATCCAAGCTCAATGATTGAAGTGTTAAGCATGTATTCATTGGCTACGACCAAAATGCCAAAGGCCACCGATTGTATAATCTAAGCAATGGAAGGATTGTTGTGAGCAGAGATGTCAAATTTGACGAAGAAGCAACATGGGATTGGGAGACACAAAAAGAAAGCACTTATGATTTTTTCCCACACTTTGAAGATGAAGAGCAAGAAACCACGACAAATATTCAAGAGACAACTCCACCTGCTTCTCTAAATACGCCTCATTATTCTTCGTCTATGCATGGAGAAAGTTCAAGTGATAGAGCACAAAAAATAAGGAGTATTTATGATATTTATGAACAAACAGAAGAAATTAATGGTGTTTATGTAAGTAATTTCTTTTGTCTTCTTATAGCCAGTGAACCTTTAAATTTTAGGGAGGTCATGAAAGACAAAAGATGGAGGCAAGCCATGGAGGAGGAGATTAAGGTAATAGAGAAAAACAGTACTTGGGAATTATCCACTCTTTCTAAAGGTCATGAAGCTTTTGGAGTCAAATGGGTCTACAAGATAAAAAAGAATGCCAATGGTGATGTAAAAAAATATAAAGCAAGTCTTGTTGCTAAAGGCTACAAGCAAAAGAATTAAGTAGAGCTCAGGTATGTGAGGACCAATGATCAAGTTGTGGATATTTTTACAAAATCACTCAAATTTGAAGTTTTTCAACATTTAAGGGCAAGAATTAGAGTTCGAAAGAAAAATTTCAAATTAAGGGGGAGTGTTGAAGAGTAATTTGAAAGTTGATCTAGATACATAAATGTTTAAAGTCTAGATACATGGATGTTTATCCATGTATTAGTTATGTTCATGTATTAGTTACATAATTAAATATTGGTCCATGTACGTTTTTGAGTTCATGTATGATTTATTTATTTGGATTCATTAATGGGTTCATGTACCTAAATATGAAGAGTCATTTTTATACCTATAAATACCTCTTTGTACTTGAACTAAAATGATTCAAGTGAAATACAATCTCTTCTTCTAAACAATTCTCTCCTCCCTAAACCTCCTCACTTCTTAACAAGTAGTATTAGAGCCTTTGATTCGGTAAAGGATGAGCATGAAGATGGTCAAATCCAGTGGTTGCCTCCCTATAAAAAAGAGCAAGGAGACTCCTGATGGGCCCAGACATCAGTGGAGTATAAGCGCTCTTGATGACGCCATATAGTTGAGTTGCTAACAAAAAAGTAGAAAAAGGCTTTCACTCAAGGGGAAGCCCAAGCGTAATATGGAAGTTCACACTTAAAGGGGAGATTGTTAGGATGTTAAGTATAAGTGGGAATCTCACATTGGAAAGAGATGAAACTAGTGAAGGACATATAAGTAGAAAGGACCCATCAACCTAATGACTTAAGGTTTTAGGGCCCATAAATATATTCCCTTACTAGGTCCATGATGAAGATCTCCCATGAAAGTGGGCTCCCTAGATCCAACAAAGACTTATTCTCTATAACAAAGCAACAACCAGGTCCGTCCCCCAAACAATCGACTGATCAATGCGATGCCATGTCAAGTGAAACTAGTAAAAAGAGACAAGAATTTAGAAGGTGACAACATATATAGTAGGGTCGAGTGTGATGATTAAAGAGTGTAGACATAAATTCTGCAAAATTTGGCAAGGGTTGTAGGCTTCGAAGGTGGTGGAATAAGGGTGACAGGTGCGTTGCTTATGGAGAAGGAGTCACAGTTTGATCAAATTTTGGTGGCGTAGAGATGTTGAACGTAGAAACCGTGCATGACTATTGTTTAGAGACGTGACATATAGGAATGAGATCGATGAGTGGAACATATATAAGGATGGTCTCTAACGTGTCTTCATGAATTGGTGCTTCAATTGATGATGATTTTTCCACTTTGCTATCACTACTCATTCTGAATTAATACTGATGATTTGGTTTTGCTGATTACAATCTAAACTAAGGAGTTGAAGAAGAAAGGTAAGGGGCATGAATATTATATAGGAAGGTGACAGCAGGAGATTGTAATCAACAAAATCAAATCATCAGTATTAATTCACAATGAACAGTGACAACAAAGTGGAAGAATCATCATTAGTTGAAGGACCAATTCATAGAGACATGATAGAGGCAATCCTCACTTATGTTCTGTTCATCTTTCTCATTCTTTAATGTCACGTATCTAAATAATGGTCATATGCGGTTTCTCAGTTGTTTCTATTTTTTAGGATATCTGCAGCATAGCAAGCACTAGTGGGAAGATATTTCAGCAATTCAATTTCTTTTCCAATTGTATTTTAAAAAAGGAAAGATGAATGAAATACACACATTGATTTTTCCACCAAATAATTTGAGCAATTACAGTTTACACTCTCTCTGCTTGAGAGCTTCTCTCGTTTGGGACCATTCCTCGACGTAGAAGAGGCCGAGTGAGAGCTCGCCAAAATCACATCCATAACATGATGGTATTAGTGTATGGTTTTGATAATGGAGGTACCCATCACAACCCATCCAAACAACCAATAGAAGAATCCTTACAAGCCACCCAAAGACAAATGTTTTAAATGCAACAAGATGATATATGCTTAAATGTTGATTCATTTGATATACTACACTGAGTTATTAATGCCTTAGAAATGCTTAGGATACTCACTTCATCTCATATTTGATTTTAGGTACATTTTGGAAGTAAATGAGCTACATGACCCGAAAACATGTTCTTTGAAGCCATCTTTTCAATTTCCATATTCACTTGTCTTCGTGAACCAAAAATGATAAATATTGGAGCAAGTAAAAAGAAGAAAATTAAGATTATAAAGCAATATAGCTCACGACTGTTGTGTATAGAAATTGAATAATTTTGCATGGCCTAACGTGAAATTAATGGTTGGAAGCTAAAGCACGAAACGATAGCAAAAGAAGAAAACAAGAGAATGAAACAGCAGCAACATGATGAGATAGCCTCATGCATAACATGAATTAAATGGAAGTAGTCCATGAGCAAAGCATGCAGTAGTTGATGAGCTAAACTATGTAGAAGCAAGGAAGGATTGAAGTGAACATTTATGTTTCACACAAACAACATCTGAGTAAATGTAGACATTTGCATTAAACGTAGACAACATCTATGTTAACGCAGATGTTTAAGTTAAATGCAGACAAACAACATCTGAGTAAATGCATATGTTTGTATTAAAAGTAGACAACGTCTATGTTAGTCTGCATTTAACACAAACATCTGCGTTAACATAGACGTTGTCTACGTTTAACGCAAACGCCTGCATTTACTCAAACATTGTTTACGGATGTTATGTAGGGTTTTTAAAGATTGGAACACACAGTAACGAGGGACGTGAATAGTGACGATGGACCAAAAATTAAATGAGAAAATAGAGAGGAGCAAAGAACAGAGGGTGGAGGTGCTAGGTTCTCTCTTCGTTCTTTCACAACCGAAGCAGCTATGGAGAAGATGGTTGGTACTTGGAGCATAAAAATGGAGATGGAAGGCTAGATTCCTAACACCTGTTCAACTGGAATATCAATGCTAAGGCACGATTAAGCTACTTTTATCATTTTAAGGTTATAATTTCTTTTCAAATTGTTGTGTTGTTGGTGTTGATTTGATCGGGTTTTAGGATGAATGATTTTAATATGTTATTTTGATTGTTCTATTTCGAACCTATTACTAAAATATTGAATGTAATCCATAGTCATTACTTTTAATGTTTGTGAGTAGCATTTAATGATCTCGTATCGTTAGGAACAACATAACTTAGGTTAGATAACCTAAACATGTGAGGTTATTGCTTATATTGATCATTTTTCGCATCGTAATGTGACTGCCAAATTAAATATAGAGATCGTATCCTAGGTTATTCGATAGCTAGGTTTAATTAATGATCGTATCATGATTCCAAGGGAAAGTTGAGATTAGAAGAGAGTTCTATTAGCCTCAGATCAATAGTCTGAAGAGAGTTGTAAAGACGTTAGGATGATGAAATATGCTTGATCGTGTTTAGGCCGAGATTGAAATTAGAACCGGACCTTATGTATATTTGACAATTTAATCATTTTCAATCGTTTGTTTTAATTTTTTTTCGATAGTTTGCTTTTATTTTATTTTCTAAATTGCTAAAAATCCAAAAACCTCGCTTTTTATATTTTTCCTTGCATCAATTAATTTCTTAACTAAATTAACCAAACATTCCTTGTGGATTGATCCCAACTTACCATAATTACAAATTTTATTGTGTAGAGTCAGGTAAATTTTGTAGTGCACTCAACACAAGCTGTCACGGAAGATGCATGAGATGTTCATACAGTTGCAAACGCAGGTGGATGAATTAAATTTAAAAGGAAATGACGCTACATCATCATCACAACAATCCAATTTCCAACCAGCACAAGGAATAATTATATCTCAAGTGGTCCGCTTGGATTTCCCACGGTATGATGGAACTAATAATCTGATTATATAAATAGACCGAGCAAAGAAATTCTTTGAATTTCATCAAAAACCTGCCAATAAGAATGTAGCTTTAGTGGCTTACTACTTAAAGGGGGGAGTACACCTCTAGTTTCAATCAATCAAAAGGGTGTGGGTTTGGATTACTCAGGATGAATTCAAGAAGGCACTAAATGATCGTTATCGGCCAACATTGCTAGATAATTTTTATAGGGAGCTCACTAAGCTCAAGCAAATAGACATAGTCCGAGACTACCAAGGGAAATTTGATCGATTACGAGCCAGAGCAGGCACATTAACAGAACCACAACAAATCAATTACTTTGAAGTAGTCTCGAAGAATCGATTCAAGCAGATGTTTGAGCAGCAAATCCATAAACTCTACCTCATGCCACTAGTTTAGCCCGACTATATGAAACCAAATACCAAAATCAGAGAAAATTTATGTTTATGACAAAAATGCCAAAAGGAGGAGATTGTTAGGATATTTGTTGTCCTATTATTTTAATTTTAGCATTTTTGATTGTTGGATATTAAAATAATAATAAAAATATAAATTAAGAAGTTTTACTTGAATTGGCTTCTTGGATAAAGTTGTTGTGCAAATAGAACTCTAACTTGGATTCAAAAGCTATATGGATAATCTTCTAGTTGAGAAAGAATCCTATCTTGGATTGAAGTCTATCATGAGAGGGGGTGTGATACATCACGTGTGTGTTAATACTTCTCTGTGAAATGGGAAACAATTGTTTTATTGTATCTTTGGTGAATTAGGTAACATATGGTGGTCGACGTGAATGGTGTTGATATTGTGTCAACTACGTAGATTGTGTCAATTGGGTTTTGTAAAAACACAGCTGAAGACTTGTCCTCCTGGTTTGTGCATGAAAGACACATGGGTGTCTTTTGATTTTTGAGTGGATGGTGTATGTCATGTCCCACATGATTTAATTGGAATTGTTAAAGATGGATGATTTATGTGAGGGAAGAACCTTGGGACTCTTATTTTTGATATTGGATTGTAAGAGTAACACACGATTAGGAGTGTCTCTCTTTGTGTGTTATTTTTTGGCTAGAAGTTATTTAAGGACTTCGTGTATGTTTTGTTAGTCGTAAACTGAGCAGTCATAGTCTGATTCTGGAATTGTCATGGGTCAGTCCAGCTGGTGAACAATTTCCAGATCTATTACGAAGGAGCTGAACTGATTGGGAAGTTGTCTTCATTTCTGTCTCAAGTGTATTTTGTTTTTATTCTTAGTTGATTTATCACTTGAGTTATTTTTATCAATTGTATTTTAATTAAAAGTAGTTTAGAAAAATCCTCTGACGAGGTTAACACAAGTCAGTCGTGTTATTGGGTGTGAAAAACTTTCACGAGAAGTGAAGTTAAGAGATAGTATCAATGGTGTTGACTCAATAAAGCCTTAAGTAAATCTATTATCCTTCAGTGAAAGTATTAAGCTGGGTGTGGCCTGTAGATGTAGGCAAGGTGTGTTGAACTGCGTTATCAAATTTTGGTGTTGATCTGTTTAATTTCATATTTATTTTTCTGTTTTCATTTAGTATAGAAAAATTAACAGTTGCTGAAACAGTTACTTTGTATCTAGTAACTGATAGATACAATTATAAGCAACTGCAGAAGAACCTTACAAGTAACTGTTGTCAAATCGAAGAGTTTGCAAAACTACCACCCCTTCGGTTTTCTTTAGAAACTAACCCCAAGAGATTCGCGTTGAACAGTAGAACAGAGACTCGTCTGAAGATGGATAGAGAACAGTATAGATGAACAATGAAATCATACCAGAAGTTCTAATTAGCAAACAATAGAGGCAAAGCAAGATTCATGTGTAGATGAAACATAAAAATCGTAGTCTACAACTTTCTTGCAAAGAGGAGGTGATAGAAACTAACCCCAAGAGATTCGCATTGAACAATAAAACGTAGACTCATCTGAAGATAGATAGAGATAACCCGAAACAAAAAAAGAAACAAAATATAAAATGAAAACACAATAAAGATAACGAGAAAGGGGATTTACGAGGAGAGGATAAGAAATAGTGTTTTCGTTTTTGTTTCCCTCCTATAAATTTTCTCACTTTTGTTTCTCTCCTATAATTTGGTAACGATTTTTTAAATCCACATTTAGACGATTTCGAAAATCATCACCAATGGATCAACATTTGGTGAAGATTTTAGAAATCGTAACCAAAAGGTTACTTTTAGCTATATTTTCAAAAAGTGTAGCTAAAAGTAACCAAATTTCACTAACTTTTAGTTTTACAAAAGCCAACTTTTTTGTGACGATTTTAGAAAAGCATCGCCAAAGCTTGCAAACTAAAGGCTTAGGCGACGATTTTCAAGCCTTTAACGATGATTTTAAAAAAGTAGCAAAAAAATGTAGCTAAATGTCTACCTTGTTATAGTGTCATTTACATTATGGTTAGTGTTACAAAAGTTTTCCTTGAAGCACTAAATTTATCCGCAAGTTGAGTCTATCCTTTTAAACAGCAATCTCACTTAAACCTGTTTAAGAAAAGATTCAACCTCTTTTTGTGATCGTCAACTAACCAATTTATTCTCGAACGCATCACGACTCTCTCAGTGTTTAACTTTCACACTTTTGTAAGAATACTACGAAAGAACTAAAATATTTATGGCAAAAATAAGAACAAGAAAGAGATATAACGATTGTTAACCATTATTACTTCTCTCGAAGTATACAAAAAAACACTCTCTCAATCTCTGTGTGTCTCACACTACACTCACTCTCTCTCGGAGAAAAGCAAGGCTCAAATGAGCTATTTATAGGAACTTCTAGATGGCCAAGTTAGAATCCTAATAGAACTCAAGTATCTAAGATCACCTCTTATTCTATCTTATCCTTATCAACTTACATCACACTAACCAATAGGATAACATCCCCATCCGATTAAAACTCTATCCGATAGGACTTATCTACATCACAACTAATAAGATAAAAGATTACATCTATCTAGGAATGATCTATCCATATCTATGAAGATCTCCATTATCTTCAGATGATCCTCCCATATAGTCTTTATCTTTTAGAGTTGATGTTTATCCTCTATGATCTTATCCGGCATATCATCTAATATCTCTTCATCTCTATTCGTTGATGATGAGTCATCCAAGCCAAATCCTGTCATAGCACACTAGTCTGGTTCAATGCTTCCCCCATGTCAAGTCCATTAGTCATAGTTCGTTCATTTGAGCATACATTAATTCCTTAGTCCATCAAGAATCCATCATTGGCTAAGTCAAGTCGTACAAGGTCTGAAACTCTACCAAAACTCGCACCATGCTTGATCTAACTTGCTAATTTACCTTGGAACTCTTGCATGCCACCATCATGCTTATGATTCAGCTAACCTTCTACCTGAGTATATCTTAAGCCTTCTTTTGCTCTTACATCAAATTTACATCTCATCAAAGATTTTCGCCAAGGTGCACCAACGCATGCCAACGCCTGACTTTGCCCCTTTGCCTTACTTACTCACAAATCTTTTCCATGTTCCACCGTCTTAATTTCCACCGCCAATGCCTTCACAATTATGCTACGAGGACTTAGGAGTCTAATAGTTAGCTTATTTAAGCAAGATAAACACCAGAGACAGGCTGCGTAGATATCTTAATATCCCAAATGTGTGTGGATTATATGAGGAAGAGGTAGAGAACACATATTTTTTAATTGTAGGACAACTATTGGCATCAAAAAATTAATAAAGGTGGCATACAATATGAAGGGCGCAGGAAATAATCTGCAGGAATTGATCGATTAGTATAAATAACATTCTTTTGACAAAAAGCAAATAAAGTACTTTGACAAATAGCTATAAGTAGCTTCTTAACTCATGGCATTTAGAGTGAGAGGAACAAGATAATATTTTAAAATTGTGGAAAGGACGAGTAAATATGGGTACGTTATTTGTTAAGGAACATTAGGGAGATGATATTTGCACATCAGGTCCACCGTGACCTAGCAATGAAATGGGTCCACGTACTCTGTATAAATAGGGTTGGAGACTTTTCTTTTGGTGAAGAAAGAGCGGAGGAGGGAGAATAGGGGCATATAAGAGCATGACAACATCAATATCAAATAATGGAGTAAATCTACTATAAGCATGCTTAAAATTAATACTCACAGCATGAAGGGTTGAGATTCATTTGTTTGCCAACAGCTTTAATTAGTAACCTGCCACAGTTAGGCTTCATCTTGGTTTACAACGTGCCCCCCAAAACACTATTGAGCTTTGGGTTTGTGCCTCCAAATAACCTCGACATGCAGAATCGAGGCGAAATTGTTGGGAACCAAGCAAATCAAACATCTGAAGGGAGAACATTAGGGTCTCATCTGGAAGTGAATGTAACATATGGGGACGTATCCTACAAACTGAATTGTTCCGCATCTTTTCATCAATATAAATTATTGTTTAATTTCTTTAAAAAATTTATTAATATAATTTTTTAGTTTATTAATTAATGAAATCAATATTTTTTTAGGAAACTATAGGAAATTGCATTAAAGAATGGTTATCCTGACGAAGTAACAAACTTGAGAGTTGAGAAAAAATGTTCAAGGGATTACATCTATCAAGTATGAAACATATAGTTATTCTTTTTCCTTGCACAATGACATATCCTAAGAGTTCTAACACTTATTTTTTTTTCCTTGTATAGTCAAATCTATTGTGGACTTTAATTCATATCTCTTCCTCGAAGCTATATTTAGTTCATTGAGCCTACTTTAATAGGCAACAAACTTATATATTCTAACAATTACGCCAAGTTCCAGCTTACGTCCAGGATGTCCTTGCTTATTCTAGTTATCCTTGTTCTATATTCCATCTTCTTCCCAGAGCTTTTGATATAAGATTTTCTCTTATCTTGACCATGATGCTTTCTTTTATCTAATTAAGCCAATGAGCTTTGACAGAATATTTGCTAGTCTTGATTTTTTTTCTTGAAAATTCTTTCATTTCTTTCTTTTTAAATAATGTATAAACCAGATCCTGAGGCTATTGTAAACAAGTTATAATCCTCTTCTTTTAGTTGCTACCTCTTTGAAGCTTATGGAACTATCTTCTTCCACTCGTCCTCTCCATAATTATGATCGTAAAGAGCTTGAATTTTTAGCCCCAACACCCTTGAAAAATTACATATTTAAAGAAGAGACCATCCTATGATTCTTATTTTGCATTACATAGCTCACATATTGGATTTGTACTTTTTGGACACTTAATTGTATCTAAAGTGCTCAACATATTCCTTATGGAAATCATAAGATAAAAGATATCTTTGGAGGATTTCACTTAAACCATGCCAACTTACTCTAATGCACCTTCAGTATAGAGCCTTTTGATCACTTAATAGTATGATTAAGAAATTTTATTTTTTAATAGATATTATTTAAAAGATTATTAAAATTCTTACCTTTCTCATTTAACTTTCTCATCTATCAAAATAATATTCTATTAGAAAATTAAAGAGAAGTCAATATAAATTCTATTTATTTTTAATAGATATTAAAATTTAAATGAATTTAAACTACTCAAGTTAAATCAATTTTACTTGGGTTAGTTCAATTTTATTTAAATTTGTAATATTTTAATTTAGTTTAAATAAAAATAGAAATTATACAAAAAGGTTAATTTACATTTTACGTAATTATGTTTTTCTGAAGATGGCACAAATTTGATACCAGTTAACTAATTTTGATTTATTAAAAACGTACATATTTGGTATAATGTCCTTTTATTTCAATTCTAACTTGTTGTGAACCTTTTAAACTTATTTAAAATTAAATTCAACTTATAAAATTAATTTATTCGAGTCCACCTCAAACCTAATAAAACATTGAATCAATCTTAGTTTGGAAAGTTTTGTGGCTCGGGTCAAATCCATGGGCAGGTCTATTACACTTTCCTTTATCTCAAAATCTACTCAGAAAAAAAAATTAATTTGATGAAAATGTTATGTATATATATATATATATATATATATAGAAAAAAGGAAAACACTACTCAACTACAAAACAGTTGTAATTTCGAAATTGAGTGCAGTGGATGAAGAGTCAAGCCCGGTCGTTTGTGAGCAACACTGACAATGGCACATTCCTCTACGTTTAAAGAAAGGCTAGAGCAAATGGAACGTACCAGAAACCAACGTCTCTCTCTACTTCAGGTCTCTTATCTTCTGATCCTCCACCTACCTCATTCTTTCGAGTTTGTTTTTGATCGGAGTCCTGACAGGCAGGCTGAGAAAGACTTGCAAGTCACCAACTCACGTCTCTTAGCTTCTAAGCTTGCACGTCTTCAGTGCATGAAGCGACGGTGCTGGCTTCTTCAACAGAAAGTTGCGTATCAGAATCTCAGGATTTCTGCATTTAAATCTCTAATTGAGCGATTTGATGCTAAATACCAGATCGATACGCAGGAATTGAGGTAAGTTAGTATCAGAATGCTAAATCAATTTAAAAGATGTTGCTGAGTTGGGATTGGATATGTAGGGTTTTGAAGGATGAAGTGGAAGAGCTGGAGAAGTTGGAGAAAGAGAGAGAAAGGTTGTATGAGATGAAAGGTCGCGAAATGAATGTGTTTAGGGAAAATGTAGAAAAGTTTGCAGTGGAATCTCGACTTCAAGTGAATGAGTTGAGGAATTATGCAGCTGAGGTAAGGAAATGATTACTGATTTGCCAGTGTTGTTTTTGACAGTTTGATGCAACTTTTGAAACCATCTGCTCTATTTGAGTTTAAGTTTGTTGCTTCTTCTTTCAGTTGACGTCGAACTTCAACAATGGATTTTCGACATGAGAAAGTCGAAACTTGTAGGCTTGACGGAGAATCTGTTAATTACCAAATGTAAACCTCCACCCATGAGTAAAAGCTTAGTAGCTTACAAGTGGAAACCGATACACTTCTGTGACAGGTAACCATGGTTAGTGTAAATGATAAAAACAGCCGCCCTCATGTCAAACCTCAAATGCCATCTCTTCATTCAGCCTAAACATTTGTCAAACAGCTTGCCTGCATGCATTCTATTACTGACTCCTAAAACTTGGAAAATTTAAGCTCAACACAATTTGAGAAAGGAGTCATCAATTTGTACAGGAGCCCTGAGGCTGTTACAAATGGAAGCTTTAAGATAAGAACAAGATGGAATCTCCATCCTAACCCATAACATAGTCATTTTCCTTATCCAAATCTGCTGATCAGATTCCATTTTCAAATAAATGTCCGCCAACCAATCCAAGTTAATTTAAACAGCTCTGAATTGCTCCAGCCCTTAGCAAATTTGAAGTTAATGTCTAGAAGAATTTTCTTGCTCAAGTCTGTAGACATATATTTAACATTTATGCCCTTTCCTCGTATAGGAGGAGGAGGTAGGAGGTCTTTAGAATATAATTATGGTGGTCAATTTCGACCACATTGAGCAGCCCTTTTATAATTTTGAAAAGGAAGATCATAATTGAACATTTTAAGAGATCTAAGTAGGTGCTTCTGGTACTTTATAGCAGTACTACGGCGTAACTCTAAACTAGATGAATCAGAGTCAATGGTAATAAAACTATGGAAAACACAGGTAAATTAGATAAACGAACTAATATTCTTAGACTCAAACCAACCATCAATCAGTATCAAAGAGAAAAAATTATGAAATTCAGTCTTAAAATAAAGTCGGCAAGTGCATATTTACGTTCTTAAGGTTATCTTTGATTGGGTGGTTATTAATAAAATTTAATATTATTTCATCGTTTAAGCTAAAGTTTATAATAAAATGTAATGGAATAAGATGAAAGTTAAGAGTTTCACATTACATTTCATTATATTTTAAACACTAAAATAAATTACTTTTAATTTGGAAGGTTTAGGATGGAATATAAAATGATAAACAACATTTTACTATATTACATTATGAACATTTCTTTCAAACAACATTTCACTGTATTACTTTATGAATCATTTCATTACTTCCAAACAATAATTTTTTAATGTTACATCTATTTACATTTCATTACATTATAAATTATTTTATTTCATTCTATAATATTAAAAATCTTACGTCTAATCAAACATAGCCTAACAAAAACAAGAGGATAAACACATTATGAGAACAAAATATTGTACACAATAGAATTATGAATTTAAAGTATACCCTCGCAATGGTGTATTTATATTTCTTATCAGACTTGCGTCAACTGGGCTTCTCCAAAATGGGGCCTTCATTTGCTTGAGCTTCCTATTGCAATAACCAGTTAGCAAATCAACGAATAAGAGAACAATAAAACTGTGATTTGATACAGCTTGACCAGAGTTTGGATTCTCTGTCGAATGTTACCTTGTCTTATTTTGTTCAATAGCAAAATGCCAGTCATTTTTTATTAAAATTTGAGAGACACCTGTGGGACACTTCCGCTGACATAGCTTTTTAGCCAAAGCCAAAACCAACTTTAACTTCCCAAAGCCAATTTTAAACAAATCAATCATTATTCTTAACGAAAATGACTTTATATAAAGTCAATAAAATTTTAATTTATTATAATAAATAACGTACATCATTATTTATTTTGAGATTATTCTAA
>JANZLC010000002.1:26361918-26374137 GCA_026413385.1 Erythroxylum gracilipes | reverse complement strand
ACCTAAATGGTTCTTCTTAGTTAATTCATTATCAAATTGGTGTCTACATCTATGTTAGCTCATTCTTCTCATCACTACTTGTCTTATAAATATCTTATGAAGATATTTATTCTTTTTAGTTTTTACATTGACCCATCATTTGAAATTGATGACGTACTTCCATAAGATATTTATTCTTTTTAGTTTTTACATTGACCCATCATTTGAAATTGATGACGTACTTTGGATGTTTCTATCCTAATTCCTTTAACTTCTTTAATTTTTAGGTATGCTATTTATTACAAGAAGTTATTTACTTTTTTTTTAAGAAAAATTGATTGAATGGAATAAGATACAAAAATAATAGTGTTCTGGGTAGTGACCGAAACACCAAAAGCATGGACACTATCTAAGCATAAAGGGAAAATACAGCATAAGGAAATAAAACACAAAAGCATCGAAACTTCAAATATGGTTGGAGCGAAATGTGGCAATGCGAGCAGTACGTTGTTGCCATTTCCACCTTACTCTAAAATGCATTTAGAAGTGATGTGGCTAGGAATCCTTAAATGCATAAAGAAGAGCGAAAAGATGAGTTGCAACGTTGTTGTAACTGTTTAGTCATAATGATTTCCCTAATATTAGCAAAAATTAGGGATACCAAATACTTTTTGGTGGAGGATTGATCCTTGAACCGTATGAGGTTGCATTCTTGTCATAACTTGTAGATACAAACGCCCAGGACAATGAGGTGGATGGGTGAGTGCACTGAAATTTCATTGGTGATCTCCAAAATGGTTGACCCTAGGTGCATTTAATAACAAGAAGCAGTGATATAATCCCATATTGCCTTGTTAAAAGGGCATTACAAGAAGCAGTGACTTAATCCCATATTGCCTTGTTAAAAGGGCATTCGAAAAATAGATGGTTGCAAGATTCACTATGTATTAAACACATTGGGCAGTTGTTATTCAATTGGATGTAAGGGAGTCGATCCGCTGTAAACAACTTGTTCTAGATAGCTAACCAGTAAATGAAGGAAATTTTCGGCAATAAGTGCTTGTTCCAAATCTTGGTGGCCCAAGGAATTGCATGGCGATGACTGTGTATATTATCACAAATAGTCCTGTTAATGAGCTGCACAATAGGAGTACCTTTTCAGAAAAAATGTCGGATTCTTATGGAGTGGGAGGATAAGTAGGCTGGAACTAGATAAGGCTTCTAAGAAAACTCCAATCTTGACCCATTACAAAGGAGCTCATCCGCATTTTTAAGAGAAAAGAAGGAGTAGCTCGTGAAAAAACCGTCTATTAATCAGTGGTCCCCTAGTGGACCAATTGTCAAACTAGAAGGAGGCAAGGCGCCCGTCCTTACTCACACATAAGTTATCCTGATGAACTGTGTCCCTCAATTTCAACAATTAATGCCATTTTCCAATGACTTGAAAGAGTTGAAATTTCTTGCAATGATTCGACCCCTTTTTCAATCTTATTGTTTCATTTATAAAGAAGCCGATGTGCTTTAATAAAAGTTGCCAAAACAAATCGGTGGCCATTTCTGTTATGTGGTATAATAAATAAGGAAACAGAGCCTAAGCTTACAATGGAGGAGATTTCCTTTAATGTATATAGTTACTGAAACTAGGGAAAGCTACACGAGCATTCTGAATACCCCAAAGCTCAGAACGTCAAATCTGTGTTATCAGGTTGAATTTACGGAGAAGAAAGATAAATTTATGCTAAATGTTTATGCATAAATCCACATTTGTCCTAAGATTATACCAAAATCCCTGTTTTTCAGCCATTTTAATGTTTTTCTTGTTTCGATCAGCTGGCAATCTCAAGAGGTCTAAATGGAATAGGACTTGCCATAGTCGTACCTGCCATTCAGTCTCTTGTTGCTGATTCAACTGATGAAAGCAATCGTGGAATGGCTTTTGGATGGCTGCAACTAACAGGAAACATTGGTTCCATCATCGGCGGTTTCTGTTCTGTACTGATGGCATCAACCACGTTCATGGGCATAGCTGGTTGGAGAGTTGCTTTCCATCTGGTCGGAATTATAAGTGTAATAGTCGGAATTCTGGTCCGATTCTTTGCCAACGATCCGCGCTTTTCAAGAACCGACGAAACCACTAAAGAAAACACCACACAGACTTTTGTTTCTGAATTGAAGGACCTGATCGCAGAAGCCATGACTGTCATGAAGATACCATCTTTTCAGATAATCGTGGCTCAAGGAGTTTTTGGGACATGTCCCCGGTCAGCTTTATCATTTGCTCCGATGTGGTTAGAACTTATCGGCTTCTCTCATGAAAAGACAGCTTTTCTCATGACTCTTTTTGTAGTTGCTGGTTCACTTGGTGGGTTGTTTGGAGGGTATATGGGAGATGCACTTGCTAAACGATTTCCTAATTCTGGAAGGATAGTTCTGTCGCAGATAAGCTCCGGTTCAGCCATTCCTCTGGCAGCAATTATGCTTCTGGTCTTACCTGATGATCCATCTACAGCATTTTTGCATGGTCTGGTTTTCTTTATCATGGGATTGAGTATGTCCTGGAATGGTCCTGCCACAAACAAGTAAGTTCTCCGGTGAAATAAAGTAGCTTAAGTAATTTAAAACAAAAAAAAACTTAAAATTAAACTTCTATTAAAAAAATTGTGGTATGAATATGTATTAAAATAAAAAATGTTGTTAACAAAATGATGCAAATAAATTCTTAATTTTGATTTAAATTTAATTTATTATAATTATTTTATATTGTTAGTTGAAATAATTACAACAATTAAATACTTCTTATATGAAAATTCAAGACATCTTTTATGCTTGAATCGATTTAACTATACTTGATATAAATTAATAATTAATTATAATTAATTTAAATTAAAATTTATTAAATTTATTAAATTTTAAGAATTGGCTTTTCTTATTATATCATCATTACTCAGTCCAAAATCTCGTAATGAAGTAGGGTTTGAGGAGGCTCTTATTATTATATCGGTAATATGTAATTAATCTAAGTATAATATTTATATGTGTTGCGTTATTATTTTTTGATAAAAATTTCAGATAATGAATTAAAAAAATAAAAATAAAAATTGAAAATTGAACATTTCTCTAAAAATTAGTATCATATTATGGAATTTTTTAAATGTTTTACTTTTACTTAAAGTCTTAAACCAGACGAACAGTTCCAATGTCTTTTACCATTAACTTTTTGGTTTCCTTTTATCTTTTATCTGATGTACGACGCACTTTTCTCTCTATAAAAATGGTGTGCACAGTCCAATATTTGCAGAGATAGTCCCAGAGAGATTACGAACGAGCATCTATGCTTTGGACCGGTCATTTGAATCCGTACTAGCTTCATTCGCTCCTCCTGTGGTTGGCGTTTTGGCCCAACATGTTTATGGTTACAAGAAACCTGAAACATCATCATCATCAGTTGAAACAGATAGAGGAAATGCTGCATCACTTGCCAAGGCACTGTACACTGCGATTGGAATTCCGATGGCTCTATGCAGCTCCATCTACTCTTTCCTCTATTGCACATACCCCAGAGACCGTGATCGGGCCAGAATGACTGCATTAATAGAGTCGGAAATGCAGCATTTAGACGCAGATGATTCTCCCACAGCACAAGTGTACTTTCACCATCACATCGCAGAATCGAAAGAGCTGAAATCAGAAATGGAGTTGGAGTATGGGAAGGATGAGACCGTCGACTTGGATGAGAATGACCGGAAGGCTCTGCTATCTCACCAGCTAACATTCTCAAACTCGGGATAAAACGTCTGAGATGGGTGTTTATCCAATATTTGAAATCGTTTATAAATTTATGAAAAGGAATATTTACCGATTTTCAAGAATTATTTATAAATTTAGTTCAAATCATTTTAAGAGTTAATTATATCTTAAATTATAAAATTTATAATATTAATTGGAATTATCAATCAAAAACTTCAAATTATTATAAAATTAACCTACCATTAATTATAATAATGAATAGTACTGATGAGCCATCAAATAAATAAAAAATTTGAAAGTTTAATATTTACATGATAAATAATTTTATACATCAATAATTATATTAAAAATAAAAAATCATAAAATAATTACTTGATATTAAATTTTGAATCATTTACTTTAATTAAAATTCTAATATTTCAATTTTATGTATCAATTTTATGTATAATTACTCTATATTAAAGTTTTTATATTTATAATTTATAATTTATGTTAATAATTATATATTATGCATTTATTAATTTATTAAAGATTTTGTTTAATAGAGAGTCATATTATTAATTATGAAGTTGACAATAACATAATCTTAATTTTTTTGGTTTTAATTAATATTATAAAATTTTAAATATAATTTATTCGATTTTTAATGTAGAGGATCCTTAATCTTTTACCGTTACCAAAACTCTCACGGAAGCGTGACGGAAAAAATTACAATCCGTTGATATAATCCGTAGTGGCTTATAAGGGCAATACTGTAATTACAATCCATTGATATTATCAATAGCTTAATATCAACGCAATGTTTATAAGGGTAATAATGTACTTTTATTGGTAATCGAATCATCTAATATTTTTCCTCCCACTACAACGGCTATTACTCCTATCTTTCCCTCACTAACCTTCACACCGTTCTCATGGCAAAAATTGTCTTCGAAGCTCAGGTGATCAGGCGAGCCCAATTCTTGTGCCAAAGAACGTGCATCATTCAACCATATCAACTACATAGGATGCGGCACGGATTCATGGTTGGAGTCAGGCCCTCTGGTGCTGGAGCCGATGGCTTATCCTTTAGCTGGTGATGGTGGAGATGGAGAGATATAGCTGTTGAATTGTTTATAAGGACTGACCTTAATGCGGAAACAGTTGATTGATTCTCTATTTTCTAATCTACGTTTCACGATTGGCTACTAGAGTCGCTGTTAATCCACGCCCCAAACTCTAAACCTTGATGGTGTGTTTCACGTGAGGAAGAATGAGAGAGTTTTTTTTTCTATAATTGCAATGAAAAAGTAATTTTCCACTCCTTTAATTCTCCTTTTATATGAGAATAAACATAACCGACGGAGGTTATGATATGTGGCCGTTCATGTTGTGTTCGTTCATATTGTGTAACTGCCAACAACTCCCACTCGGCCATATAAGCCATGAGTTACATCTTCTCTCTAAAATTTCACGTGTCATACTGAGAATGGAGCGTGCGACCATTAAAGAACCAGTAGTGTTATATTAAGTTACCATCTAACTAACATAACACCTTCGCATAGTCATGATACCCCAAATCATCCAAAATATCATCAAACTCATACACTATCCCTTTATGCTCATAGATATATCATATGATTATACACCAAGTATAATCGCCCTAGCTGATATGGCGATGAAGGAAAAGATTCTTCCTTAGACACTCATAATAATCCATTTTAGCTTAACTGCTTTCCTAATGTGCTCCGTTGGACTGTATACAACTTAGCCCTTAAAAAAACACACTAAAGTAGCAACACTAAACTTTGACTTCATATCATAGTTCTAAGTCGAAGGGTTTCATTCGATTAGACATTAAAGCCTATGGGATCATACAGTAACAGAGAAAGGGATTTAACTGTTACTCCACAAGAAGATTGTTATATAGCACACACAATATGAAATGTTTGTCATAGCATAGCTCCCACTAAGTTGGGCATGTCATTCTGTTATGCCATGCAAATCATGAATCTAGCTTTACTTAACAACTAATCCGAGCCACTAGATTAACATACTTAATGCTAATCTTGACACTCGAGATTTGGCTTTAAGGCTTCAATGTGAAATCTGAATCTTTCACATCCGATTCATCAGAGTCTCATCTTAGACTTACTAAGGTGACTATTCAAATATAAAAACTTATCATGCATACTACATAAGTATGAAGATAACACAATATTACATACACTCAATATTAATATTGTGAAGTCTGATCCTACCCGCTATTCAAGCGTTAGGGCGATTGCCTGTATGACAAGGTCAATCAGAAGCCTGGTGTGTGGTGACATTACAATGTGCCTTATCATGTAATTATGTACCAATGAACATTTGAGAAATAAACTTTTATTAAATAAAAGCTCGTTACAGTTATAAACATGTCCATTATACAACAAGATATAACTCAATGGAAAAACTAAACCTTACGCAAACCTAAACTCATCATATGAGCCTTAAACGAATCTCAGGGAATAGGTTTAGTTAAGGGATCAGCTACTATCTTGTTAGTAGGTATATACTTTATGGCAACCTCTTTATTTTTTATGGCGTCTCTTACAAAATGATAACGCGTTTTGATATGCTTAGATTTTCTATGAAACTTCGGATCTGTCGCAAACTGTATGGCTGCAGTGTTGTCACAAAACATTTCAACAGGATCATTAACTCTAGGAGTAAGATTAAGATCCTGAAGAAAACTTCTCAACCATATTACCTCCTGAGCGGCAAGACAACAAGCAACATATTCTGCTTCCATTGTTGATAATGTTATACAGTCTTGCTTCTTGCTTCTTGCTGCACCAAGATATGACTTCCCCTCCCCAGGTGAAAACATATCCTGAGGTTGACCTCAACTCATCCGGGTCACCACCCCAATAGACATCCGAATATCCCCTTAATCTTAAATCCTCGCCTTGATAGCAAAGGACCAGGTCTGAAGTACCACGAAGGTAGCAAAAAATCCTTTAGACTGCTTGCCAATGAGCAGGTCCTGGGTTGCTTTGGTAACAACTCACCAAACTAACCGCAAAGCAAATGTCAGGTCGTGTACACAACATAGCATACATTAAGCTTTCTACGGCGCTAGTATAGGGAGCATTACTCATTTTTTCTTTTTGCTTATCTGTTTTAGGGCATTGATCAAGAATCAAGGTAAGACCCTTTTCAACTGGAGTATCAATGGATTTGGAATAATGCATTCGAAAACGTTCCAAGATTTTATTAATATACGCTTCCTAACTTAAACCAAGAAGCTTCTTGGGACGATTTCTAGTTATTTCCACACCTAGGACGTACCTAACTTCACCCATGTCCTTCATATCAAAGATAGAGGACAACCACTTTTTAGTGATTTTGAGCATCTCCATATTATTGTCAGCTAGTAATATGTCATTAACATATAAAGTGAGAAACAAAATTTCACCTGTTGTTCTCTTAACATACACATAATGGTCTTCTGAAACAATGACTAAGCCAAAAAAAGTAATGGCTTCATAGAATCTGAAATACCATGATCTAGAAGACTATTTGAGACCATATATGGATCTTTTAAGACGACACAATTTGTCTTCTTGACCTTTTGATACAAAACCAATAGGTTGATTCATATAAATCTCTTCCCCAAGGTTACCATAGAGAAAAGTAGTCTTTACATCCATTTGAGTACAACTCCAGGTCTAAATGGGCAACCAGATCTAGAAGTAAGAGAATAGAGGCAAATCTCACCACAGCAGAACATGTCTGTTCATAGTATATACCATCTATTTTAGTACAACCTTTCACTACTAAACGGGCTTTAAACTTGTCAATCGTTCCATCCGCCTGACGTTTTATCTTGAAAACCCACTTGTTTCCAATTGACTTTTGGTAGAGCGGAAGATCAACAAGTTCCTAAACCTGATTTCGTGTCATTTCATCCCTCATGGCATCCATCCACTTTATGTGGTTAGGTGAATCAATAGCCTCTTGAAAAGTGGTTGGTTCTTCTATTTCCAAAAGAGTACAAAGGAATATTTCCTCTTCGGTTTAAAAATATCATTGTGGAATTCTTCCACACTCATTTCTTCAGAGGTAGGACCTACGTTTGTCTGCCCTAATTCATAATCTCTCCCCTTAGCTTTTGGAGATGTAAGGTCCTGGTCATGTTGAGAACCACTCCTACTATCCCTTTGAGATGTGAGATTTTGAACATGTAGACTATCCACAGGTTCTTGGTTTAGAGATTGAAGATGAATCTCATTCTCAATTAGGTTCTTTTGGGCAGGAAAATTCTCGATGACTTGGCGAGTTACTAAATTCTCCTCCTCACCGAGAGTATCTTGTTGCAACTCATACAAATATAGGTTCTTTTTTATTTCACCTATGCTTGGGAACTCATCCTCAAGAAACTCCACATTTCGCGAAGCAACTTCCGCCATGCCACCATTCGGGTGCTTACCAAACATAACATACCCTTAGAATGTTCAGAGCATCTTATAAACACCATTTTAGTGGCTTTTGGACCAAGTTTCCCATATTTACGTGTTGGGCACCGTTATCGGATCGTAACTCTTAATCGGAACCATATAACATGGGCGTAAACCAATGAAGTCTCCTTAACCATCATCGATTTCCTCTTCTTGCTCTGATACCATTAATGGTTGGGTCCCACTTGAATCCGGAACCCAAGCCTTGCGAAATCATGAAGCCTGAGCGTGTTATTTTCCTATAGGGATATTTCCATGAACCCCTTATTAGGCATCATCCCACAAGAGTGGCGTGCCCATGACAATCAAACATCAAAACAAACTTATTACTTCATCTTAACCATTTTACGAGGGAACCAATATAAACATACATACATAACTAAACTATTTCAATCTATCATTTCATTCCTAAGCAACGGAGTTTGAAAAACTTTATTTACATATCAAAAGCCACACCATTGGCTTATTACAAAATAAAAATAGCAAATTGAAAGAAATTCCCTTAGGCTCTTGATCACTTGATCTCTTAGCTATCACTTGAAGAGGGGACAGAAAGGGGGTGAGCTTGACAGCTCGTGGGTAACAGTTTACAACAAAAAAATAACCAAAACTATCGAAAACGTTCACTTGTCATAGAAAATTTTCATATGGTTCTTAAAACATATGTTTCTTAGGCTTTCAGCCAAAATTCACAAGTTGCAAAACATGAATGCATCAAACTTATTAACATAACATGTGCGCATAAAACTATGTATGTATCACTCTTGTCATGAGCACGTAAACATATCAAATGGTTTGGGTGGATCCAAAATAGAATGTACTACGCATTTTCACATAATGGTCTTGCGTAGCCGTGAACTTATGGGAGTCCCTGAAGGAGCTCCATGCCACTAGTGGGCAGGCGGGAGAAGCTTTTAACTTGGTCAACGTGCACGTGACTTAACTTAGGAGATCACCACAAACCCACATAACACATAGATTTCAAAATCTTGTGAACTTGATGCCCTAAATGACACATTCTCTTGAAAACTTGCTTTTCACATGCTTGTTATACTGTACAAACCATTTCTCAAAAGTATGGTTTCATAATCATGCATTATTTCAAAGAATCATTTTAAAACAACTTTTCATAAATCATCACACAATTCATATAACAAACATATAGCAATAAATGCAACACTTATGATGCAATTGGAAACATTAAACTTCTTTCATTTAAAGAAAATATTAGTGGCTCATTTACTCTATTATAAACATGTACCCACCTTGATTTCCTTGCTTATAGCCTTGCTCAAACATGCCTCTTCTCTTGTTCCTCTTACCTCTTTGATCCCTTAAATCTTCACCAAATGAAGGGATCCTTAGCTTAAAGGGAAGCTCTTCTCTTCCTCTACTTGTTTCTTTTCTTGATCAACTCTAAAATCTTTTTTGAAGACTAAGGAAAGTTAAACCTTAGCTTGTTTTCTCTTCTTTCTCTCCTTCTCTCCTTCTCTTCTTCTCTTCGTATTTCTCTCTCTTCTTCATGACACTTTCCCTTTTTCCCTTCAATTTATGTTCTTCTCTCTTCTTAAAATGCAAGACAACACTTCTTCCTCCACTTATGCCCTTAATGATTGAGAAATGTCCTATTTGCCCTTCCATTTATGCCTTATGTCTTTTGTACTTAAGTATCTTGCCAAAAGCTCCTTTGAATATTCTGAGATAACTCTTTCTTCTAGAAAAATATTCCTCACTGTCTTACGTTTCTAATGACACCAAAATTATTCAATTCGGTTGAGTGATTTGAAAGATATACTTCAAACATTTTCAGATTGCTCTTGTCCAAATCAGTATACTATGCATAATTTCCATCTAGAACTTGAAAGTCTTAGGGACTAAATTACACTTCACTTTCTTTAGATAATTTTTAGCTCTATGACTCTAGTTTATCACAAATTAGAAATCATCTGATTTGGATTTCTACAGATCAAGATATCATCAAAATACTAAAGTATGTTCAGTAAAATATTCCGTTCATATTATTGAAGAACACACTCACTGCCTCCGTCCCTTATTTTTCACTCAATATTTCCCAACTCATTTCAAATGGCTATGATTATTTGTGGGGATGTAGTGCAATATCTTACGATCCCAATGGTTCAAGAATAAAGTCATTTGAATGTCGGATGATAAAGTTATGACTGAAAGAATCAAACAAGGTTTTGTCCTCAATCATATTGAACCTATCTTGGGACAATTGGCATAACTTCCACTATAGACATCAGATTAGCGTATTCATTATATGATTTGAAAGAGAATTTCAAGATCTACAACTTTTATGAAGACCTAGAGGCAAATCCTATCATTTGAAGGATCAACAATAAGAATAAAAGATATGACATCATCACAGACCATATGACATCATCACAGAAGAAGCAAAAAGTAGAAGAAGCAAAACATAGAAGAAGCGAAAAGCAGAAGAAGCAAAATATAGAAGATATGATGTCATCACAGAAGAAGCAAAAAGCAGAAGAAGCAAAGTATAGAAGAAGCAAAAAGCAGAAGAAGCAAAACATAGAAGATATGACGTATGTGCTATAAGACATCAAATTAGGGTGTTCTTTGGATGGTTCGAAAGAAGAATTCAAGATCTACAACTTTTATGAAGACTTCAAAGACAAATTCTATCTTTTAAAGGGTAAAAAATGGAACAAAAGATAGGTATAGATGAAAAGCAGACTAATGGAAAAAGATAGATGAATGGGGAAAATTGCTATAACTATCCCTATGGATATTAGATTAAGGTGTTCTTTATATGGTTCAAAAGAGGAATTCAAGATCTACAATTTCATGAAGACCACAAAGATAGATTCTATCGTTTGAATGGTTAAAAATGGAACAGAAGTAGGCTAGGGGGAAAAAAGCAGAAGAAGCAAAACATAGAAGAAGATGACGTCATCACAGACTATGTGACGTCATCACAGAAGAAGCAAAACATAGAAGAAGATGATGTCATCACAGACCATGTGATGTCATCACCGAAGAAGCAAAAAGGTAGAAGAAGCAAAACATAGAATCAGATGACATCATCATAGACCATGTGACGTCATCACAGAAGAAGCAAAAAGCAGAAGAAGCAAAAAGACAGAAGAAGTAAAACACAGAAGAAGAGAAAAGACAGAAGAAGCAAAACACAGAAGAAGTGAAAAGATAGAAGAAGCAAAATATAGAAGAAGCGAAACGATAAAAGAAGAGAAAAAGCAAAAGAAGCAAAAAGACAGAAGAAGCAAAAAAGACAAAAGATACAACTTTACTCTTGAACATTTTCTTTTATAAGGACCATAACTTTAGACTTAGATGTTCAAAAATTTCACACTATATACTATTGGAAAGATAAAACAAAGAACTACAATGTTCCAGAAGGCAACTTTGCCTAAATCATCCTAGATTAACCCAGATTTTTCCCTGAAGTTAGAACACGAATTTACATTCCTCCACCAATGTACTGCACCCAATTCTCAACTTTATGACAAATTTTGAGATTCTTAAAGACTGAATTTAAATTCGATGTCTTCATAAGAAATGTAGCTATATGTCTCTAGCTTAATCCAAATAACAATCAGCTTGTTTGGATAACTGGAGAAAAAGTTGTGGCTAAAAGATTAAAACATACTCAGTGAACATTTTCCAGATCAACTATTTTGTTTCATAATCTTTATTTTACACAACTCATACCAAGATCACCTTTTCAACTTCATTTACTCCTCTTTATCATCTCCATTTCAAATCAATATCATCATAAAGAAATTATAGTCTATGATTAATCATGAACACTTGTTGGGACCGATTTCCAGAACCCAACCTCTTAACAGAAAACCATAACTAACTAACGTCACTTCCATTTTTTTTATATTCTTATTCATCTTTATTCAAAACCAAAACCGATTTCCCATTTAAAATTCATCAATTCCAATTCCTCAATCCATTTAATTTCTCAAATACAAATCATAACCATCAATTCATCCATAATCAA
>JANZLC010000002.1:26302193-26316627 GCA_026413385.1 Erythroxylum gracilipes | reverse complement strand
ATCTATAGATCTAAGCAAAGGAATGGAGGCTTACCTTTATATGTTGAAGAAATGGCTTGATTCACCTTCCAAACCTTGCTACAAGAGTTGAAAAAGCTTGAGAGGAGCATCCATGGAGGTTTTCGTGAGTTAGAGAGAAGAAGAAGACAAGGTTTTGTCTTATTCTCCAACTAGATCCTTATATACGTTTCAAAGTCCACTTATTTACAAAAACGTCACTCTTGTTCTGGTTTTTAAATATCTGCCCGAACAATTTCCTGTGACCACCGAAAAATGTCATACATCATTAATTTGATGTCACGAAAATATTATGCACTGTTATGTGATTTTAATGATATCAGTCTCCAATACTGACTTATTTCTATGTACCGGGTAAACTAGACACCGGGTGTTACACTACTTAAGGCACCATTGATGCAGCATCAAGAGGATCTTTGATGAGGAAGATAATGGATGAAGCAGAAGAGTTGTTGGAGGAATTGGCTAGTAATAATTGTCTTTGGACAATGGATAGGAGTAGATAACATACGTCACTTTCCGAGCAAAAAGGAGCTTTAACTATTGACGCAATCACTGAAATGCAAGCAAAGATTGATAATTTGACTCGACAATTAAATAATATTAGGCCTTTCAAACTAAAGACGAGCAGTGATTATAAGAGTTACGTGGGGTGTTAGTAAATAAAACATTATGAGACTTCAAGCTCACAATAAAGGATAAGCCTTGGAGCAACTGATAAAGTTATTCCTTTGTGACCATAAGATCACATGTTCAAATCACAGAAACAACCTCTTTGTAAAAATACAAAGGAAAGAATGTATACCTTATGACCCTCCCCAGACCTTCGCAAAGCGGGGAGCCTTGTGCGCTGGGTATGTTGATTTTTAGACTTTAAGCTCACAATATCATTTAATATTAATGCACTTATTTAAAATGTCAATATAGTGTCCACGTGAATGACAGATTACAAATTAATTATAATATATTCAAGTATTTAGTAAGCTAAAAATTACATGAAAACAAAAACTTTACCTTTATGTTATCACTCAGAATCTAAAAGAAAATATTTTGATGCTAATTCTTAAGTTGGAGTATCTTAGATTCATATGCTGATAGAAATAAAAAAAGTTAAAGGATAAGAAATACACCTAAATGTTTAAAAGAAAATTATAAATACATGAAGTTAATGTTAACTTTCAAAGTTAACATCAAATTTAGGGCTTGAAAAATTGACTTCCTTTCTTAACAATACTACCACCATCCAAGAAAAAGAGATTGTTGCTTCCACTTCTATGACAACCATTAATTAGGATTTTATGGCCTTCAACGATGGAATAGAATGCTACTTTGAGAGTGGACCTCTTACGAGAGTGGCCCTAGGCATATGCCTTTTTCTTCTTTTAAAACTCTACATCACTTCTTCAAAAGAAAAAAAAAAACAAATAACATAGAGATGGACATTGGATAAATAAAATAATTGTTATTTTATTCCAAATTTGAGCTTTAAAAACAGATGGTAGTTCTCACCTTCATCGTCTAACAATTACATGAACATCTTATGAAAAGATGGAGTGACGCATAAGAAGAAAATTGTAAAGATTAAGGAAATAAATTCTTTCTTTTTATTACAATGAACATATTTGGTTTTTTTAATTATAATTAATAAATTTACTCTTTTTTATCATAATTTATTATTTATGCTTACGGATATTAATATTCTTTATATGTTTACATTATTTTAGAAAAGTGAATAAAGCATCTCGCATTTCTTCGATGCCATACAACGGACGGCAGATTTGACGTTGGTTAGATGGTCCTGTTCTTTTTAAATAATTTCCATAGCAAAAATAGTGGCAACTTTGCGAGTCATCATTAAAAGAAAGTCAATGAAAGACGAGATCAGAGCGCGTGGAGAATTAGCTAGGGACGGATTTGGTTGAGTGTTGGGCAAGTCGAGCGGGCCCATCCTAAACCTATAAAAGGACAACTTAGCTCCCGGTTTTTGGGAAATGTTAGTTCTTCGGTACCAGATTCTGGTCAAATCCGTTGATTGGTTTCTGGTTTTTAGTTTATTAACCACAACTTTCAAGTGGATTAATCTGGGGGTCAACTTTTATCAGTTGACGAATTACATTCTGACACAATTAATATTTGTTTATAAAGTGGGAATCGAAATTCGAGAGTCGTATCAATCACATAGAATAGAAGGACCAAAATAACCGAACTCCATTCATACAAGTTGGTGTAAAATCATAAATTAAACGTCCGATGATTAAAAAAAGGGCAAGAAAAACTCTGTAAGATCTATTACGAAACACATCACATGTTATGTTTGAAGGACTTCCTAATTTCCTCAAGTTTGCCCTTGCGTATATTGCTAATCTTTTAGATCATAAAATAATAACTAAAAATCAATTTCTAAGTTCAAACAAAGTAATTCGTTAATTCAAAGTTTAAAAAAAAAATTTGATTGGTTGTGTTCAGACTTCAATACCAGGTTACCCTTGTACATCAACTCTCGGTAAATTATTTAACCTTGGAAAATAGGGATGTATTCTGTGAAGTATAACCTAAACAAACATTGCAAATTTCTTTTTTTTTTTAATTCACATTTTCAAAAATCACTTCAATCAAATTAAAATGAATTTCTTATATTGTATATTCTCTTAAACTTCTCCAATTTAAGAAATTATTTTTATAATTATTTATACCCAAATTTGTTATAGTGAAATTTTTTCAAATTAAAATTAAACGTAATATTTTGATTGCTAAGTTTTAAAATTACTCTAAATTAAGTAAAATATAATTCTTTCAGATAAAAAAGCTCAAACAAACTATATTCTTAAAGAACATTTTTAATATACAATTTATTGACCAGATAATATACAAAAAAAACTTTGAAAACAGTTCTCAAAAACTCGTATTAAAAATGAATATATAAAACTCATAGAAGTGATTGAAAACCAATCACTTTTTTTTCTGTAATGTGCAATTCTTTTCTTTTCTTTTCTTTTTTTTTGCTGTACAAATTAACACTTTAAAATGGATTAAGAACACCCCTAGTTAACAGGCTCCCTTGTCTAGATTAACAGTTTGCAGTAGTTTAGAAAGCCAAGTTAAACTACAACATTATCCATCTAAGCACCAAATATTTTATCCATAAAGTGCTCAAAAATTTCCAATAATTCAAAATTTAACGTTTTCTGAGAATATAATATTACACAATTCTTGCACATTATTACCAAGAAACAAAATTGGATAAAATGTTTTAACAAAGTGGTGCCACTTGTAATCATTCATAGAACCTATAAGATTTCACCTTCTAACCATCCACCACAATAAAGATTCAACCATTGCAAACAATCTATAAAAGTAACTTCGAAATGCAGACAACTACTTTAACATGTTAAAAGGTTGCAGACAAATTTCCATGTATTCATGAGGATCAGAAGGCCTTATATTCAAGAAGTCTTTCTCGATTGAAACCTGAAACCATTCCATCAGATAAATGCTTCTTCAACTTCCGATACAGTATGAGCACTGAAAGAGCAAGTGAGCAAGTCAGAGATCAGTCTGATGCCTATATAAGTCAACCATGTTCTGCCTGCATCAACCCTAAAATTATTTTCAAGGATTCACTTGCCTTAAGTAGGTCTGCCTGTGACAAGTAGCAGATATCAGTTCTGGTTTACCAGCAGTGATGCTGAGATTCTTTTCAAGGATTCACATGCCTTGAGCAGGTCGGCTTCTGAATGAGCAGCAGATATAAACAATCTGATTCCTATGGGCAACGGGCACCTATCAAGTGTTGACCTTTTAGAGGTCACTACAAATACAGAGTCTTCCTTCAATGCCTGCAAAATCGTTAGTGTTAATAAAGAAAATGAAGAATGTCATCCTGTAATGCAACTGTAATGAAGTCAAATAACTAATGCAATGGTTGGCTTCATCAATATACATCTTGTCGTAGCATATCGTCAGATCCTACACCAGCTTGCCTAGCATCCTAATCACTTACACGTTCAGCAATTTGTTCAAGGAGTTGCAAGTCATTTTTTGTCGATCCAGTGGACTTCTCCAGTTTAAGGAAAACAATAGGTGACTCTGCATTGCTCACTATAGAGAGGCCATGTATGTCGGTCAATCCTGTAATTGTTAGGAAAAGCTTACCATGTAAGGGACTGGGGCAAAATTCTCCAAAAACCGATATATAGAACAGAAAGATGGTTAAAGTCCTAACAGGGATACATCAACAAACAAATTATACCAGTAGGCCATGAAGGATTATCGGAAAAAAGGTGGAAATCGCCCACTAAAATATAATGTTTTCAAAGGGCCATAATTTTATTTTAACTAAACATTCAAAACAGAATGAAGAACTTTTATAAACATAAAACATTGTAGCAACAAATTTGTATCCTGGAGAGAAACAAATGGCAGGGAGCAGAACCAAAAGGTACATAAAACATGAAAGCTGATTCAAATTGTGTACACCTTTACCCTTAGTTGCGTTCCACTCATTTTTGTTTTAGTGCGTGCATTGTCACCTATATATGCAGATTGCTCGGTCAAGCTTCTTTAATGTAATGAGAAGATAATTTGTCACTGAGTCTGTGTTTTGGTTTTTTGTAAGCCCTTTTTACTTGCAAGGTTGTTCAGCGCCAGAAATGAAACAAAGAAAAGACCTGGCCGGATTCCTAAACCATAAGAATGATCTCTTTGCAAGCTAATCAATCTACTTAAAACAGAAGCATATTTTTACATATTTGTATCACACTCTGTTAAATACTTATTCCAACCCATAGCTCCAGTCGAGGTTAAGTTTACAACTTGGATGATCCTTATTCACAGAGATTGGTTCCAAACAAGCATCTCATAATTGAATATAAGAATGTCATCGTAAACATATAGTCCTTATATGTGAGCACTAAAGTAGTGACGTGCTATGAGATACCAGAGTTATGCACAAGTGGTGATAAATTAAAGCATACCTTTCCACATGATGGTGATATTATCTTTCAATTTTGTTATAAGAGTAGGGTTGTTCTCCAGAACGTCAATAGCAGTAATTGCTGCACTAGCAAGATATGGGGGCAGAGAAGCTGAAAAAACATATCCGGAGCTGCTCAAACGCTTCAAAAGATCAGCAAAAACTAGTTGTCAGCAAAAACAAAAATAAGAGGACCTTACATAAGCAATGACCACATCACATGCTCCTAAAAGAGCAATCAAGATTCTCGGCAATTAAAATATGTTTTTTCAATAGGTACGGATGAATCCATACTTGATGATCTATGACCCTAGCACTTCCAGTGCAGAATCCTCCTTCTGTAGCCAAGGAATGCCCCATTGCTGCAGTTATAATATCTATCTTCTCTATCTGCCAAGTTACATTATCATGAATTCAGAATTTGAGCCCATAACAAAAGGAAAAAGGTGTATAAAACCATACCGGAACTCCATAGTACTCAGTAATTCCTCTTCCAGAACTTCCAAGCACACCAAGTGAATTGCTTTCATCCAACAAAAGACGGAAACGGTATCTTTCCTTCAATCTGATAATCTTATCCAGTAAAGCTACTTGACCAGAGTTCTATAGAATTCAATGTTGAAAGAGTAAAATTCAATAGAAGTTTACTTTTTAATGCAGGATTGGGGATAAACGAAATTGGCAGTATCATCTTTAATCAGTACATAGCAACATTCAGGCAACAATTAATCCCAATATTCAGGCAACAATTAATCCCAACATTCAGGAAATAATTAATCCTATAAACAATTACACAAGAACAAAAAAGAAAGAGAAGCTCTGCAACTTGACAAAGGAGTTGCAATTAGTAAACACATTTGTGTTCAATTAAATAGATTCTGCACGTCAACTTGTGTCTACAGAACAGGAAATGTGTAATCATCTTCCTAGCCAGCTAAAAAGAAAAAGAAAAGAAAAGGCCAATCTTGCTACATCTTTATGTTATTCACATAGTGAGGGTTGGCAAGTTACATATACTTTAGACAAGGGATCTGCATTATCACCATCTTAGCATCAAAAGTAAATGCTTCTTGGTTCTACGCCCAAACAATCCAACCTTTTTCATCTACTTCAAGAGACATGAGAACATAAACCAGATATTATACCTGAAATCACTTAATATTTTGTGTCATGTACTAAACAAAATAGCAGCTAATTTAGAATGTTCTTTCAGACCATCCAGCTATACCTAACTAAACTGCTTGGATAAGATGATGTTTAAACACAAGCATAATGGCAATTTCTCTTCCAACCAGAGAAAATATCACTGGACGCAAAACTTATCAGATAATTTGGTATTTCCGAGTGAAGCCGTGTTAATTGGCTTTTACATACTTCCACACGAACCAGTCCTTTGCAAAAGCTCTATGACTAATATCGTTGCTACTGTAACAACAAAATTTACTCAGCAAATACAGTAGCCACTAACAGTTCAGTTACTTCGAAATTTTCCTCTAATTAATACATGAAACAGCATATTGCTTAGGGAAAACTAAGAAACTTTTTTTTTATCAACATTCCTTTGATGCTGATGAAGGACTGCAAAAAAAAAAAAAACTTTGCAGTAACAACTTGAATAGAAGGCTTCAAATGATACCAAATATAGGTCCTATAGCCTGGCATCCTTTAAATGCCTATTTGAACACTATATTAGTTACATTTAGACCCCACAACAGGGTGGAAAGGGGGGTATCTGCTTATTCTGAATTTATAGTCAAACAATAAATGCTTGAAGCAAATGATAAGCTGAGAAGAATCAGGTGAAAAGAAACAACCTAGAGTGCACGACCTGCAAAAATATACCTGGTAAACAGCTTCAACAACAATGTAACGCCTCAGTTTTTTAGCCCGCTTATTGTCTACAGTGACTTTTTCCAGAGCATTTTGCAATGATTCCATGTCATTGTGCTTAAAGTACACAATAGTGCTTCTAGAGAGATTTAGCCCATTCTGTATGCCCCAATGCACTCCCTCGTCCCTGGGAAAATGAAAGAAAATTTCCAAATTGCAAACAAAATCTAAATTGTATGAAAACAAAAAGTTCCAAAACCAAAACAGAAATGGCACTTGGATAACTGTGTCAATCAAGACAAAAATGGCCAGATTAAAAGTACGTCTACCCTTTACGTTCTAATATATAAGAGAATAAAAATCCATAATTCCAGAAGATCAAGAATATTAGGAGAACATCAACTTAATCTGGTCAACTAAGACAATTAATCATAATATTCTAGCAAACCTTTGTTTCAGTTTCTACACGGCTATGATATATGTAGTTCATGGAAACCTTTGTCTAAGGTCCTGGAAAATTTCTATAAGTTCAGTAGTGGTTTAAATAATCACCTTGCTAGTAAATGAAACTGCTTAATGTATTTCTGAGAACACCCCAATAAGTAAAACCTAATAAGCAATTTTTTAAAGTATACTTACACAACAATGATATCTCCTTTTTTGCAAAAACATGGAATTGTACTGAACATTGTCGATAGTCCATAAGAATATAGAATTGAATCAGGAGTCCCCAAAAACTTGGCTATTCTGGCCTCACAATCGAGGTGCACATCTAAGGAAAAGAGATTGCCAAACAGGAGCATTTAAAATGGAGAAAGCAATAATATTGAAGTCGATAATTTTCAGGGCCTTCAAATTGAATCTCTAACCAATTGTTCCATAGAAACCACGAGGACCACAGGAACCAACACCATATTTTTCCAATGCAGATGTGCACGACCCCTAATATTAAATTATGTTCATTGTAAGTGCTCTTGAGCAACAAATTATAGTGAAAGAAAAAGAACCATCCAACAATAAATTTGCTCACAAGTATTTTTTCATGTCCTACTAAGCCGAGATAATTAGCTGAAGCAAAGTTCAAAACATCTTTGCCATTGACGATTGTGTGTGGCCCTGCGGCGCTGCATAAGAAAAATCATAAAGGAGGATGTTACTAAGGCATTCTCCAATTAACCCATGCAATCCAACTTCAACAACTTCACCAATAAAACCATGGAAGTAGTTGAATCGAAAGGAGAAAAACAGTGCCATAAATCTAGAGGGGTAAGACAAAGACGAGAATTTGAATATTGAACTAAAGGTGTCTTATTTTTATCTACAACATAAAAGAAACAAAAATGCAATTCTTCCAAAAACAAGAAGTCAAACAAAATTGTTTCCCATGGGGGTATAAATTTGCTTACCATTCCAATACTGGTGTTTCATACAGCATATCTTCTTTAATAGGAGGAATAAGGGGTTCTGGGACCCATTCATCACAGAGCTCATCTATTTCCTACAGATGTAAAAATAATAGAGTGATAGAACATTCCATGCTATATATCAGAACTAGTTGGAAAACTGCATAAATAATTTAACAAGCTATAGACTGGGTATGCAACTAGCTCAACCATGAAGTATGATAAGCATAAGGAAAATTAGCTCCTGTACATATATTTAGAAACTTAAATGCTCATCACAATTTCACAATAAGAAACGAAAATCTAAGCAACCAATAGGAGAAAGGCAAACATTGATGAGTCAAAGGTGCTAACAGCAGCACAAACCTTCTCCGTTAATGGTCGCTTTGGGGGCTTGTAACTTTTCTGGGAGAGTAGGAAAAGGATCACAACAAAAAGAAGACCCTCAACAAAAAGATGTCCTGCAACAGGGAAGCCCACTGAAATCTTGAGTCCCTTAAATGATCAATAGTTATAATGATACCACAAACTTACTTATAAATTCAAGAAATAAATGTGAAAAATTACCTCCAATATGAACTCCAAAGACAACAGCTCGAGCAGAGGGAGCATCCAACACCAATTTCACCTGCTCCAAAATGTTTTCCACAATTTGTAGAACAGCCGATGCCATTGTTCTCTAATAAAACACACCTCAAAGCTGACAAGCAACAGAGATTAAATTACACAAATGCACACGAAACCAGGATGTCACGCGAACCTAAGGGCGTTTGATTCAATAATGCAAGATGCTGAGATATATGGAAGGATGCATTCTCGTTTGTTACAAGTTGATCTACTAGCTTTTAGAAGCCTCTAAAGAATTTTATTGGAGCTCTATACCTGCATTCAGAATCCGTTGTTGATATAGAGGCAAAGCTACTATCAAAATAGTTAATAAAAGAGCATGAGGATTGAAAATTAATAAGCACAATATCTTTTGCTCACAATATTTTGCAAATTTAATGGCCTCACGCATGAATAGGTATGCACCCTTTCAGTTTACTTGGTAGAGTTGATCTCATAGTCTTAACTCTTAACCGTTACCAAGGGTGCACAGTTTAAAAAAAAAAAAAGGCAATGAAGTTATCCCACCATTTAGCCAAGAGGAGAAGAAAAGCAAATAGATGAACGAATTTGAGAATCAACAAACGCATTCACTTATTTATTTCAATATCAGCTCAGCCCAACAATGTGAGATGAGAATAGCAATTGCTTAACCATCATTCTATTTGGATAATTCTCAACAAAAATTATTGTACTAATTCACTTTCCAGAATGAATTGGGTCTTATTTCTCCGAGTGTGAAAATCTTTCTCAACGGTAAATTCAGGTGACGATGCAGTGGAGGTCAAAGTGGAAATGATATATGATGCTATGTCTATATGCTGAAGAAAAAGCATGCAGGCATCAGTTTCTTTTTAAATTTGGGAAGAAATCATGTCTCAATGACAAAACAAAGCGGACTAATTCTTCCACAAAACAACAAAATTGAGAACATAAAAGGAAAAATAGAGGGTGGAAGAGAAGAGCAACAGTGAAAAGAAGTTGGAATGGATCAAGGCACGCAAAGCAGTGTAACGAGGATGGAAGTAATTGCAGACCAAAAAGTAGGAATTGCACAGAGAGGAACTGGACCTCCTGGTTCGACAACCAATCCAAACACAAAGAAGGCGCCGCCTGGGGCACTTCTCTTGGGAAGGTCTACACTTTCGACACCGTAGAAGAATTCTGGTGGTACTGTTCCTTTCTATCTTCAAAGATCTGATTTGTAACGATTTTGAATTATTGGGTTTGTTTATTTGTTCTGAATCTTGGTTCTTTTGGGGGTTTTGTTTCATCGGACCATGCCTCCTATTTGTCAAAGTAAACTTCTTTGGAAATTTTCGGAAATAACATCTTATCTTACGTAAGGCTGCGTGATATTGACTTACGCACCTCTCCAGAACGACCCTTTTATTTTAGCAGAAACCAACAATTATCAGTCTCAAAATCGCACATTCATCTCCATGAAACCAAGTTTTTCAGCATGCAGAAAATTGATTAAACCCTAATTTAACACTAAATTCAACAAAACAAAACAACTCCTATTTTATAAAGACATTTTATTTCACAAGGATATCAATCTAATCTTTAAATAAAATATAAGGTTAATTACAAAAAGACTCTAACTTTGTAATACTAACCCAAATTTTAAGAGTTGACTTAAAATTTTCGAATTTTTTATTTTTTACAAAATAGCCTAATATTAGATATTTAGTTAACATTGATAAAGTGACTGTGCACGTGACTGCTAGTGGGACAAATTTGCTATGTATAATATTTGTTATTGAATAAAAACGTATGTTAAATTATTACAAGGTTAATTAATGAACTCGGGTTGGATGTTGCCTGTCTTGTTTTAAAGACGCATAATCTTTAAAAGCTAGAATGTAGACTTTAGGTTAGACTTAACACTTGTTTGGTTCAACTTTCGGAGGTTCTAAAAATACTTTTTCCCACAACAAAAGCTATTTTAAGAAGAAAAAAAGAGTGTTTAACTGTAAACTTCAAAAGTATTTTTAAAAAGAATTAGAGACATGTCATGTCTCTTTAAAGAAATAAATTATTGTTCTTAAAAAGAAGTTTTTAATTTCAATGGGAAGAGCATTGGACTTGAAACAAATATCTCTCTCTTTTCAATCAAACATTCACAATATATAAAAGCAAAACAAGCACATTTTAAATTTGAATTTAGCTTGGGCCTTGAGTATGATTCTTTCAAACACAGCCCATTGTCTAATTTAATTTTGGAAAAAGTACCAGCTCTTTTAACAAATGGCTTTCATTTTTAATTAACTAGAAAATAGTTTGCATCTCAACGGCCTTTATTTTAATCTTTGGAATTCCATAAAATGTATAACATGAGGGATTTTGAACGGGAGCCTAAGAAAAACTGTTAGGTTAGAATGTGGATTTGAATATCTGGACGTTTTCATTTGGAATGTAGAGAGGGATATAACAACAAACTGAATAAAGGCGTGATTCACCCTCCTAGTACAGTGTCACATTCCGCATGTTTTAAAGCCCACAAGATGAGGTTTGGTCTAAAAAAGTCTTATAGATCATGTTGGAATCTTATAGAAGCTTCTGAAACATGGTAGAAGCTTATAGAATCCTCTAAAAGCTTCTAAAACATGGTAGAACCTTGTGGAAGACCTTGGAAGCTTCTGGAATAGAGTAAAAGCCTATGGAAGCTTATAGAACATTGTGGAATATTATAGGAGCTTGTAGAATGTTGTAGATATGTATATAATGTACATGAAACTTATAGAGTGGTGTAGAGAATTCTATAAGACTAATGTAGACCATTAGATCAAGTAGATCTTGACCGTCCATTTTAGGTAGGAACTAGTATATATACCCCTTGGGGGTTGCCTCATTTGTATCATAGAAGATCATAAGCATTAAAGCAGCTTTTAAGAGAGAGTTCTTTAATAGAAGTATTTTTGCATTCTCCAACATTCCTTCTTTGTGTTTCATGTAGAAGGCTAACTTAGGAATGAGAATGTACTTAAATGTCAAATAAGCATCAGTAAAAGTCCAAGCTTGTTATAAGTGGTATCAGAGTATTGTTTGAGATCCTTTGGGTAACATCAAGATGGCTGGCTCGAGTGAAGTGACTACCCATGAAGGAAGGAGGTCGAGAAGATTCCTCCTACTAATAAGGAGAGATAAGTCTACTATAAGGGATGCTATGGCTAAAGTAATGGCTAGTCTCTTAAAGTTGGAGATCAACATAGGGGAAGATCGAGAAAGGATCGATGATTGGGACCAAAGAGTAGAGGAGTTAGAGAAGAAGCAATCTCTACTCCGAGAAGAGATGAATGCGATCGTCAATATCTTTGCCTTGGATGCTTCCGAAAAGGTGAATTCTTGGGAAACTTCTCATATTGCTAAAATTATTATGCTTAAGGAAGCACTTGGTAGTTTGACTGCCGAGTTGATGGAAGTAAAGGGAGATTGGAGCTTATGTAAGATGGCAGTGACAAAAGGAGTTGTGGCACCTATTGTTGCTTCCACCACTTTTACCAAATTAAAGGTCCTAGAGCCTAAGGATTTTGGAGGAGCAAGGGACGTAAAGGATATCTATAACTTCCTTTGGAGTATGGAGCAATAATTCAAGGAACTTGGCATTATGAATCATGCCAAGAAGATAGATAGCGCTTCCCTCTACCTTGTAGACATAGGTATGGTTGGTGGAGGAAAAGATACAACAATATTGAGAAGGGGACCTGTACCATGAACACATGGAATGACTTCAAGAAAGAGTTAAAGAAGTAGTTTTATCCCGACAATGTAGAGAAGGAAGCTCAAGCCAAATTGAGAAGGCTTACACAATCGAAGAGTATTTAAGAATATGTCTGGGAGTTTCAAAAGGTATTGCTAAGGAAGCTTTCTTTGCCTTTTATGATGGCTTACAACAGTGGACCAAGACAGAGTTATAGAGGAGAGGTGTGCAAGACCTTGCTAATGCCATCGTGGTAGCTAAATCCCTTTATGAAATAAGAAGGGATGTCTTAAAAGAGTGACAACAACAAAGGTGGGGAAGAGAAAATGCAAGGCAAAGAAGGAGTTTTAAAGAGAGGTCAAGCACAGGTCATAAAGAAAATGGTGGAGAATGTCCCACATTGAAGTGTTATCTTTGTGACAAACCTCATCAAATTAGAGTTTATCTAAAAAAGAGCAAGTTTGCCTCTCTTGAAAAAGAAACCTCAAAATCGGCTAAAGGAAGGTGTGGATCCTTAGAAGTCCTTCAGGCCATGAATGCCTAAGTGGAGATGTCAAAAACTAAGAAGAAAGGGCAATTGCTTGTAAACATGAGATTGATGGATAAAGTACGAGAGTTTTGGTAGACACTGATGCTACAAACAACTTTATAAAGGAAGAAGAAGCCAAGCAGTTGGGCATCAAGTAAAAACCAACCGATGGTTGGATTAAGGCAGTAAACTCAGAGGCTAAAAGCATGTGTAGATTGGTAAAGAATGTCGAGATTTGTATAGGTGAGTGGCATAGTTTTGTAGATTTCTTTATTGTTCCCATTGATGATTTGTAGGTGGTGTTGGTAATGGAATTTGTAGATAAAATAAAAGCTATTCTGATCCCTTATACAAACAACATGTGCATTATAGAGTAGGGGAATACCAACATGGTACCATTGTCCTAATAGGTACTGTTGGGACCCGATCTCGAGACCGGACCCCAACCAGAAAATCGAAAAAACAGAAACGAACACGAAGCATCGGACAACGAATATGAACGAAAACGAATTCGAAAGAACGGAACACAAAACCGGAAGTATCGACTCAAATCGAATCGAATCGGAAATCATAAAGAGGAAACAAAATCATAAAGCAGAACACAAAAATCGAAAGCGAAAATCAAAGGAACGGATTTCGAAGCGAAACGGATCGGAAGCAAATCGAAAACGAAGCAAACAAATGGTTCAATCAAAACGAAACAAATTTCCGACATCCGAGAACTTAAACTTTTTATGACAGAACAAAAGGGTCGCATCGCGTTGGAAACCCTAAGACTAAACCAATCTGAAATTTGGTATAAATTTTTGTTTCTTTCTTTCTTTTCATCTCATACAAATTAAACCGAAATAATTTCCTCACTGGAAATATTCATCCTCAATCCAAACTCAATTCATACAATTCTTAATCATACTATAACTCAATATCATCTTTAATAATAATCTTATTCTTATTCTATCCTTGCCATCAAACCAATTTTATCAAAAATCGAGCAGCATAATGGCTGTATTTTATAAAACCCAAAACCTGCAATTGGTTTTAAATGCACTTATAAGTCCCATCCATTAACAACATTCATCGAACCTCCTGTCCGGAATCCAAACACAATCAAACACAATTCTAAACCTAAACACTTCAATAATTTTCAATCACAATCAGTATCATCGGACCTCCCGTCTGGAATCCATATTATAATCAATCCATATTATAATCAATCCATTCATATTCAAGTCACATTCAATCATATTCATAAACAGAATCAATCCCATTCATATACAATTTTTGAAACTCAATTCAATACATAAATTCATAATTCATATCCATGTACAATTCCATAACTCATTACCATCATGAATTTAATGCTTACAAAACCT
>JANZLC010000002.1:26274879-26292061 GCA_026413385.1 Erythroxylum gracilipes | reverse complement strand
CATCACTAGGAACTCGAAATGCCCATACCTGCTCCTGAAAGCACTCTTAGGCACATCAGCCTCTGCTATCTTCAGCTAATAGTACCCTGATCTCAAATCTAACTTAGTGAATACCTGAGCTCCTTGTAACTGATCAAATAAATCTTCAATCCTAGGCAGTGGATACTTATTCTTCACTGTCACCCGATTCAGCTGCCTGTAATAAATCACTTGTTAGTATAGTCTTTATGTACAATATACAAAAGGCACAAGAAGGGGGGTTGAATTGTGTATCCTTTTTGTAAATACAAGCCCCTTGGATATTTCTTTGATAAATAACTTTTTCAAAGTTATTAAGTGCATAGTACAATGTTTATAAGAAAATATCTATATGATTAAATTGCAAATAACTTCTATATACTTGTGTAAAAACAATATAAATTAAAGTTGAGAGTTAGAAGATGGACACGACGATTTTATCCTAGTTCACCCTAAACCTTGGGCTATGTCCAGTCCTCAGAATTCTTCTAAGATTTCACTATTCTTCTTCAAGGTTACAAGTATTCTTTCCCTCTCAGAGCCGCTTTAGGTCTCTTACATGAAGTATTATTTTCACTCTCTTAGCCTCTCTAGGCCCTCAGCTCTTTCTCTTACTAGAAAGATGTTTGCAAGCTTTGTTACAGTAAAGATTGCTCTCGTGTTTTGCACAACGAATACAAATTTTTTTCTATGTAAGCAATAGCTTGAAAGCTTAAACTTTCAAAACTAGTGTTCAAAAACCTGATCAGTCTTCGACTATGACTTGTATTTATAACCTTCGTCTCCAACTGCTTCTTGATAATTGCTTCTTGTTTCTTATAGAAACCGTTATTCAGTTGAGTTCTGTAACTAACTTTAACTAACTAATCGTCCGATGTACTATCGTGTCTTCGTCTTTGCATCCTCTGTGTTTTTAATCTTCTTCTATCTTTTCTTCCTTTTGTGTTTTCTTCCTTCTGTGTTTTCTTCCTTTTGTGTTTTGCTTCCTTCTGTGATTTGCTTCCTTCTTCATTTTGCTTCCTTCTGTGTTTTGCTTCCTTCTGTGTTTTCTTCCTTCTGTGTTTTCTTCCTTTTGTGTTTTCTTCCTTCTGTGTTTTCTTCCTTCTGTGTTTTGCTACCTTCTGAGTTTTGCTTCCTTCTGTGTTTTCTTCCTTCTGTGTTTTGCTTCCTTCTCTGTTTTGATTCCTTCTGTGTTTTCTTCGTTCTGTGTTTTCTTCCTTCTGTGTTTTGCTTCCTTCTATGTTTTCTTCCTTCTGTGTTTTGCTTTCTTCTATGTTTGATTCCTTCCGTGTTTTGCTTCACGCTTAAACACTTATCAAAACAGTTCATTTATTTCTATTATTATTATTATTTGATCGTCACCAAAATTATTAGACGTGAAGTTATTTTAACTTAACATCAACTTCCATAAAAGAGAGGTTATCTTCAAGAAGTCCTTGACGAAATTGTGGTTAAAACCTACATGGCTAAGAAAAGAACAAACTTCCCACAGTAAGGCAAAGTTGAAATGAGATCAATCTTAGACTTAGCAACCTCTATACCCCTAGAAGACACATCATGCCCTAGAATTATACCTTGATCAACTATAAAATGACATTTTTCCTAAGACACAAGCTTAGTTTTAATACATCTTTCCAAAATGAGTGCAAGATTTTTTAAGAAATCATAAAAAGAACCATAGACACTTAAATCAGCCATAATCTTACTAACATACTTAAAGAATATGCTTGTTATGCAGCTTTGTAAAGTGAAAAATGCACTGCACAAACCAAATGACATCCTTTAGTTAATGAAATGTATCAAATGGGCATGTAAAGGTCATCTTTTCTTAATACTCTGGAGTAATAGGGATTTGAAAATAACCTGAAAAGCTACATAGAAAACAATAGTAATTATGTCTGCAAGTCTATATAGCATTTGATCAACAAATGGAAGGGATAAGTTGTATTTACAAGTCGCAAGGTTCAACTTCCTATAATCAGTACAAATTTACCACCTGGTTTACAAGCAATTGGGGGCGGTTTGCACGCAGTTGAGAACTGACTCATCATCTTGATTTATTACTACCATGATTCCATATTTCTTTAAAACCATGAGCACTAGACTTACCCACTTACTACTAGAAATATGATAAATTACTCCATTATTAAGGAGCTTCAATACATCCTTTTTCATAACTTCCATCATTATAATATTTAGCCTACGTTGTTCATGTCTAGTTGACTTAGAAACCACCTCAAGTAAAATATGATGCATGCATATAGAAGGTCTTATTCCTTTGATATCTATAATTATTCACCCAATGGCCTTTTATTATCCCTTAACATGTGAACTAATTTATCTTTCTAATCAGGTGTCAAGTCTACTAAAATAATCATTGGAAGAGTTTGATTGTCTCCTATGTAAGCATATTTTAAGTTAGAGGATAATTGTTGCAGCTCCAAATTAGGTATCAGAAGGTAGTAACCACTGGTAAGATTCAGATAATTGTATGGAAGAAAGTTCATACCTTGTGGGAGAGGGTTCAAAGGAATCTACGGTAGCTACCATTTCAATTAGCTCCTCTTCTAGCACAATATCATTTATGGCTTCTAACTCTAAATGCTTAGTTAAAACTGCTTCCAATATAAACTTAAAAATTTCCTATACTAAAGGATCAATCACACTAATAGCAAAAATAGAATGATGATCTTGCGGATGTTTCATGGCATCAAAATATTAAAATGAATCACTTTCCCACTAAATTCCATTGTGAGGATACCCTCATAAACATATATCTTAGTTTAGGCAAGGTTAAGGAATGGTCTACTTAATAAGACAAGTATGGGGTTAGGGGAAATGTCATCATTTATATCCACCACATAGAAGTATGCAGGAAGCACTAATTTATTCACTTATATTAGAACATCCCAACCACTCTATTTAGGTAAGTATTAGTGTGATTAACCAATTGTATAGTAACACTTGTTTCTTTTAAAGGACCTAAGTTTAAAGAAGCATAGATAGAACGAGGCATAACATTAATTTATGCTCTTAAATCTAATATGGCTCTTTTAGTTATAGTGTTACCAATCTTATAGGGAATGGTAAACATACATGGATAATGGCACTTCAAATGTAGTTTCTTTTAAAGATCATAGAAATATTCTCACCCATAGCCTTCTTATTATCTCTTAACTTTCTCCTAATGGTACATAATTTCTTAAGAAAATTTGAATACCTTCGCAGTTGCTTGATTGCGACTAGCAAAGGTATATTTACTTTTACCATTCAAAAAGCCTCTAAAATCTCCTTATACCTTTTCCTTCTTGTTTGACCTTTCTAACCTACTAGGGAAAGGTAGAGGTTTAGTCTTAACCATATTAGGAGATTCAATATTTAACTTTGAACTACATGAGAGATCTCCTTCTTCTCATAGTTCCTTCTCAATTTCCTCTTCGTTGGCCATCCTATGTGGGGTCCTATTAGGATCCTCAATCTTTCTATTACTTTTTAAGGTCACTTTATTAACATTCTTTAGATTTACCTCAAGTTGAGATTGGCAAATTTCCTCCAGTTTGAGATTCTAACCAGTTGATAATAATTGCCATTTAACTCACTTGGTTCTCCAAATTCTGGATGCTAGATTTTCCTATTGATATTGAGATATTGTACCATGCTAAAACTGTTTCACATCTTGCTAAAATTGCAAAGTATTAGTAGTAGGAGACTTAACCATATCCTCTAATGATATACCTAAATTAGTGGAGGAAGTATATGGTGTAGGCTGAAATTGTAGTGCACCTTAAGACCTATTTAGGAAGTAGTTATGTTTCCTATTCCCTCTATAATTCATGTTCAGGTAATCTCTCTAACTTGGGTTATAGGTTTGAGAATATGGATTGTACTATTAGGAATAGTTACCCCTGTAGCATTATCATATTTTATGTAGGTGATAATTACCTTCATTTATTAAATGATTCGCATTGGCAAATATCTCATAAGCTTTCACCTATGCATGTCCTACAATAATCTATTTAACAAAGGATGTTAATTTATCTAAAAAATGTTCTATGGATGAATTATTTACCTCATTTACCTTATAAACATCGTTGTGGATCTAAATTGTTGAGTATTTTCTACCATATGCTCGATTAAGGTCCTTCCCTCATCAAAAGTCTTTTCACCTAATTATAAACCACTTATTGCATCTGCCAAACTCCTATCCATCAATAATCCTTTATATAAATATTGAATAAAGATTTGCTCCATAATATTGTGATGGGTGCATGATAAATGATTAATTGACTATTTTTATATACCAATTTTTAGTGTGTTTTGCTTGTTATTTAATGGTTTTTATAGTATTTTTGGTACTTATTTCAATTTAAGTGTGTTTGTAGGTGATAATTACCATCATATTCCAAAAGGAGATGTCTTGAGTGAGATTATGGCTTGGAATAAAAGAATTGGAGCAATTGTGGACTTACACAACTGTGTAGTGACCATATAAGTCATTGTAAACATATGGAGCTTTAACAACACAATTCCTACTTGTGTAGAGTTACACACCTATGTATGTTGACATATATGGTCATGTATGTCACCCATGTAAGTCTTTATAATTGTGCAAATTCACGAATTGAGATTTTTCTAGAGATACACAGTCCCCTACATAGTCGTGTAAGTGATCGGGGATATCCCAAAAGCCCTACTTTTATTATAAAAGGGTATTATTAAAGACATATTATAGGGAGGCAGATTAGAAGCATTTTTGAGTTGGAAGAAACACAAATAAGAGGTAGTTTTGAATTGAGGATGAGGAAAACATGAAGATTACATCACAAGATCCGATAGAGAGCATCCTTTAATCCAAATTGCAAGAAGATTCATTAGAGACAAAAGGAAGATTAAGAATATGAATTTTTTGTTTATATTATTCTTTTGAATATTTATTATTAGATTTGTTTTCTATGTGTAAGAACTAAATTGTTTACTGCCTAGGTGTGATGGACCCTAAGTAGTGATGATAATATGATATTATCATTTAATTTAAAGAAGTTTTATTGAGTTATCTATTGTGATTCAATTATGTTTTATATTCTTGAACTAATATATCCAAAATATTAGCCCAATATTTGATTTCATATAACTGAGATTAAGAAATCCTTTTTTGTGAATAGATTTATCATAATTGTAAGGAGTTGCATCCAAACCTAGAGGTAGGTCAATATACATCCTTTAGCTGAGTCAAAACTAATAGTGAAATTCACAAATCAATAATGCAATTTTAGGGGTTTTAATTAGAAAGAGATTTTAGTTAATCAACCGAGGGTTAGTTGTTAATAGTCTTTAGAAAGATATTAACATAAGATAGGAATTTCCATAGTCTAATAATCAACAATTTAATAGCATGATAAAGAGCTGGTGTTTAAGATATCTTTGGAGGATTCATTACCTAAGTATAACTTATTTGATTTTGACCATTCGTAGTATTTTCTTTATCTGAGTTCATTATTGTGTCAAATTTATTTTAGTTTGTTTTCTTTAATTTTCATGTAATTGATAACCTAAATCAACAATTAGATAATAGAAAAAAGGGTTAATACTAATACTTACAGTCCTCATGGGATTGAGCCGTACTTGTCAGTGCTAGCTACCGCTATACCGTGCACTTGTGGTTAAAATTTATAAATCTTTATAAGTAAAATAATTCAATCAAGTTTTTGGTACCGGTTCTAGGGACTATAATATTAGGAAACCTAGATTTTATTAATATAACCATTATTATTATTATTTATTCTAGTTTATCTGTTTATTTTATGGACTCTTTGGCTTTCTAGTCTTTCACTAAACTTAAGGTTACCCGAGGTAATCCATCAAGCTTAGCAGACAAAGATCAAGAGATTGAGAGAACAACCCGTAGAAATCTCCGCAGAAAACAGCTTAGAGAGTTCAATTATGATCAATAAATAGAGGACTTAGAAGGTCAAGTTGATACTTAATCAGGAAATATGGTAAACCAACTAAGAATGATGTTTGATTACATTAGACTAGACTTGACAGGAGCAAAAACTAGGATTGTCAGACCTACTGTTAATGCCAACAATTTCAAAATTAATCCAAGTATCAATCTGACTATGTAACAGTCTGTTCAATTTGATGGTATACAAGATGAAGATCTTAATGCACATATCTCAATTTTTTTAGAGACTTGTGATATTTTCAAGATTAACGATGCCAATGACAACACAATTAGATTGTGACTATTCCCGTTTTCATTGAGGGTCAAGGAGAAGCAATGATTGAACTCTTTGCTTAGATCATCATTTACCACATGGGACTATGTAACAGTGAGGTTTCTTTTAAAGCACTTTCCACTAGCAATGATACCAAGCTGAGGAATGATATCTCCTCCTATTCCTAGGCTGATTTAGAGGCATTATGTGACACATAAGAGAGCTTTAAGAAGATGTTGAGGAAATGCCCACTCCATGGTCTACCTTTATAAATGAAAATTCATACCTTCTACAATAGGCTAAATAAAAACTATAAGGCAGATAGTAGATCCAACGGTTGGGGTACTTTGAACAATAAGACACTAAAAGAAGGCCATAACCTCATTGAAAACATGGTGATGAGCAATTATCAGTGTTAACTCCTCTCAAGGAAGAGTTAACAAACCAGTAGGGGTATATAAAGTAAATGAAGTGGCGTAATTGGTGAATTAGGTGGAAGCTCTGAGTTGAAGGATTGATAGACTAACTATGAATCCACATTGTCAAGTTATGTTGTTTGAGGTTTGCGAGAACATTCTAGTTAGAATTGTCAAACATTGCACTCTGAACATATCAATTATATGTGGAATGCTCCTAAAACCCATAACAATCCATACAATGATACTTATAATCCAAGATGGAGGAATCACCCCAATTTTTCTTGGGAAAGTCAAGGACAAGCAAGGAATAACCCTGTACTAGGATTTCCATGACAACCACCTACAACTTAGAAACCAAATTTAGACTACATGATGTTCAAGCTTGTTCAAAAGTCAAATGCATGATATCAAAGAACATAGGCTTCTATACGTAACTTGGAGGTTCAGATCGGTCAAACTACAAAATTAGTATTTCCAAGAACATAAGTGAGTTTGTCTAGTACCGCAGAAACAAATCTTACAGAATTTGTAATGGAAATGACCCTTAGGAGTGGAAAAGAGCTTTTAAAAGAAAATGAATCCCAAAAGAAAAAGGAGAATACCAAGAGCCAAATAAAAGTTAAAGGTGAAGGACACCTTAAAAATATATAAAAAAAATTCAACCTTCCATCCCTTATCCTGCCAAAGTAAAGAAAGATCTAATAGATGCACAATTTGGTAAGTTCCTTGAACTATTTAAGCAAGTCTAAATTAACTTACCTCTTATTGAAACTCTTGTGCAGATCACACAATATTTGAAATTTTTAAAGGAGCTATTAAAAAACAAAAAACTTGGAGGATTTGGCGACTATAACACTGAGTGGAAGATGCTTAGCAATTTTGAAGAGCAAGCTACCATAAGAGCTCACAGAACTAGGGAGTTTTACTTTCTCTTGTCAAAATGGTAGTTTCAAACTAAATAAGGCTTTAACTAATCTATTGGTTGGTATTGATATGATTCCTTACTCGTTATCTAAGAAACTGGGATTAGATAAACAAAAACCTACTAGGATAAGTTTGTAGTTAGTAGATAGATTCGTAAAACATCCTAAAGGAATTATAGAGGATATTCTTATTAAGGTTGATAAGTTTATCTTCCTAGTAGACTTCATAATTCTTGACAAAGAGGAAGATGCAGAGGTACCTCTAGTCCTTGGTCTGCCTTTTTTAGTAACTACTAAATCGATTATTGATGTTGGCAAAATGAAGTTAATACTAAGGGTAAGCGATGAAGAGCTTGTATTTAAAATGTCTAATGTTATGAATCCTAGCCTTAAACTTATTGATATAAATGAATATAGTGACTTATGTAATGATTCACTTTCAGATATTTCATAAGACTTCTCTTTTAAAGGTCCACGGGATCTTTTACAAGTTTGAGGTAGTAAACAAAAGTAAAAATATGGCAATAGGAAACATAAGGTAGCTTACTTAGAGGTTATGGAACCTATGGTAAGACTTCAAAAACTAAATCTTTATAAGCCACCTTAAGCATGAAAGGTACATCGAGCTAATAATGTTAAACAAGCACTACTTAGGAGGTAACCTAAGAATTAGGATAGATTTCATCTTTATCTCTCTTTTTTTCCATTTTTTGTGTTAGCATAGTCCTTTATTGTTTTTTAATGGATGCTTTATTTTCTTTATTATTTTTTTTATCTTTCTATCCTTTTGTTTATATTTTTCAAGGATGGATGAATCTAATATATAGGATGGATCTTCCTCTAATTCATAACTCTACACATCTTTTTATTTAGGGCAGTACCAATTCAAACCTTTCTCATTTTTTGTGTTTTATTGTTACTTTATTTTTATGTGCTTCAATTATGTAGATTGGGGACAATTTACAATTTTAAGCGTGAGGAAAGGTTTTCTTGTATTTATCATAATCTTTTTATTAAATCTTATTAACCGATATTTGAACTGAATTAGTATGCAAAAGGATGAAAATTAGAATAAACTTGCTTTTATAAGTTATATTTTTAGCAATCATTGAGATATTTAAGTTGAATTAAAATTGCATATTCTTTACACACAAGACTATTTTTGTGCCCTTTGAGCCTAAAAGCAAATGCATCATTACTTAAGCTCGTTTATTCTTTCTTATGTGTTATCATGCATAGTTGGATAATTATATAACTTGCTTTTATTATTCATATTGAGATCACATTTGTTAAATTAGAAACATTTAAATGATAAAGGCATTTGGATTCAACCTTTTGTTTAGCCTATTTTCTTGATAATTATCCTACCATATTTTATCCTTTAGTAGTGACCAATTTTGAGACTTAGCCTTTTCATTGATTATAACCATATTATTAGCCTTTACCTTATTTGTCTTGAAACCTTTTTATTGTTTTTGAACCCTGAAGGTTATTTACATATTTTTCTTGAAGCCTTTTTATTGTTTTTGAAACCTAAGGTTATTTACATTTATTTGATTGCTTGAAAATTAAAATTTGAAAAGGTCCAACATTTCTTTAATTGTTGGTATATGATGAATGCTTGAAAAATCAATGATGCAAGCATAATAAGTAGAAAAAGAAAGTGTTAAAGTTATTGTACCAATGCAATTATGGTTTGAAGGAACCATTTTGTGAAGAACTAAGTTGCATGTAATTGTGTTTATGTAAATTCCCTTCAATTTTATCACTCTTTTTACTATCCCTATCATACATTGACCTAAGCCTCATTAAAATCTTTTATTAAAATCTTTTTATTTTTGTTTCTAGTTTAATTATAAATGGTGGAGATATGATTTTATTGCAAGCTTATGGTAAAAATCCTTTTATGAATTGATTTAAGGGTTCTTACACTATTCATCCTAAACACTTTGAGTGCATTTAGTGAATCCTTACTGAGGGTGTAAAAATTTTGTGCTTTTTATTTAAAAAATATTTATATATATATATATATATACATTCATATATATATGATTGTTTTTTATATTGACTTATGAAGGTTGGTTCTATAATGACTTGAATCTAATTATATGTTAATTTGATTGATATGATGTGATAATTTAGAGTGTGGATACATAGGTTGAGGTTAATAAGGGATGAATGTTTATAAGTTTGATGATTTAGATTATGATTTTATTGAGGACAAGCAAAAGCTTAAGTACGGGGATATTTGACAAACAATTAATTAGCTATATTTATATACCTATATTTAGTGTGTTTTGTTTATTATTTAATGGTTTTATAGTATTTTCGATACTTATCTCACTTTAAATGTGTCTGTAGGTGATAAGTGCCTTCATAGATTAAGAGGAGATGTGTTCAGGTGAAATCATACCATGAAATGGAAGAATTAGAGTAATTATGGACTTATAAGGCTGTGTATAATGACAATGTAAGTCAATGTAGTCATGTGGAGCTTTAACAACATAATTCCTTCCTGTATAAAGTTACATGCCACGACAGTGTATATTGGCATACACAATTATGTATTTCAAATGTGTAAGTCTCTATAATCATGTAAAGTTATGAACTGGGGTGTTTTTAGAGATATAAAGTTATCTATACAGTTGTTTAAGTGACTGTGTATATCCTAGAAGCCTTAGTTTTTAATATAAAAGGATAGTGCAGACATATTAGAGGGAGGCAGATTTAAAACATTTTTTAATCGAAAGAAACATAAAGAAGAGGAATTTCTGAATAGAGGATGAGGAAATTGTGAAGATTGTGTCACAAGATTTGATAAAAAGCATACTTCACTCCAAATTACAAGAGGATTCATTAAAGGAAAAAGGGGGATTTAGAATATGAATTCTTTTATTTCTATTTGTTCTTCTGAATATTTGTTATTGGTGTGATGAATCCTAATTTGTGATGATAATATGATATAATCTTTTATTTGATGCAGTTTTATCGATTGATTTATTGCTATTGAATTATGCATTATACTCTTAAACTGATATATCTTAAATATTAGTCAAATATTTGATTTCATATGATTAAGATTAAGAAATCATTTGTGTGAATAGATCTATCATAATTGGAAGGAGTTGTATGCAAACCTAGAAATAGATCAACATAAATCCTCTAGCCTAAGGTTTAACCTAATAGTGAAATTCACGAATCAATAATGCAATCTTAGGGTTTTTAACTTAAAAGAGATTTCAATTAATCAACTGAGGGTTAGTTATTAATAGTCTTAAGAAAGATATTAACATAAGATAGGAATTTCTATGGTCCAATAATCAATAATTTATTTGCATGATAATTGGTTAGTGTTTAAGATATCTTAGGGGGATTATCTTAGGGGGATTAATTATCCAGGTACTACTTATTTGATATTTAATATTCATAGTATTTCCTTTACAGGAGTTCATTATTGTGCCAAATTTAGTTTAGTTTGTTTTCTTTCAGTTTCATGTAAATTCATAACCTGATTTCGTAGCTAGATGATTGAAAACAGATTAATACTAGTACTTGCATTCCTCGTGGGATCGATTCGTTCTTATCAGTGCTAGTTACTGCTACACCGTGTATTTGCAGTTACAACTTATAAGTATTTATAAGTAAAATAACTCAATTAGTGCTGTTGATTCTCAGCTTATTGAAGAACTCCCAATACTTATAAAGGATTCTACATAATGTTGATTTATCTCGCAAGTTTCTTTCCTTATACTTGTAATCTTTATTGCTGGAAAATATTTTTCTAAAAGCATCATTTTATTTCCATCCATGTGGTAACACTTCCTACAGTTAAATCCAAAAGGCAATCTTTTACTGCATATTTTAATGAAAAATGGAAAAGCTCTCAACACGAATTGCTCTTCTGTTACCCCTAGGGGTTTTATCCTAAGACAAACCACATGGAGTTCTTTAAAATGCTTATGAGTATCCTTACCTGCAAGACCATAAAAGTTAGGCAAATGATGTATAAAATGAGACTTAAGCTCAAAATTAATACACTCACAAAAATTTTGGAAAGTAATATATAGAGGTCTTTGGCTCAAGTATAGGACAACATCTCCCTTAAAAATTCTCATATTGGTCATAACTTCTTCCAATTTAATTCTTGCTTTATTCTTGGAGTTGTTTTGTTATCCCTATGCAATCTTCGCAATTTATTTTTTATGTCTTGATCAAATTACAATGGGTCATGATGAGGAGACCTAGTCACTATCATACACAAATACTAATAACCAAAAAAAAGATTAAGAAAAAAATATTAAAACCAATTATAAACAAATATATATAGAGAGAGCACCAATTAATATCAAATACAAAAACTAAATCAACTTCACTCGCTAGCAATGGTAAGAAGGATCGTATCCATATAAAGTGTGTGATTAGCTTTTTTAATGAATCAATTAGTTTATAGGATTGGGAGGGGATTTTAATTAAAGTAGATTTTTTAAATAAATAAATTAGTTTATAGGATTGGAGGAGCCTTTAATTGAATTTAATTAATAAATTAAATTAAAATATGGAAGACAAATCAAATCACACAATGCAAAATTGTAAGCATTAATTAGTGGGATTTTAATCCAATTTTTGATTCAATCTCAACATTCACACGAATGTGTATAATAAATCGTAATGTTGTTCTTATACCTCTCTTTGAAACTATTAACCATAGATTAATAATAATCATGTTAATCCCAGTTTTCCATTAGATTTTAAATAATTAAAGCAAAATCTTTAATTAGGTCTAGCTATTGGACAACCTAGAATAAGCTCTTCGAATTTAATGTGACAACCACATTATAGATTACAATGCACGACCATTACTTTACCACATATGAATCAAATTTACAACAATTAAAAATTGCAATCTTGATTTTGGAAATGAATCCATACATGAACAATCTAGGAGGCCAATATAAATCTTTCATTCATAAATCCCAAACTTTAAACACATAATAATACAATCAATTTCAAAAGAGAGTTAAGAACAACATCATTAAGATTGATCAATGCCCAACTTATTCACCGACCTTGATATCCTCTTTGAATTGGAAAGAAGAAGATTAGCTGCTCATATCTCTCAAAAGGGAAAGGAATTTGCCTCCATTTGTGTCTTTAATCTGTATATTTAGTATTTAAAATATACAATGGTTCATCTCCATACCCTATGTGGCCTCTTAATTTCCTTTTTATACTGGAACCTTAGGGTTGTGTCACTATATATGGTCAACTAAAAGGATGTGTATGTGACTGTGTATGTTAATTTCCTATAAATCTCGAAGTCACATTCATAGTTGGATATACGGATAAGATACATGGTCGTTGAACTCACTTGCACTAGCATATAGGTCACAATTATACTTGAAACAATTTCTTCAAGTTTGTAAATGTTTTTAGTGAGCTACAAATTCCCATACACAGTCGTATAAGTCACATTGAATCCAATTCTTCCATTGTTCGTCCTGTTTTCACCCTAACTTTCTTTTTACTCTACGAAGGTAAATAAGACCTAACATCAATATAACAACACTAAAGATATGAATTTGGCTTGTTTTGGTTTTTGTTACACTAACTTAGGTGCATAACATTAACTTTAAGCATTAGGGAATAAATAGATAATCAAGCAAGCATCAATATTCACTACGGTTTTTATTTAATAAAATAATTAATTCTATGAAAACTTGAGCAATATAGGAGTGGTCCCTATTTTGGGTGGTTGGTCCATAATGTAGTATTTACAAATCACCAATGACATGACTATTAATTAATAATATAAGTGTGTGGTCATTGCTAATAAGTGAATAGTGACTGACAGTTTGTGTGAATCATTAAATTGGAAATAAAATTGGTGTTGACAATAGTGATAGTGAGCCTTCACAACATTGTCATAATTTTATTATCAATGGAATTTTGCACTGGATTGTCATTGTTGTTATTTTTGGTCACAAGTGAGCACTGACAATTAATATTAGTAGTGGTTAAAAAAAAGAATGTTTAAGTTTGAAGAAGACCCTTGTTTGACCACTAGGGTAACCTAAACTATACTTATAATAACCCTTTTTTGACTATAAGGTTAACTTTATCTAAACTTATTATAAGTGTTAGTTATTTGACTATAAGCTTAACTTAAGATAAACGAAGAATAAGTTGCATTTGACAACTAAGTTAAGTAACATAGAATTAGAATAATGATAATTTAGTTCATGAGTTTTTATTATTCTAAGAATATAATAAAATGTGCTTAAATTTTGAAATAATGTATCTTAAAATTAGATTGGATTTATTTAAATCTTTGATTAGGAATAATTAAACTTGAAATAAGCCCATAATTAGTTAGCTAACATGGAGTAATGAATAGGAAGTATAAGAATCATGGTAGTTCCAAGTGGAAAGGAGATAAGAAAATAAAATGCTCGAGACTTTAAGATGGCTAAATGGAACCAATATGGGAAAGGAAACATCATTATAAAAAATAAAAGAGAAAAAAGTAAAGTGCTATAATTGTGGCAATAACGATCATTTTGCTTATTATTATAATGAGCCTAAAAAAGGTATAACCTCTTAGTAATTTTTTTGGTTTATGTCTCATATTATATTTTTATAAATGAATCTCATCCTTTAAGGTTTGTAGACTCAAGAGTATCGAACTATATAGCGAAGTTGTTATGTGTTAGTATTAATTAAATTTATATTTAACATTAACTTTTAGAATGATAAAATGGATTTATATCTTGAAAATATTTGTTATGATCGTAGATTTATGTTGGATGATTTTGTTGTACTATATGATGTTTATCGAAGTAGTAATATAAGCTATTTCCTATTTACACTATCTAGTAATTTAAACTATAACACAATTTTATTGAATTATAGACTTTGTCACATTAGCAAATTTGAATAAGTTAATTAACTAAAGAAGACATTTTAGATATACCTATTTGTAAACATTTTCTAATGTTAAAATAACAAGAAAATATTTGGAAAGATAAGAGCTTTTAATCCATTGTGATCAATTCATTGGGACATTTGATCCAATGAATATAAAGGTAAGACATGGGACTGTGTAGTTCATACATTTTATTGATGAATATACTCAATATGGTCATATGTATTTGATTTCTCATAAATTAGAAGCAACAAATTGTTTCACAAATTATATGAATTTGGTAGAAAATTAATTAGACAAGAAAATAAACGTACTAAGAACTAATTAAGGATAAGAATACTTGTTAAATAAGTTCAAGTTATTATGAGAATACTTGTCAAATGAGTTCAAGTTATTATGTGATAAAAGAAGAATATAAAGACAATTGAATATTCCTCAAACCCCATAATAAAATTACGTTATAAAAAGATGAAATATAATACTTCCAAAAAAATTTAGGTCCATAATGGCACAAAAAATTATCTATCGCTTATTGGGGGTAATGCATTGACCACAAACAGTCGTGTAATCAATTGTGTGCGTGCAAAATAGTTATTAACACTCTATATAAGTTATGGATAGTGGAAAACTTGATATGACAAGCCTAAAACTATTGGGATGTACTGCTTACGTTCATGATCCTTTTTCCAAATATGGGAAACTAGGCCCAAAAGGGAAGAAGTGTATTTTTTCTAGATATTTGAAATACTCAAAATGATATTTGTCCATAGGTGAACAAGCTAATGAAAGAGCAGTTGAATTTGAATAATGACATGTCATATTTTCATAATGATGACTTTTCAAAGCAAGATAAAATAGGAAAAGATATATTTTTATATGAGACTTTTGTTCAAAATGATTATATTACACAAAAACTAAGAGGAGGGCCTTTATTTGAGTGGGGATAATATAGAAAGTGAAGATTTAACTAAAGATCAATTCACATTGCAATCTAATAATTGTTTACTTATTATATCTATTTGAATGAGAGTCATTGAGGCACTAATGAATCTTTCTCATAAATCTCATTTAGGTGGAATTAATCGTAGAATAATTCCTTGTGTTGATTTCAAATTGAAGAGGATAATGAATATCCCATAAGAAGAGGGTAAGATAAGGAATTCAAATGAGGCTTTTAATGGACTTGTTAAAGAAGAGTGGATGAAAGCAATGAAGGAGTAAATAACTTCTTTGAGCCCTAATCAATTATAAAACTTGGCTAATCTCCTTAATGAATAAAAATTTACTAGGAACAAATGGGTCCTCAAAATAAAATGAAAGTAGATAACAATATTAAAATATATAAAAGACTCATTATGGCTAAAGTATATACACAGAGGAAATTGATTATGGCTTGACATTTTTACCAATTATGATATTTGTTTTTATTTGTTTAGTCTTCTCTATAATAGCAAACTTTGATCTTAAATTACACAAAATGGATGCAAATACTTATTTTCTTAACAAAGAATTAAAAGAAACAATATATAGGGAATAATCTATAGGTTTTATAAGATAGGCTAAAAACATAAAGTATGTCTGATAGGTTAAATTAATTTATAACTTAAACTAGTCCTCAAGAAAATGGTACATTTGTTTCCATAATGTAATTGTTTGATGAAGTCCAATGTGTATTATGTGGATATTGATATATTATTGATGAACATTTATAAATATATGTTCCTTTATTGTTATATTATTGATAAACATTTCTAAATATATGTTCCTTTATTGTATTGTCAAATCTAAATGCATAATATATGTTGAAATTGTTTACTATGTGAAAAGCATTATATAACATTTGATTCTAAAGCATGATTTCACTGTGTAAAATATTTTCAATGTGAATCAAATTGTATACTAGACAGATAATGTTGGGACCCGATCTCAGGACCGGATCCCAACCGAAAAAGGACGAAAAATGGAAACGAAGAGGCGGAAGGAGAACGATGACAAAATCGAATTCGAAAGATCGGAACACAAATCGGAAGAATCGACTCAAAATGAATCGAATCGGAAAATCAGAGGAAAGGATTTTGAAGCGAAACGAATCGGAAGCAAATCTCAAACGAAGAAAACAAACGGTTCAATCGAACCGAAACAAATTTCCGACATCCAAGAACTTAAACTTTTGTGACAAAACAAAAGGGTCGCGATGGAAACCCTAAGACTAAAACCAATCCGAAAACGGTATAATTTTTTTATTTTCTTTCTTTTCTCATTCCTTTCATCTTTATTCAATCTTATACAAATCAAAAGAATATAATTTCCCCATTTTGGAAATTCATCCTCATGCAAAACTTAATTTATATAATTCTTCTTAATCAAGCAGTATCTCAACTTCATCTTTAACAAAAATTTATTCTTATTCTCATTCTTTACTCAATCATTTTTAACAAAAATCGGGCAGCATAACGGCTGCATTTTTATAAACCCAGACCTGCAAATGGTTTAAACACACTTCTATAATTCCCAAAATCAAATCAAAACTCAGAATCATCGGACCTCCCGTCCGGAATCCACATCACAACCAATCCCATTATCCATATCCACTTTCACATTCATTCACATTTCAAGTCACATTCATATCTCAAATTAATATACAAATTCATAAATCAATCCAAATACAACCCAATCATCTTC
>JANZLC010000002.1:26228511-26239348 GCA_026413385.1 Erythroxylum gracilipes | reverse complement strand
ACAAAGCAACACTTAAACATATAACTTATCCCTTTTTTTCACTCTCAGACAAAAATACCAAAGCCATTTAACTAAATCAGTGACACTTGTCACTTTTATAAAGTCTAAGCCTAACTAAGTTCCTTTTGAACTAATTACTTCAACTATCATCTTTACAATCCAATTATCTCCAATATTCTTTTGATTCCTTTTTTTCCCTATATTTTTTCCATAAGAATCCCATAACTCTTATAATTTCGAATAAATCCTAAAATCACCAAAATAAAAATATCACAATTCCACTAACCCGTAAAATTTCCAATGTAAAAACATTCATAACTCTCAAAAATTCACAACTCAATCCAATTATACCCGGAATTATTCATGAATGCATGTACATTTTTTTTCATGTGTAGATAAATTTACTATTCATGTATATGTGTATGGCATATTATGCATGAGCATGAAGAAGCATTTCTAAGCCTCTCATTAATCCCTCATATTTACTATTTTAACCTTTCCACAGGTAATGGGATGTTACAACTCTCCCCTCCTTAAAAGAAATTTCGTCCTCGAAATTCTTACTTGTTTTCTCGAATAGGTGGGGATATTGTCTCCTCATATGCTTCTCTGTCTCCCAGGTTGTTTCCTCAGTTGAATGGTTCCCCCAGAGGACTTTTACCAATAGAATGACTTTGTTCCTCAACTGCTTGATCTACGATCCCACAATCTTAATCGGCTCCTTGACATAGCTTAAGTTATTAGAAACCTCAATCTTCTAAGCCGATATCACATGTGTCGAATCCAATCGATATCTTTGGAGCATACTCATATGAAACATATTATGCAACTGAGACATCTCATTCGGTAAAGCCAACTTATATGCCAAAGGTCCTATCCTCTCAATGATCTCATAAGGACCAATGTACCTAGGGCTCAACTTGCCCGTTTTACCAAACTTCAAGACTCCTCTCCAAGGTGGCACTTATAGGAAAACTTTGTCTCCTACACTATATTCCATATCCCTCCAATGGTGATCCACATAACTCTTCTATCTATCTTGATCCGCTTTAATTCGACTCCGAATCAGCTTCACCTTATCCACTGTATCCTGAATCAATTCTGGGCCCTCAACCATTCTTAAGCACTCTTCATCCCAATACAAAGGCGATCGACACTTTCTTCTATATAAGGCCTCATATGGTGCCATTCCGATGCTACTGTGATAATGGTTATTATAAGAAAATTCAATCTTTATACTGATCCCATGCTCCTCTAAACTCCAATACACATGCTCGAAGCATATCCTCAACAGTCTTGATTGTCCTCTCACTCTGTCTATCTGTCTGAGGAGGAAATGTTGTACTGAAATAGGAATTCATTAGGAAGGTCTTCGTGGGTGGATTAACTCTAATGTAGAAGATTTGCAATAGGAATTCGTTAGGAAGGTTATGATGAGGATAGCTACTTTGCAACTCCTTATACCGCTCCCATGCTTCATCTAAAGACTCCCTGTCATTTTACTGGAAATGATAATTTCCTTTGTTAGTCTTGTTGTCTTGTTTTGAGGGAAATACTTATCTAGAAAACCTCACACCAACTGCTCCCAAGTTGTGAAGTTCATTAGGTGAAGAGAATTTAACCAAGCTTTGGCTCGATCCCTAAGTGTAAAGGAAAAGAGTCTCATCCTAACAACATCCTCTGACATCCCAATATATCGGAAGGTGTCATAAATTTCTAAGAAATTAGCTAAATGAGCATTGGGATCCTCATTAGCTAATTTGTAGAATTGCACGTTGGTTCACAGCATATTTAGCAGTGATAGTTTAATCAGGAACGTATTCGCTTCCACCTGTGGTCGTGTAATCCTTTGATGATGGGCATTGAGTTGTGGCCTCATGACGTCCATAAAGGTTTGTCACTCTCCATGATGTATGTCCTCCACCATTGTTCTTTCCATCTCTTTTTAGCGTTCAACTCTTGAGATTCCACATTGTTGTCTAGTGATATCCAAGTTGATGTGTCGTCTAATTTATTCCCAGCTTCTCTCTTCTTCTTTTTCCACAAAAGAAGGTGAAAAAGCCTTAGACTACAAGAATTAAACTAATTGTCTTCCCAATAACGACGCCAAAAACTTGATTGGGGGGAACTAATCTAATCCTAAAATCTAATGCCATAAACAAATAAGAGAAATTTAAAATGCAATGAAAATAATACTAGAATTTAATTCAATCAATCAAATTAAGGATCAAACATGAAAATACTAATTACTAAGAAATTGCAATACACCCAAGAATCAACTGAAAGAAATTACCAATTTAGCGAAAAGGAAATTTTACCTATCCTTAATCCTAACCTAGTTGAATATGAATTATTGGAAATTTGGTTCTAGACTATCCTAGGGTTGATTACTGTCTCTCGAGTTATAACTATTAACCCTAAATCATAAACCGTAATTAGATTATGGAAGTTGTAATCTCTCAATTCACAACCTATCCAAAACAATAATTAGTTCCAAAGTTCTCTAATAAACTATCGAAAACTTATACAAGATCTCTCTTCGAACAAATTACCGTTATGATTTAATTCTAGTTTCTATTAAATCACCTAACTCTCATTAGTCCAATTTAAGCATTTTTCATTCCACTCACCCTCTCAATTTATTATCAAATTATGAAATAGCAAAATCAAACCATAACAATATCCAATAAACACATAAACAATCAGATTCTCATTAATTCGAAAATAAAATTTCAAAGGTGGTTTAGAACATCCTTGACATTCCTCTATCTCTCGATTATATCTCTCTAGGGTTTCTCAAGGTGGCTGATTCCAATGCTCTTTTCTTTGCCTCTTTTTCTTCTTTTTATATCCTCTTGTGTTTTTGGTAACCCCAGGGTTTTTTCGGGATCCAAATAGTCCAAAAAATTACTTAAAACTTGACGTTCGTGAGTATCTGTACATCTACCTAACGAGCCACAACTATGTTTCAAGTCTGAGCCTTCTTTCACGATTGTGGCATTTAGGCCACGATCGTTGGCCATTCCCCAGGCTTCTATCATGATCGCGACGGTCATTGTTTCGACCAGAATGTCTCCAAAACTCCTTTGTTCTTCGATGTTCCCTAAAACACTAACAAACATATCAAGGTACCTCAAAAACATAATATTTAAGCTCAAAAGGTTGTACTAACCTTAAAACACAAATAATTAACAAACTAACACAATTCTAACCTAAACACATACTAAATGATCGAATTAATGACTAAACACATTAAACCATGCCCTAAAACATGATGCAATTTACACTTATCAATAATGGAGTTAATGATATTAATACTATGATATATATCATCAAAGATAGGACCACTCAAAGCCTTAAATATGGTGAACTCCTCATTATCCCCTACCTTTAATGTCAACTTACCCTTAACTATATCAATTACTACTTTTCTAACAGGAAAAAATGGCCTCCCTAGGATGATAGAGACCCTAATGTTGTACTCACATTCATTAGTAAAAATTTAGTAGGAGAATTAAGTTGACTTATTATAACAAGTACCTAACGGACTGATCCACTAATTAGAGTGACATAGCAATTGGCTTGAGTTCTTCAATTCGAAGCTTCCTAAAATAGATAAAGAGGAATTATATTAAAATTCACACTTAAATCACATAAAAAATTATAATTATTAAAATTACCAAAATAGCAAAGAATTGTTAAACTCCTTAGAGCTTTTAACTTTATAGGTAACTTGTTATGAAATATCACACTAAAGTTCTCTGTTAAGGGCATCGTAGCATACTCATTAATTTTATTTTTGTTTGGAGACAATCTCCATCAAAAATTTTATAGAATATGGCACTATAGTTGATGTTTTAGAGAACGGTTATTGATATCCAACATTTTAAAAAATCTCTAAGAAATTCTTAAAGTTGTATCCATCTCTTCTCTTCTTTAACCTTTAGTGGTATACAAATGGTGGAACATAAGGTTTTACAAAAGGTTTGATTATCTACTTAAAACCAACATAGATTGAAGGTGGAATTAGTATAGATTCCATTATTATAAATTATTGCTCTGATCTAAACTGACACTTATGGAAAATGAAGGTGAGAATAACATTAATTTATTTCCATCTCCATTGTCTTCCACACCTTGATCAACACTAAAATTAATTGAAAGTGAGATTGGTATTAATCTTTGCATTTTTCGTTTGTACACTTCCTCTTGAAGTAAATCACACGTTAATACAAGACTTATTATACGATATGCAAATGTACAAAAAGGGGGGCTGAATTGTGTATTATTTTCGTTAATCCCCTTTTTAAAAAAATTTGTTGAAAAAAACCTTGTTCTTTTCACAGGAACTACTAAAAAATAAAGTTGTAAAGTATTTTCAAAAACTTATGTAAAAACAATAAGATCGAAAGTTAAGAGGTAAGAGAGATTGAGAGTTGAGAGATTTCGACATAGCAATTTTTATACTGGTTCACCCCAAACCATGGGCTACGTCTAGTCCTCAGATATCTTTATGAGATTTCACTATCTCTCAAACGTTATAAGTATTCTTTGTTTCTGAGTCTCTTCAGGTCTCGTACAGTCAGTATTCTTTCACACTTAGCCTTTGTAGGCTACCTGCATTACTTTCAACTGAAAGATAATTTAAGCTTCGTTACAGAAAGAAAATAGCTCTAGATTTTTCGCATAATAGTTTCTCTCAAGTATTGATAATTTCAGTAAGTTTGCAATCTTCGACTCTGACTCTTATTTATAGCCTTCGTCTTCAACTGCTTCTTGAAAACTGCTTCTTGATTCTTGATTCTTGTTTCTTTCAAGAAACGGTTATTCAGTTGAGTTCTGTAACTAACTTAGACTGATTTGTGTTTTGACATGTTGTGCTTCCGTCTGCTTTTTATATCGTCTGCTTTTCTTCCGTCTTCTTTTTATATCGTCTGCTTTTCTTCCGTCTACTTTTTTTATATCGTCTGCTTTTCTTCCGTCTACTTTTTATATCGTTTACTTTTCTTCCGTCTATTTTCTTCATTTTGGTTTATTATTTGTTTTTCATCAAAATCATTAATCATAGTCATTTTGACTTAACATGAGAGAGAGAAAGCAGAGGAGAATGTTAATTCAATCCCGAAAACACGAATTATCTAAGGCTTCATTACACTCATTTGTAGGCAATAAAAAATAATAAAATAATAAAGTTTTACTTATATAAGCCATCATTTTATTGGACCAAAATGTTGGTCAAATTATATGAAAAGCTTAAGAAAGAAGTAAGCCCCTCTCAACTTGCTTAAACATTTCGGCCATAACTCTTTACTTGCATCATGATGATTTCGCCTCCCAATTATTTAATTGTTGTCTCTTTTCATGCAAAGCTCAGCCATGATCAATGTTACGAATACTGTACCGGACTTGATATCGGATTGGATTCTGGTACGGTACTGTACCAGTATCGGTTAATACCGGGTACCGTTTTAGGTAATTTTTTAAATTTATTAAATAGTCCTTGAATTTTTCTAAAAATTACAAAATACTCAATTGTCATATTGTACAGTTGTACTTTATATTTTTAACTGAGATCAGAATATAGGAAAAACTTCAGAAGGTGTGAGAACTAGGTCAAAAATTCAAAAGAGAAGCAAATGTAGCCTTTATTTTTGAAATAGAGCCTAAGAAAATCGATGAAGCTCTTCAGGATGAAGCCTGGATTTTAGCCATACAAGAGAAGTTGAACCAATTTACTAGGAATAAAGTTTGGTCTTTAGTTCCCAGACCTCCTAAAAAGTTTATCATAAGAACCAGATGGGTTTTTAAGAATAAACTAGTCAAGTCAGGTAGAGTAAGTCGTAACAAAGCTAAATTAGTAGCTCAAGGCTATAATCAACAGGAAAAAATAGATTATAATGAAACTTATGCTCCTGTAGCCAGATTAGAAGCTATTAGGATCTTGCTTGCATATGCTATCTGTTATGATATAAAGCTATTTCAAATAGATGTGAAAAGTGCATTTTTGAATGGTTTTATAGATGAAGAGGTTTATGTAAAGCAACCTCTTGGTTTCGAAGATCCTAAGAAACCAAACTATGATTATAAACTTCATAAAGCTTTGTATGGATTGAAACAAGCTCCTTGAGCTTGGTATGATCATCTAAGTTCTTTTCTGATTCAAAATGATTTTAGTAGAGGACATATAGATATGACGTTATTTAGAAAATGCATTAAGAATGATTTTATCATAGTACAAATATATGTTGATGATATTATCTTTGGTGCAACGTCTAAAAAGTTATATACCAGTTTTGAGAATTTGATGAAGAATGAATTTGAGATGAGCATGATGGGTGAATTAAAATTCTTTCTTGGGTTACAAGTTAAGCAAACCGAAGAAAAGATTTTTATTCATCAATAGAAATATACCAAAGAACTGTTAATTAAGTATGGAATGGAAAAAGTGAAACCTATGTCAACTCCTATGCATCCTTCAAATCTTTTATCTAAGGATGAAGTTGGTAAGAAGGTTGATCAAACCCTTTTTAGATGAATCATTAGTTCTTTACTTTACCTTAAAGCAAGCAGACCTGATATTCTGTTTAGTATTTGTTTGTGTGCAAGATTTCAAGCAGATCCTAGAGAATCTCACTATATTGCTATCAAAAGAATTTTGAGATATCTATCAGGTTCTACTGATCTTTGCTTAATGTATGTGAAAGGTAAAGATTTCGGGTTAATTGGCTACTGTGATGCTGATTACGCTAGAGACAGGATTGATAGGAAGACTACAAGTGGAGGTTATCATTTTCTTGGCCATAATCTAGTCTCTTGGTCAAGTAAGAGGCAAAGTTTAATTGCTCTATCTACTGCAGAAGCTGAATATATGTCAGTTGCAAGCTGTTGCTTACAGACGTTGTGGATTAAGTATCAGTTAGAGGATTATTCAATACAAGAAGAACAAATCACAATCTTTTGTGACAACACAAGTGCTATCAACCTATCGAAGAATCCAATACAACACTCAAGGATAAAGCATATTGACGTTAGACATCACTTCCTATGAGACTATGTACAGAGGAAGATCGTTAGCCTACAATTTGTTGAGACAAATCATCAATGGGCAGATATCTTCACTAAGCCTTTGAATGAAGAAAGATTCAAAGAAAGCAGACGAAACTTGAATATGGTAGCGTTGAGTGACCAATCGTCTGACACGTCATGACCCAGATGATCTTATTAGTTAAGAAGATAAAAATTCATAAGTTTTCAAGATAACAATAACAGTAAGTTACAGACGGTAATTTCTTTCAAGAGAAAGTTTTAGAGGGAAATCTTCTCAAAGCCTTCAGAATATCAACTACTCTAGAATACTCTTGAAATACTCTGAAATTGAATTTTGCAGAACTCTCAACAAAACATTTTATTACTCTGTTCTTGATATCAAGTTCTCCTTGCTCACACTCTCAACTTTAGATACTAACATCATTACCTTGAGAAATACATTTATGCGTTTAGCTTTTATTGTCTACAGATCACAAATGGAGCAATCGATGATTTATGAAAGACATGTTGATTTCAAGTCGTTGAAGAAGAACCAGATGGACATCGAACCAGAAATTGATGTAGTGGGATGGAAAAATTTCTTTCAGGTTCGTGAAACAGTCTATCTGAATGAAGTATATGATTTTTGGAAGAATGAAAAAGTGGTAGACGATACCTTAGTATCAGTGGTGGATAGAATGTCGGTTATTGTGACATTGGAGTTAATCGAGAAAGTTAATGAATGTCCATGTGTTGGAGCAAAGGTGTCTCATAACACAAGATAGATGACTCAAGTCAATGCAGAGAAAGCACATATCAATCGACAACTCTATAGAAGTAGTGACCCACAGGACAAGAAGGCGTCAACTCTTGTTCCAAAGGTTAAGGTTCTACATGCACTACTTTTTCACTGTGTTCTACCAAGAACAGGCTCGAAGAATGTTGTGACGATGATAGATGAACAATGCTTGTTTCATCTACTCAACCATCAACCTATAGATCTTCCACACTTAATTTTCAATTACATGGTGAAGTCGATGAGAGATTATAATGCCTTACCATATGGTATGCTGCTGATAAGAATCTTCAAAAATTCTAGAAATTTTCTTGAAAGAGGAAACAGAATGAAGATGAATATAAAAAGCATCATTAATGCATCAACCGTCAGTAGAATGGGTTTTAAGAATCAAGAAAAGAAGGATACAGATTCTATGGAAAAAGCAAGGACTGAGGGAGAGCGTACTGTCAGAAACTACATGAGTGCAAATGTTACTCCCTCAAGGAAGACAAAACCTCAATCCATAGGAAGAATGCCTATAGAAGAAAAGAAGAGTAAATCGTCAGATGAATCAATGAAAGCAAAAACGATTTCTCACAAAGAAGAAAGCCAAGTGAAACAGCCTATCAAACAAGTGTCTTTGAAAAGAAAGGGGGAGACACTTCATTCCGAGAAATCCAAAAAATCAAGGAAGTCACCAAGATTGTTAACCTTGAGTCAATAGGAACAGAAGAAAGAGAAAGGTTTGACTCATGGTGGAGATTCTGGAAAGATAGAGAAAGTACCACAGGCAACTAGATCTTTGGTCTCAATTTTGCAAGATTAGCCAGCAAAATTGACCAAAGAAACAGAAATTAAGAGGAAGTTGTTGTTTGAAAGAAAGAAACCTCAACCTTAACAACAACCTCCTTCTAGGCTGGTAGAAGAAAGTAAGAAGTAAAAACCAGTCAGAAAAAGAATATCTCAACTGATGTTCAACAAAAGAAAAAGTCAGTTGAACACACTTCAGCACATTATAATCCTTCTCAACCTATCAGAAAAGAGGATTTAAGACTGGAGGTGATTGAAGAAGTTGTACCGGTCAGGAGTAGAAGCTCAATCATTATAGGAGAAGCTTTGAAAAGGATAGTCAAGATACAAATCAAACCAATACTAATCAATAATCGATCAATACATCTATTAAATCATGAAGAGATAAGATTATATGGTGTTCTGTGAGATGAAAAGTCAGAACCATATCCAATGCAGATGTCCAAGGATCGATATACTATTTACCTAGTCACAAACAGAACAGTGATCAAGATTATACTTGTCATACAACCAAAACCTTCAAACATTGTACGCAATGAAGACAAAGGGAAGAAGAAGATGTATCTAGAAGGGAATACAAATGATCTTACAGAAGATCAGATACAAGCAACTGTGAGGAACATAAATGAGGCATGCTATGCAGCTCAACTAAGAGGAATCTATGTTTCACATCATATCTCAAGACCATTAGGAAGTCAGTGTGGACGCTTCACCACAGATGTAACTTTCCAGGTAGTTGGAAGAATAACAAAAGGACAATACAGAACTATCAGGGTTGAAGTTATTAGTTTCAACTTAGAGACCCTTGAGTTGTATAGCTTTAGACCCTTGAGTTTCAACTATCAAGTAGTAGCTTTAGACCCTTGAGTTGTATAGCTTCAATTAAAGATGTACTACACCTTCTTAGAAAACTAGTTCTAAAGCTACCTAGACCTGATGACCTTGATCTCCCTGAAGGAATACAATCTTTCAAACCTCCTGTTATCACAATTATAGAATTAGATGTTCTACCTTCAGAAACATCTGTTGCTACAAACTTCCTTCTACCAAGAACACCTCAACAGGATTCTACTATTGTCTTGGAAGAAGTTAGTCACACACAGCTGGGGAGTCATGAAGCCTTGGTAAAGGAAATTAAAGAAATTCATGACAAGGTTGATGATCTGCGTGACTCAGTGGGTAATTTACATGAGGAAGTAGCTCATTTACGAGTTTCTATGGAAGAAGACCTCAAGTTGATCCGCACTGATATGCAACGAATGTTTTCTGAAATTATGAAGCATCTTCAATAAAATTCTTTTTAATTAATAACAAATAGCGGGAGAAGAGAAGAAGCAGAAGAAAGATAGGAGAAGAGCAAAAGCAGAAGAAAGAAAGTATTTGGGGAGACTAGAGACAAGAAAAAGAAAATAGTATTGATTACATTTTTCACATGTGTATATCTTTTGATGTCTTCTTATTCATTATCTAAATAATATTCGTTTATCTTTCTAAAATTATGATTATTTTTTATCATAAAAAAGGGGAGATTGTTAAGTCAAGATGACTTCACGTCTATTAATTTTGGTGATAATCAAATAACAATAATATTAGAAATAAATGAACTATTTTGATAAGTGTGTTAAACGGTAAAAGACAAAAGATAAAAAAGACAGAAGAAATGGCAAAAGACAAAAGATAAAAAAGACAAAAGAAGTGGCAAAAGACAAAAGATTTAAAAAAAAGACAGAAGAAGCGGCAAAAAACAGAAAGTAAAAAAAAAGACAGAAGAAGCGGCAAAAGATAGAAGATAAAAAAGACAGAAGAAGCAGCAAAAGACAGAAGAAGAGGAAAACACAGACGATACGAAGTCAAAGACATGCTAGTACGTCGGATAGTTAGTCAGTTGGAGTTAGTTACAGAACTCAACTGCATAACGGTTTCTACAAGAAACAAGAAGCAGTTATCAAGAAGTAGTTGGAGACGAAGGACATAAATGCAAGTCGTAGTCGAAGACTGAACTAGTTTTTTTTAATCTTTAAGCTTTCAAGATATTACTTACATAAAAAAAGTTTGTATTCAAAGTGCGATATCTGAGAGCAAACTCAATTGTAACAAAAAGCTCGCAATATCTTTCTAGTAAGAGAAAGGAAAGGCTGAGAGCTTGAAGAGGCTAAGAAGCAAAAAGAATACTTGTGTAAGAGACCTGAAGAGGCTCTGTAAGAGAGGAAAGAATACTTGTAA
>JANZLC010000002.1:26195562-26214561 GCA_026413385.1 Erythroxylum gracilipes | reverse complement strand
AGTTGACCATCTTTTCTTCTTGCTTTATTAAAGAAATGGGTTGTGTTGAGGATGAAGGAGTTAGAGAGAGAAGGGGTTTGAGTAGAGAATGAAAGGTTTGTGTTGGAAGAAGAGGAATTAAGAGAACCCAATTGATTTTAGGGTTTTTAAAATAGGTCTTGGGTTTTCTAACCTAGATGGACTGTGAGTAGGTTAGGTTTGAGCTTAATTTGTGTTTATTACAATTTTTGTGATTTTTGAATGTTTATGAATTTCATTGGAATTTTGTTTTGAATGGAACCATAGTTATTTTAGGAAACCAAGAGAATCCTACCCAAGAGCAAGGGGAAAGGCAAGCTTGACTTGGATTTTGACAAGCTAATTAGGTTGGTAATATATGTATAGTTATTGTGTAATTGGGCGAATTCTTACCTATGTGTTTGTATGTTGATTTGCTTGAAATTGAAATGCATGATGCATTGTGATTATGTTATACCTTGAAAGAGGTTATAACATTTTGAATTAGATGAAAAGGAGAAAAAGCATGAAAGTATGAACATATAATGGAATTGAGCATAAATTTGCTTTTGATTGGGCAAGAGAGGAACTCGTTTCATTAGTCACGTGCACATTGACCCATAACCTTCTCCCGATTGCCTGCTTGAGGCCACGAGATCCTGAGAATTTGGACTCGTTTTGTTCACAAAGTAAACTTATGTTTCTCTGTTTCATTCTACAGAACTCTCAAGCCATTTGTTTGTGCATTGCATCTTTAAATTGTCAAGTATGAAGCATTTTGATTGTTATGTGTTATGAGTTTTGAGCTAAATTTGATGAATGCTTAAATTGCTAGATACATATCTATATAGACATGCACATATGCTTGACTTTGGTCAATTGCTAATGGTTATAAATATATTAGACACTGAGCTGTGTTGCTCACCCCACTATTCCCTCCTTAGGTGAAGAATGAGAAGTTTAGCAATCTTTGCAAGGCATCGGAAACTCCAAGATATTATAAACTTTTGTAACTAAGTTAGTGATTTTTGGATAGCTTTATAAGCATATCAAACATTGAGCATCCATCTGTATTTGTATTAAGCTACTAATGAGCATGTTAATATGTAATTAAAGCTATGCTCAAATTGTGTTTGGATTTGTTAATGAAATATGATTGTTTTTGCTTATGATTTTTCCAAGTCTTACATTTCATATTCCAAGTCTTTCGTAGGGGTAAAATTTGTGTTCTGACTTTAGGGTGAAATCTGAATTAATCTAGGTTGAATTAGACAAAGTTATCTTCTAGAAAGTTGTAGCATGTCTTTCTAGCTTTCTAACGATATATACTATGAAATTTTTGGACATCTGAGTCGAAAGTTATGTTCATTATAAGTGGAGATGCTCTGGAGAGTGTAGTTAGTAATTCAGAACTTTTGGTGATGTGAGGAAGACCCTGTTGACCAAAACATCTTCTATGCACTGTAGACTGAATCATCTACCCTATAGTCTGTTTCAATTTTGACCCTCTATATGATAGGATCTATCTTCATGGTCTTCATGAACGTTGTAGATCTAGAAGTTCTATTTCAAACCGTCTAAGAATGACCTTGATCCAATATCTATAGAGAAAGTTATGCCAATTTTCCTAAATCATCTGACCTTTCATTTGGTTTCGTCTGACCATTCGTCTGGGATCGTCTACCCTATCTTCTAGTCCAATTTTGACCCTCTAGATGATAGAATCTATTGTCATAGTCTTTATGCAAGTTGTAGATCTAGAAGTCCTCACTGTTCAAGAATGATCTTGATCCAATATCTATAGAGAAAGTTACGCTAATTGTCCCAAATTGTCTAACCTTTCGTCTGGGATCGTCTACCCTATCGCCTGGTCCAATTTTAGCCCTGTAGATGATAGAATCTATCTTTATAGTCTTCATGAAAGTTGTAGATCTAGAAGTTTTCTTTTAAACCATCTAATAATGACCTTGACCCGATATCTATATAGAAAGTTATTCCATTTTTCCTAAATCATATGATCTTTCATCTGGTTTCATCTGGGAATTTCTACTATATCATCTGGTCCAATTTTGACCCTTTGGAAGATAGAATCTATCTTCATGATCTTATGAAAGTTGTAGATCTGGAATTCCTCTTTCAAATCGTCCAAGAATTTCCTTGATTTGATATCTATAGAGAAAGTTATGCCAAATGTTCCAAAGTAGGTCCTAGACTAAAACCTTCCTTCTTATCCATTGTAGACTGAATCGTCTAACCTATCGTCTGGTATAATGTTGACCCTCAAGATGACAGATTCTATCTTCAAGGTCTTCACAAAAGTTGTATATCTTTGAGTCGTCTTTCAAACCGTCCTAATATGACCTTAATTCAACATCTATAGAGAAAGTTATGCTAGTTGTCTAGAAACAGGTTTAGTATGATTGAGGCAAAAACCTTGTTTTATTCTTTTGGCCATAACCGCATCATCTGCCCTCCAAATGAGATGATTCTTATCTCTAAGTAAACTAGAGACATAGAGCTAAAAATGTTCTAAAGAATTAAAATTGTAATTCAGGTTTGAAGATTCCAAAATCTGTTCAAAAATAGGAGAAATGGGTTTATTCTGATGTTTGACTGGTGTAGGCATGCCACCCTTGGGGGATGATGACTAACGAGGGTTTATGAAAATAACCCTATAGGATAATATGATCAGTTTAATGAATCCAAATGTTGGGCTCCGGAAACAGGGTCTAGCATGCACAATTAAACTTTTGCTTAGCCTTAAGCAAATTATAATCCAAATCATCAAACTTACAAACATCATCCCTTATTAGCCTTAACTTAACCATCTACACTCTAAATCATCATATCATATCAATGGAATTAACATACAATTATATTCAAATCATTGTGGAACCAACCTTCATAAGTCAATATCGAGAACAACTGTATAGATAACGTTTTCGAATTCTAAAGCACAAATGTTTACACCCTTACTAAGGATTCACTCATTGCACTCAAAGTGTCTAGGGTCAAAAATGTAAGAACTCTCAAATTAATGTATAGAAGGATTCTTAACAATAAATTTGCAATAAAAAGAGTGATAATATAGAAGGAAGTTGACATTAAAAAAATTACATGCAATTTGGTTCTTCAAAATATAGGTAATTCACATGATAATTCCATTAGTACCATAACTTTTAACACTTTTTTTTCGAGCATTCATCATGTACCATCAATTAAAGAAATATTGGAATATTTCAAATAATTGTCAAGAAATCAAGTAAATTTAAATATCATTCAGAGTTTAAAAATAATAAAAGGGCTTCAAGAAAAATAGTGTAAAGGCTAATAATGTGGTTATAATCAATGATAATGCTAAGTCCCAAATTGGTTACTCCTAAGGGATAAAATATGGTAGGATAATAAACAAGAAAATAGACTAAAAAAATATTCAATCTAAATGCCTTTATCACTTTAAGGCTTCTAATTTAACAAATTTGATCTCAATAAGAATAATTAAAGCAAGTTCTAGAATTATCCAACTATGCATAATAACATCCATGAAAGAATAAAAGAGCTTAAAACAATGATGCATTTGCTCCTAGGCTCAAAAAGTCACAAAAATGATCTTGTGTGTAAATAATAGGTAATTTTCATTGAAATTGACTATCCTAATGATTACTAAAAATATAAATTATAAAAGCAAGTTTATTCTAACTTTCATCCTTTTCTATACTATTTCAATTCAATAATAAAAAATGACCTAAAATATTTTGGATAGATTTTAACTAACTCAGGATGTCCTTTAGTAATAATTATTAAAAAAGATTATAACAAACATAAAAAATGTGAAACTCGTATCAATGTACACAATTGAAGCACATACAAATAAAAGAACAATAACAAATTTATAAAGGTTTGATTGGGACAGCCATGAATAATAATATGTACAGAGTCTTAAATTGAAGAAGATCCAACCTATATTAAATATATCTAGCCTTGCAAAATATAAACAAAATAAGATAAAAGAAAATAATAATAAAGAAAATAAATGAAGAACATTGAAATAAAAATAGCATAACATAAATAACATTTTAATAACGTTTAGACAAAATAAAACAATATAATAAAGAAAATAAGAAAAAAATACACAAATAATTAAAAAAAAAACCAAAATCAACATCCATCAGTCCCTTCATGAATCTTGCATGTCTATCGAAGGAGGATTCTTAGGTCACAGAGCCTTAAACTACGATGGAGATAAAGACGATGCAGTCGCTCTAGATGGTGAAGGTGGGATGGAAATCTCAAAATGTCTCGCCTTTGGAATCAAGACCTCCTTCATCCATTTATCATAATTAAGCTTCTTGCCTTTTTATCTGTTGCAACAACGCCCTATCATAGGCCTCTCTCCTCTCGATTTACTTCATTATGCATCTACTATAAGCTTCAAATGCTCTATCTACTCTAGTAATGTTGACTGTTGCACTCAGATAGTACATTGAACACCTAAGATATGCCTAATGTATTACTCCCACTAGCTATCTTCAGCTGGTCTTGGTGTGGTATTTGTGCCCTGGATAATTTCTCATTAGCCTCCTCTTATGGTACTCCTCCCATCTAGGATGACTATGAGCTCAGTTGTGGTGGCTCTCAGCTCTGTATGAGTGATCCCTGTCTATTTCCAATGTAGCCAATTTGTCTAGAACATCAATTAGACGATAGATGTCCTCTATAGGTTCTCGCTTTTTGTACATCATGTGCAAGTGTTTAATCACATCTAGGTTCAAGGCTTCTATAGTACCAACCATTCGCGTTGATGTTAGTCTCTTAAAGACCCTCATTGTCCATACTAGCATCATCACATAAGGTCCGACACTTATTGTCCAAACCTTCTTCTTTTCACTCTAACACCAGAAGAATTAGGTCAAAGCACACCCTAGATAAATTAGCATCTACTATCTCATGCTTCATAAATTAAACACATTTAAGTTCCCAACAACTCCAAGGATATCATCCCACTCGATCAGCATATGACTCAGACTCCCATATATGTATTTAAGCCTAGGGTGTTATAAGGATGGAGCTTTGGATCTACTAGGGTCGTACTCATCCTCCTTATTGATAGTACTCCATAAAGGTCAAGGATACGTCCCATACAAGAGGTCTATCCATAGGGCTACATAATTTGGCATCCTTATAAACTCCTAGTTTTGTAAGCCCATCATGACGGAGAAGTCCGAGTAGTTTATTTGAACCATCTCCCCCATCATTGATCATGTTTGGCTAGTCCCAGCCTAGTGGCCCTTCTTAATGAAGAACATGGAGAGTACCTCGAGTATAAGCTCACAGTACTACGGCTCTATGAACTTAAAGAAGCGAGACTGTACTCCAACGTTTATGAGATCTTGAACCTATTGGACCAAACTGACCTGCTCCAACTCCTCCCAATAAATTCTTTTGTGGGTCTCGAACTTCTTATCCTTAAGTGTTTGGTACTACTCGTGATAGGCTACCACATTGAACAATAACATATTAAATCACTCTAGTGGATGGACTATGTTGGCTTGCTTATATTGTGGGTGAGCTCCCCTTGAGTCTTTAGAGGACCCTTTTCCTTGTTGCCTCTTCCTTGGTTCCTCTTTGGCTCATCGTTGTTCTGTCATTAGATTTGAAACTTTAAATAAATGTGAGAAAACAGAAAATAAAATTACAAAAAATAATTGTTCCCTACACTTATTTCATATGCTCACTAAATCATAGAAAAGTGAAAATGAACGATTAAAAAATATGTTATTTGGGGTTTAAAAATTGTAAAAGAAGGGAATTTGGGATAGAAGGGGAACAACACTCCTAAAGATGAAGAGGAAGAGAGAGTGAAGGCACTCCTAAAGGAGAAGAGGAAGAGAGAGTGAAGGGATAAAAATGAGGTTTGGAGGAAGAAGAAGAATTGATTTCCAACATTAGGTGAGTGGGATTGCATCCTTTCCTAAACCCCTCTTTAAACAAATTTTTATGTGATGAATTTAAGTTAAATTTTTCTTTAATAAACTAATCTTTGATGTTAGTTTATATGTGTTCTAATTGGCTATAAAAGGGTTTGAGAAAATATGGTTTAGTTTGTGATAAATAAGTTAATAAGTGTAGTTGTTCTATTTTGTAAAGAATAACTAGGGTGTTTACTCTTATTTTTTCTAGGTCAAAAGTTAAGAATTGACAAAGTTTAAAATGTAAAATTTGTAAACATACATGTCTACTTTATTCCTATGAAAGGGAAATTTTCAAATTTTATAGATAAAGAGATATTGTCAAATTTTAAAACTTGTCTATATACTATAGCTAAAGTTGAGTCCATGATTATACTCATGATTTAAATGCCTAGAAATTTTTTTTAGAAGTTGTTTAAAACATAAAATTTGTAGGTTCAGACATTTGGTAATTGTTTGTAAAATGGTAATTCGTAATGGGTTGGTAGATATAGTTGGTTTACCATAGGTTTTTAAGACTATTATAGCAATAGATGTACTTGTTGTTTCGAGCAAATTTTGGGGCTATAAAAATTGAATTTGGGAAGATGTTTAACATGAAATTTGTATATGTGTGTGTTTGTGTGTGTGAATAATAAGTATGAAATTTTGGTTTTCATATTATGCTTGTTGATAATTTGTTAATCTATAATTAAATTTTGTGATTGTGGTGAGTGATATGAATGTTCCATGAAAAAGTTGTTTATGTGAATTAAGAGAGTTGCTTGAAAAGGATGGTGTAGGAAATATGTGAATACTCATATGAAACTTGTTAAGTTGTCAATGATATTATATATAAATATTGTCATGATTATTAGGTTGTGTTGACATTTTATGGCATGTGCCTTAAACTTTTTGCTAGAGTGGAAATTGGATGTTTGTTTGAAAATGTGTAGTAAGGTGAAGTACCCTCCATCAAAAATTTGATAATAAATGGAGTGATTAAGAAAATAATGAAATACCTAAGTGAGATGACATATGCAAATTTCCTTAAATAGAATCCTAAGGGAGGTGGCTTAGGGAAAAGAATTAAGTGAGGCAACTTAGGTAAATTTTTAGAAACAAATACCTAAGTATGGTGGTTTAGGCAAAAGACATAAGGGAGGTGACTTACATAAATTTTCTTATACAAAGATCAAAGTGAGGTGACTTTAGAAAATTTTCTAGAGAGTTAGATGGGCAACATACACAGCTCTGTAAGTACTTACAAGGCATGTGTATAAGGTTGTATATGTTTATAATGACTTACACAGTCCCTCACACAGTGGTTGATAGTTATAGGTTGCATTATGTTTTAGTAGGTAATTTAGTATGTTTTTAGTGGTTAATTAGATTATTTGTGCATGTCTAGGTTTAAAATTATGTTAGTGTGATTAAGTGTTTGTATTTTTTAGTGTAATATGGTTTAGAGCATGATATCAGGCTTTAATTTTGTGTGTTTGAGGTGTTTTGATGAGTTAAGCAAAATTTTGAGTGTGGGGATGTTGATTGTTATAGGTTGCATTATGTTTTTGTAGGTAATTTAGTATGTTTTTAGTTGTTAATTAGATGATTTGTGCATGTCTAGGTTTAGAATTGTGTTAGTGTGATTAGTGTTGTACTTTCTTCATATGGATGAATAGCTCTAAAATCACTCCAATTCTAATGTTCTTTGTCGCAATTTCAGCCTAACTCATCTCCTTTCACTTTATGAAGGAAAATAAGATGGAACATTAGTAAAACTGCACTAAAGTTATAGGTTTAGATTTTTTGGGTTCTTTTTCTTCCATGAGGTACCTAAACCAAAATAAATTTCTTAGATGCATAGTAAACATTAATTACTAAGCATTAAGGAATAAAAAATAATCAATCGATTATTGAAATTGCTCAAGGTACCCTTTTTAAGCTTCTAGAATCTATTTCTTAGTTCAAGATCCCTTTTACTAACTGGAATCAAAGAATTATTATATTTGTTGCGCCCAAAATGGGAATGGGCTAGGGCTATGAACTTATTCTATAATCTGATAATTGAGTCAATTCCATGATTATAAGTTCTTAGTTTTTGGCCATCTTCGAGGAAAACTAAAGATCAAAATAAAAAGACTTTCTTTTAAACAATATTAAGAAAGGAGAAATAACTTCCAAAGATTAACTTGAATTGTTTAGAAAACAAATGGATTTCCTCCCTGATAATCTATTCCTTTTATCTTTCTTTTAGTTAAAAACAAGAACAAATACAAAGATATACATAAACTACAACAGTAATGGAGCTCACTGATAGGAAATGAAGATCATGTTCCATCAGCTATAACCAACCTTTATTTATGAGCATCCCAACATGTATTCTCTTGTTTATCCACAGATATCAACAATCACAAATGCTTCACTATTTTTAAACGACAATGTGTATAGAGTGCATTGCAAAATTTTCTTGACTCTAAACACTAAAATTTGTAGTTATGATGACTCGGGATCGAATCCACAGGGAATGTTAGATTAATTTTCGTAATGAAATCAATCGATACTAGGAAAATATAAAATGGGGGTTTTGGATTTTAAGCAATTTAGAAAATACAATCAAAGTAAACCATTGAAAGCAAATTAAAGCAAGCAATTGAAAATGATAAAAGCAGCAAATATAGGTAATGTACGATTCTACGATCAATCTCGGCCTAAACACAATCAAGTATATTCTATCATCCTAACGTCTTTACACCTCTCTTTGAACTATTGATCTGAGACTGATAGTATGCTCTGCTAATCCTGATTTTCCCTTAAGTTGTGTTTAATTGAGATACGATCATTAATTAAACCTAACTACCAAATAACCCAAGATACGATCTCTAGATTCAATTTGGAAGCAGCATTACAAAGTTGAAAAAGATCAATATAGGCAGTAGCCTCACACATTCGGGATATCTAACCTAAGTTATGTTGTTCTTAACAATTCAAGACCATTAGATGCTACTAACAAACATAAAATGTAATGATTACGGATTACATTCAATATTATAGCAATAGGTTTGTAATAGAACAATCAAAATAAAATCAAAATAACATATTAAGATTATCTACACAAAACCTCATTCAATCAACACAAATAACACAACAATATGAAAAGAACTTACAACATTAATAGAATGAAATAGCTTAACCTTGACTTGGCCTTGATATCCAAGTTGAACCGGTGATGGGAAGTTAGCCTTCCATCTCAATCTTTAAGCTCCCACCATCGGCCATCCTCTCCATCGCCACTATCATTGTTAAAGATCAAAGAAAACATGAAGAGAAATGAGAGAAAAATGTTTTTGGCTAGGTCTATCCTCAATGCTCATTTCTACCGCCACATCTAGGCTTTAACTGAGGGACACCTAGCCTTCTGGGACACTTGACCATCTCATGCCTATGAGTTACTTCTCATAGGTGTGAGAACACCTCATGGTTGTGCATGGCCCTCTCACAATCGTGAGAGGTGCTGCATAGGCGTGAGAAATATTTTGTCGTGAGACTTCTTCTTTCTTTGTCCTTTACTTAACATTCTATCTTGCCTCTTTTATTTTGAGTCCTCTTCTTCTTCATGGTCTATGAATCAATAGAATATGGAAATTGAGAAGATGGCTTCAATGAATATGCTTTCGGGTCACTTTAGCTCCTTAACTTCTAAAATTAACCTATAATCAAATATGAGCTAAACTGAGTATCCTAAGCATTTATAAGGCCTTAATCACTTAGTGTAGCATATCAAATGAATCAAAATTTAAACACATATCAAGTTCTCCCACACTTAGGTTTTGACCGTCTTCGAGCAAATCCTCAAAATCAAAATCACAAACTAAAACTTTTACTCATTTTTCATATTTCTTAAGAATAGATAATCTTAAGTAAAGATGAATGACTTTCAAAACCTATAGCAATAACTCAACATTCAAAGCTTCTACTAATGATCAACTAACATTCATCACACTTAGAAACTAAGTAAACTAGAGGTAGACTTTGATAAAAGATGTTTAAATAAAGATATTTCCATAGGTACACTCAAGCACCATTTATAATCACAATAATTCATAACTTTGCATATCATTTCATTTCTCCACCACTAAAAGTCACATGAATAATCATGAATCAAAGGACATTTCTAGGGTTGTAATGTGGGTAAGGGTAAGGTGAGATATATTTTGGGTAATATAGCATAAAAGACATTAAGCTAGTGAAGCAAAAGTAACACTCAATGAGATATCAAACGCACAAGTTAACATTCATTCAAAACTGGGCACCGTCAGCCATGAAGAATGTAACAACTATATTTCACAACTCAATTCAACTCTCACACCATAAGCCAAATGAACATAACATAAAAAGTGCTCCATCCAAAGCAACATCCACCTTATATGCAATATATTCAAACACCCAATCAATACAACTTAAAGAGGACAAACTATTAATTAACAACTTTTCACAAAATTGTATTTCCTCCTTGATACTTTTATTCAAACTCATTTTTTTCAAATATAACATTGATAGAAGCTGCATCAATATGGGATTCATACCATGAAATTTTAAAAAATATAAACAACCTATATGTATGCATACCCCCACACTTAGGCTTTTGTATAATCACTATCATCAGAAGTTAACAAATGCTCCAATAGCTTTAAGGCTTAGGCAAGGAATTTGGTTAGGTGCATGTAATGTGGTTTATACAAAAGGAAAGGCTAACAAAGCTCAAAGGGGTTAGAAAAGGAAAATTCATATAAATGGGTAGGCTATTTGGCTAATGTATCTCGTAATTAATAAAGAATGCTAAATCATTTTCATAAAAATGCATGTGATAAAAATGTTGTCTTGAATAGAAAATCAAAGAAAAGTAAGGATGTGTATGTCATGAATGTCACATATATAAAAGACAGTAAGACTGATATGGATGCGTCAGACTAATATGGCTCAAAACCTCACTTGTTTTTTGTCTATCATTAGTCACTGCTCTTGTAAGAATAATGCACATTAACCAATCACAAGAGAAAAAGTAATGCTAAGGTTGTCATGGATTTTTCTAGTCAATTCACACTCTAATTATGACTAAATAATCTTTAAATAAATAAAAAATAAATTTTTTTGATTTTGTTTGTTTAATTTTGAAAACTGCCTAAGAAGTCACATAAGCTACCATTAAGCTAAAAAACATACATAAAAACTAATATCCCCAGACCCACACTTGAAACTTACATTGTTCTCAATGTAAAATCAAATGCAAGAAATAGAGTAGTTTATGAACATAGTAAATGCAAAAATGTAAATAACAGAAATTAACTTCCCTTGGGTTGCCTCCCAAGCAGTGCCTTTATTTATCGTCGTTGGCTTGACTTCCTATTACAAGCATCAAGTGGCACTAGTCACATCGTCCAGCATCAACACCTCCAAATCTTCCGTTTGGAAGCCTTCATAATACAACTTCAAGCGATGACCATTCCGTATCTCTATTGCACCAAAAGGAAAGACGTGAGTGATAACAAATAGACCAATCTAATGGGAGCGCAACTTACCTAGAAATAGTTTGAGCTTTGAGTGATATAGTAGCACTTTTTGGCCCACCGAGAAACTTTTCCTCAAAACCATCTTATCATGAAAAGCCTTTGTCTTCTCCTTATATATTACTGCATTCTAATAGGATTCATTTCTCATCTCCTCTAACTTTTAAAGCCGCAACTTCCTATGCACTGCCACATCATCCAAATTCATGTTTCATCTTCTGATAGCCTAGTAAGCCTTATGTTTAAATTCCATCGATAGATGACATGGCTTCCTCGTTGAGACTTCATCTTGCCCGTTAGTTTAGGGATGGTAAGTAGTGGAAACTTTGTGCATGATGTGATATTTTCTAAACATTGCTTCCATCACCCTGTTGCAAAAGTGGGTTCCTCTGTCACCAATGATTGCCTTCGGTATCCTGAACCTAGAAAGAATGTTAGCCTTAACAAAATCTACAACAACCTTTGCATCATTAGTCCTGGTGGCTTTTGCTTCCACCTAGTTAGAAACATAATCAACTACAAGTAATATATAAGTAAAGCCAAAAGACAAAAGGAAAGGTCCTATAAATTCAATGCCCTAAACTAAAAAATTTCATAAAAAAGCAAAGAAGTGTGTGGAAATTAATCCTTACGGGACAGGCTACTTGACTGTTGGCATCTATCACAGGGTTTGTAGAAGGTATATGCATCTTTGAACAATGTTGGTCAGTAGAAGCCGCTCTCTATAACTTTGCAAGCCGTTCTTTTCACTCCAAAATGTCCTCCGCGAGCATACGAATGACAGAAGGCAAAGATTAAGGATGTTTCATTTTCTAGTACACACCTCCTGATAACTTGATCTATGTAGTGCCTCCAAAGATACGAGTCATCCCATATATAATATTTCACTTTACTCTACAAATTATCCTTCAGAGTCGTTGACAAACCAACAGGTAATTCGTTAGTAACTAAAAAATTGACAATGTCTGCAAACTATGATGGTGTTGTATCAGTAAAAAATAATTGTTTATCCAGAAAGGTTTCTCATAGAGGGATATCATCTTCTCCCTTTATCAAACAGTTGAGATAGCTCGCCACCATATTTTCTGCCCCCTTCTTATCTCTGATCTCTAAGTTGAACTCCTAAAGGAGGAGAATCTATCTAATCGACCTTAGTTTTGCTTTCTTCTTAGTGAGCAAGTATCGTAAAGCTGCATGGTCAGAACAATCACTTTAGCACCAAGCAAATACGATAAAATTTTTTCCAAAGTAAAAGCCACAAAGCTTTTTTCAATTGTGGAGTAATTTAATTGTGCTGGGTTTAGAGTAGCATAGTCTAAACTGGCAGAAGAACAAAAGAAGGTGAAGCCCAGTCTAAAAAAAAGTTTCTTCATTTGATGTTCAACAGAAGACAAAGACAGTTGAACACCAATTGGAACCTTACAATCCTTCTCAACCAATCAACAAAAGGATTTGAGAATGAAGATTATAGAAGAATCAGTACTTGTTCAAAGCAGAAGCTCAATTATTATTAGAGAACCTTCAAAAAAGTCAGTCAAGGTACAAGTTGAACCTATACTAATTAACGATCAGACAATACATTTTCTAAGTCATTAAGAAAGAAGACTATATGGTATTCCACGAGATGAGAAGGCAAAACCATATCCAATGAAGATTTAAAATGATTGGTATACAATCTATCTGATTACGAATGGAACATCGATAAAAATTGTGCTAGATATATAGCCAAGATGTTCAACCCTTGTACGAAACGAAGAAAAAGGGATAAAGAAGATGTTTCCTGAAAGGAATGAAGATGATCTTACAGAAGAGCAGATTCAAGTAGCTATGAAGAACATAGATGATGCCTATAATACAGCTCAACCTGAAGGTATCTATGTTTCACATTATATTTCAAAAGCATCAGGAAGTCAATTTGGAGTTTCCACCATAGATTCAAACTTCAAGGTAGTTGGTAAAGTGACAGAAGGACAGCATAGAAGTATCACGGTTGAAAGTATCAAGTTCAATTTAGAAATCTTTGTGCATTTACTTATGCATTTCAGACCTTTAGGTTTCATACCTTCAATCAAAGAAGTATTACACCTTCTTGGGAAACCAATTCTTAAACTACCTATACCTGATGATCTTGATCTCCCAGAAGGCAAACAAACCTTCAGACTACCCACAATCAAAATCATATGTTTGACTTTCAGAACCATCTATTGTTGAAAACCTTCATCCACTTAGTGAAATACAATAAGATCCTACTGTTAATACGGAGTTCTTAAAGCATTTCATAAATTGGACGGAAACAAGTCACAAATAGAAGGAAGTTCAGGAAGCCTTAGCAAAAGAAATTGAGGAAATTCATACTAAGGTTGATGAACTAGCTGACTCAGTGGGTGATCTTCATGGAAGTAGCATTTCTACAAGTTACTATTAAATAAGACCTCAAGACGATCCGCACTGACATGCAACACATGTTTTCTAAAATTCTGAAGTGTCTATAATGAGCTATCTTTTTTATTAATAACAAATAGGGGGAGGAAAAAAAACAAGAAGAGAAGATAGAAAGCATTGGGGAGAGAAAAAGAACAAAAAAGAAGATAGAAAGCATTGCACATATCTTATGCATTTCTTATGTTTTTGCTTTGTTTATTATTAGTCTGAATACTATTCATCTATTCATCTGAATATCATTTTGTTTTCTAACATTATGATTGTTTGTTATCATCAAAAAGGGGGAGATTGTTAAGTCAAGAGGACTAAACTTCTATTAATTTTGATAACAATCAAATAATAATAATCTTATAAATGTATGAACTATTTTGACAAGTTTGTTTAGTGTATAGAAAAATGTAAGTAACACTTAGTCAAATCCAGAAGATGCGGGGTCAACAACAAACGATATATTTACAACAGACAATACGTCAACAACAGATGATACGTTAACAACAGATGATATATCTACACTAGACGAAGCGCAACACCAGACGAAGCGCAATATAAGGTGAAACGTGATAACAAAAGAAGTATTATTTCAAACGATACAAAAGGAAGATATTCTAGAATGTCAGTCAGTTAGTTAGTTGGAGTTAGTTACAGGACTCAACTAATAATGCTTTCTAGAAAATTAAGGAAGTAGTTTGTCAAGAAGACAGTTGGAGACTTAGGCTATAAATACTAGTTTTATTCGAAGACTAAATAACGATTTTACAAGAGAGAAAATTTGTTTGTATAATATTTAGAGAAATTCTGTATTCAAAGTGCAAAAGAAGAGAGTGAATACATCTGTAATGTGAAGCTCAAAAATATCTTTCCTTGAGAGAGAAAGAAAGGCTAGAGCCTGGAGAGGCTAAGATAGCAAATAAAGAATACTTTGTGAGAGAGACCTAAAGAGGCTCTGCAAGTGTAGAAAGAATATTTGTAAAGTTGAAGAGTATAGTGAAATCTCAGACAAACTCTGAGGACTAGACGTAGCCTAAGGTTTGCGGTGAACCAGTATAAAATCGCGGCGTCTATTCTCGAACCTTTATCTTTTAATTTTCTTGTTGTTAGATGAGTGGATTATATTACTTGCGATTGCATTACTTATCAACTTTAGTAAAGCGTTTTTTTGATCATCTAAATTTTGTAAAGAAATCCAAGAAATCTTAAAAGATTAATATTTTTGAAAAGATTACACAATTCAACCCCCCTTCTTGTGTTTTCTACATAGTATACATGATTTCTATATTAACAAGTGATTTACTTCACAATTTTTTTTGTAATTAGTTTCTTTTAAGTTATTTCTTGATCTTTTCACTTTTTGTTTCGTATTTGTGAGAAAAAAGGAAAATTTGACATGGACGAAAGTAATTCTTTTATGACTCTTATCCTCAATTGTATAATCAAGTTTGGACTGATCAACCTAACTTTAGTTATGGATGGGATAACCCACAAAATTACTTCCTTGATAGGATGTATGTTGCACAACAATTCTCGTATATACCAAAAGTTTCTTATATGAATTAGGTACATCTCTGGAAGATTTGCTTAATATTATGACTCCTAATAATATTCAACTTCAACAGAGTGTATAGGAGTTCTAGTAGGAAGTAAGGCAATTTCCACATGATACAGGGTCTAGTGTCCCATATTTGGAAAACCAACAAAACTCAAGTACTTCTCTAGAGGAATTAGTTAATGTTTTTGTTGCTAATGCTTTGCGATTATAGTAGGAAAGGATACAATTCCATCAAGAAACAAGTTCTAGGTTATAGAACTTAGCAAGCCAGATGGGTCTGTTAATGGAAGCTCTCGACCGCTTAGTTTCATAAGGTGAAGAAACACAACTATCGAAATATGAGGTGTACCTAAGGGATGTTAGCGCAAAGACCTTACAGAGTGAAGAGGAGCTTAAGAATATTGAATGGACTACTCAAGGAATTATTTGTGTCGAAGATGTTGAGGAGGAGCTCGAAGCTGAAAAAGATATATCTTTTAGCTCAAAGGTGAGTACTGAGTCCATAATTACTTTTGAGACTAACTCTTCAACTTTACATAGTAGACTGGAGGAATTAAACGAGGAAGAAAAAGGCAAAGATTCATTTGAAATATTTCCCAAGAGCATGGACTCAGCATAGATCAAGATTCTAAAGATAGGGCATATACTGAATATGAAGGATTATCAACTAAGGCCCTATCCTGAACTAGGTCACGTGGAAGTGGCTCAAACTATAGCACCTGAAGATCATAATTTTGTCACGTGAGGAGAGTATGGAGTCGAGCCAGCGACCTTAAACAAAGGCATTTCTTAGAGGCAACCCAAGGGAAGTAAATATCTTTTCTTTAAACTTTCTCTTTTCTTTTTTATGCATGTGCATTTTAGTTATTTATTTCATACTTGTTTTAAGTTTTCAATCAAAATGAGAGAAAGAATAAAAATACAAACAAACATTTGCTCGTTTTCTATTACTTCTAAGACCATATAGTCATTAGTGGAGAATGAATTGAATAGAGAATTTTATGGCAACTTAAGCTCTTTTACTTTTGTGATTGGTCGATATGCATTATATTTAGAAGAGTAGTGACTAGTGGTAGACAAAGCCAGTGAGATTTTGAGCTTAATAGACTGACACATCCATATTAGTCTCATTATCTATTGATGTGTGACCTTCATGACAAGTACATCCTGATTTTGCCTTAAATTTCTATTCGTGACCACATTTTTATCACATGCATTAACATGGACATGATTAGGCATTCTTTACTTTTCTGAACTACATTAGCCAAATAACCTGCCCTATTGACATGATTTCTCCCTTATTAAGCCTCCTTGAGATTTATTTGTCTTTTCTTTATGTATTAACGACAATACATGCTTTAACCCTAACCAAATATCCTTCCAAGCCTTAAAGCTAAAGGAACATTTGTTGATTGTTGAGTTTGTGGATATACAAAAGTATAAGTGTGGGGGTATGCAAATGTATGGTTTAGTTATAATGTTAGGTATACATATGTAACCTCTCTTCTGGAAAAAGAGTGGGTAGAGGCAGCAATCACTCTTACCTCAATTCAGGAAATCATGAAGTTTTGACAGGAAATGGTATTGGTAGCATAGAGTTGTAGATTTACAATTTTTCCCTTATAGCAGATCAAATGTCTTCAATGAATGTGATCATAAGCTTCAACAGTAGAAGAACCATTTCCTACGGATGCTCTATCAAGAAAGGTATGTGAGAAGAAGGCAACCATGACAGTGGATAAGGAAAATAGAAGAACTTTCTTACAACCTTCATTTTTAGTTATGTTGATTGTGGATTTGGTTATTTTGGGTTGGGAATATGATTGTTGGACATTTTGTGTTGCTAGCATGTTTGTTGGTGAAATTATGTTACTGGATAGAAGAGCTAGCTTTCTAAGGGTTCTTGGTCGGAAGTTTGTGAAGGAGTGTTGTTGGTATGGTTTGTTACACGGTTTGATCTAGGATCTTTATGAATTTGTACTACCTTATTCCTTTTGGTAGGTAAGAGATTTCTGTTTAGAAAATATCTAGTTGTGTACATAACATTTTCTTATTTGTATAAAATTTTATTGATTTACCAAAAAAAAGTTGGGATGTTATTTTATGTCTTATCATTGAAATTCTAATGTTTATGTAGTTTCTTTTAATTTTCATAAAAAAGAACCGAAAGAAAAGGAAAGAGAGAAAAGGAAAGGAAAAAGAAAAGAAAAAATGTTTAAATAAATGTATCAAAGAGGAAGTGCATATGTGTTGAAAAGTTTTTTTATAATTAATGCATCCTCTTAAAGTTATATTGAATGGGTTATTAGCGCTTGGATTTGAGTTATAAAACATTATTTTTTGTATTCATCATAGTTGATGTACACAATTGTGAGTGAATGTTGGCTTTTGCACTTGATAATAAATTGAGTGTTGCTTTTGTTTCACTAGCTTTGATGGCTTTCATGCAACTTTACCCAAATACATCTCACCTTACCTTTGCCTACATTACAACCTTGAAAAGTCCTTTGATCCATGATTTTGCTCGTGAACCTTAGTGGTGGAGAAATGAAATGATATGCAAAGTTGTGGAATGACATGATCTTGAATGGTGTCAAGTGTACCTGTGAACATATCTTGTTTAAAGGTATTGAATGTTGATTAATCATGAGTAAAACCTTGAAATGTTGAGTTCTTACCATGATTTTTGAAAGTCAATCATCTTTGCTTATGATTATGGATTCTTGGAAATATGGGAATTAAGTGAATGTTTTAGGTCTGTGAGCATAATTTTGATGTTTTGCCTGAGGATGGCCAAAAGCTAAGTGTGGGAGAAATTGATATGTGCTTAATTATTGATACATTTAACCGTTTACACTTAATGATTAATGATATGAAAGTGCTTAAGATACTCATTATAGTTCTTATATAGTTTTAGGTACAATTAGGAAGCAAAAGAGCTAAAGTGAGTCGAAAACACAATCTTTGAGTCATCTTTTTTAGATTAACATTCACTTGTCTCTGTGGAACAAAAAGAAGAAGGATTAAAGCAAGAGGAGACAAAAAAATGCATAAAGATGAAGAGTATACATTGTAGAAAATCAAGTGAAGTCATGAGAATACAAGTCACAACCATAACACAAAGTGTCATGGGCATGACTAGTGATGCACGACCATGACACAACAACTTCTTTTTGTGAGAATAGAAAATCTCCCAATATGATTTGATCTTTTGTTACCACTGTAGGTTTCATGCTAAAACAAACTATAGCAAGCTCCTTAAAAAGCTTATGAGCATCCTCACCTGCAATGAGTATTTTGTTGGACCCCGAACTTTTGGTAGAAATTAGAAATATGAAAATAAATTTTAAATGAGTATTTTGTATATGAATTATATTATAGATGTTTTGTGCCTTAAGGGAAGTGATAAGAAAAGAATTGATTGGTTTTGATGACTTTGAGGTTTTGAGGAAATATGTGTGTGTTATGACATTTAGAGTGAATATTTGGAGTTAATGAA
>JANZLC010000002.1:26169106-26195462 GCA_026413385.1 Erythroxylum gracilipes | reverse complement strand
TGTCTTTTCTTGATTCCTCTTGCCTCAATCCCCTTCATCAATGACAAAATCCCCAAATCAAATAGTGATTTCAATTGAAAAAACCCTAAAAACATAATCACCAAAATTGATCTTAGAAAACTCATACCCATACCATTCTTAAGCTATCTAAACCACAACCCTTTCAAAAACATAACAAATCAAAATGCCCTTACCTTGATCCTTCACCAAATGAGGAGTTTCTTGGCTTTAATGGAAGCTCTCATCTTCTTCCATCTTTTTCCTTCATGAATAACCATCAAAATCCTTCTTGAAATCCATGAAATGGAGAAACCCTAGCCTTTCTTCTTGCTTTCCTTCTCTTCTCCATGATCTCTCTCTCATTTCTCTCATTTTCTTGTTCTTTTCCTCCCAATTTCTTGTTCCTCCTTTCTTAAATAGCAAGACCACCCTTTTATTTACCAATATGCCATTAATAAGTGGAAAATGACCTTTATGCCCTTATATAATAGCCTTGTAACTTAAAAACTTAAGTGGTCTTCCCAATTTGCCCCTCATGCAATCTTGCCACCTTAATTCAATTAAATTCGTGTCATATGGTCTTACTCACATTAATATGCTAATCACTCACATAGAATTTAATAGAACTTCCTTCTAGACAAATGTTCCTCATAGTCTTAATTTTCTAATGACACCAAAATCATTCAATTTGGTTCCATAATCTAAACGTTATACCTCAAACATTTCCAAACTGTTCTTATACTGAAACAACATTTTGTGCTTAAATTCCATCAGAAAATTGACTTTCTTAGAGATTGAATTAGAACTTAATTTCAACAGACAATTTGTATCTTTATATCCTTAGTTTACTCCAAATCAAAAATAATCTCATTTAGATAACTAGAAGTCAAGTTATGGCTAAAACACCAGAGCATGCTCATTGAACATGTTTCAATTACATTTCCAGCTTTTAACTTCCAATATTTCACATATAATGCATCTTGTATCTAAACCATCTTTTCCATTTCTTTTCAATTCAAGAATTCTCCTTTTCTTGACACATGAATAATCATCAACAATTTCTTATTTAGTAGTCCTAACTTTCAAGAAAGGTTCGAACTCTAACACCAAGCTTCTGAACAACCAACATCCAACGCCCATCCATATTCTCACCCAACTACTCAGCTTCTCACGGCCCTAAAAAGCTAGTCACAGGTATGACATATTAAGTCACACTTGTGAGGCCTTCTCGCACCCTTGAGAGGCCACTCATAGGCGTGAGAAGGGTTAGGTATCCCATAATTGGCCAGGTGTCCCTCAATTAAACCTAGTTTTATTCTATAAAGGGAAATGTTAAATGAGATATAGGGGACAGACCCAACCGAAAATATTTTGCTCTCATTTCTCATTTATTTGTCTTCGTTCTTCAACACCGATAGTGGTGATGGAGAGGATGACCGATGATGAGAGCTTGAAGATGGAGATAGAAGGCTAACTTTATTAACACCAGTTCAGAGGTGCAATCGAGGCCGAGGAGCGCACTAAGAATATCATTTTTTTGTATCATTTTCTTTCCCTTTTTTAGATTGTTTACGTTATATTATATGGACTAATTGGGTATTGTGTGAGAAAGATTTTACTGCCCTATTGAATAGGTTTTCATGAAAACCCGATAAGTGTGAATTGCATCATGTTTTAGTGCTTAATTCGATATGTATTTAATAGTTAATTCAATTGTTTAGTATGTGTTTAGGTTATAATCATGTTTATTTCTTAATTATTTGTGTTTAAGTGTTTTTATCGGTTAGTACAAGTCTATGAGCCTAATTATTATGTTCAAAATTAACAAAGCTTATTGTTAATTCATGATCAATAGTCTTAAGAGAGGTGTAAAGACTATAATTCAATGATATCTGTGAAATTACGCTTAGGCCGAGATTAAACCAAAGAACAAGATTTCAATTCATTCATCAATTTTCTTACTTTGCAACTATTTAATTTGAGTTACTTTTACATTATCAATTTTACGTTAGATTCTAATTAGGATCGAACCAAACACCCCCTATTTTGCGTATAGGTATAATTTAGAAATGTAATCAGATTTAATCTCTGTAAGATCAACCTAGACTCATCACTCCTATAACTATAATCTAGTTATTTTGGTAGAGTTACGACGCGCGACAAATTTTAGAGTCATTGCTGGGGATTACTATCCTTTGCTTTTCTGAATTTATTTGTTTTGTTTTATTTGGTTATTGTTATTTTTATTTTTTATTAACTTCTTTTCTTATTTGCTTAGTTATGGTGTATGAAACGAACTTCTCACACTGTTGAATTGAAATTTGATCCGGAGCTAAAATAATGATACGCAAAGCGAGACGAAAAGATGTATAAAATTTCAAGGATTCATCATCATTTGATAGAAAACATGACTCTTCACAAAGAATTCAAATAGCTTTAGATTTACTTTCTGATTCTTCTAGTTATTCCATTTCTAATACTACTTCTAACATGGCTGAGAAAAATAATGATCATACTCTTAAACAGTTAGCTTCCCCATAATTTTAATCATCAAGCGTTGTGCATTGATTTTCCTGCTATTGATGTTGCTTTTGATCTCAAATCTGGTATAATTCATCTTTTGCCTACTTTTCATAGTATGCCAAGTGAAGATCCTCATAAGCATCTTAAGGAGTTTTATGTGGTCTGTTCTAACATAAAGCTAGTCGGGGTACAAGAAGAGCATAATAAGTTGAGGGAATTTCCATTCTTATTGGGAGACACTGCCAAGGATTGGCTTTATTACTTTCCCTCCAGATCAATTACCACTTGGAATGAGATGCATACTTTTTCTGGAAAAATACTTTCTTGCGTCTCGAGCTATGAATATTCGAAAGAAGATCTGTGTGATTTGACAACATCATGAGGAAACATTATATGAGTATTGGGAGCATTTCAAGAGGTTGTGTGCTAGCTGCCCATATCATAAAATCAATGAGCAGCTTTTGATCCAATATTTCTATGAGGCTTCCACAAGAAAGAAATATGGTAGAAGCAACAAGCGGAGGTACACTAGTGGACAAAACACCTATTTGAAGCCAGAAATCTCATTTCCAACATGGCTGCTAACTCCTAATAATTTACTATTCGAGAGAACCCCAACCATTAAAGGCTAATGAAGCTAGTACTGCCACATTAGAGCGACAAATAACTATGTTGACATCTTTTGTTAGGCAAATGGTAGCAATGGTACTCAACAAGTCAAATTATGTGAAATTTGCAAAATGGTAGGACATCCCACTGATATGTGTCCAACTTTGCAAGATACATCTACATAACAAATGAATGCTTTTGGACACAAAGGAATCCTAACTACCTATATACATAGAACTTAGGATGGAAGAATCCTCCATTCAACACCTATGGACAGCAAGGACAACAATAAGGTTCCTATCAACAACCATATCAAAGACAACCTCACCATCAAGTTTGGGACCTTCACTAAAAGAAATGATGAAAATGTTAACTTAGAATACCACTCAGCTCCAAAATAATGCCATACAATTCCAACAACAAACAAGAGTTAGCATTCAGAATCTAGAGAATCAACCGAGTCATATAGATATTGTGGTGAGCTGATTAGAGAATAAGAATTCAGGTAAGCTTCCTTCTCAAACAATTGTAAACCCGAAAGAGAATGTAAGTGCTATCGCATTGAGAAGTGGTAAAGAAATAAAGGCACTACTTTAGTGTAACGTCCCAGATCACCCGCTTACAGATATTGTCCGCTTTGAGCTTTGGCCTAGCCAAGCCCTCACAGTTTTACTTTTCCCGAGGCCTTCCCAGAAGGTCACCCATCTAAGAACTACTCTCACCTAAGCACGTCTGTAAGGGAGAGGTATCCGTATCCTTATAAGGCATACTTTGTTCTCCTCTTCAACTAATGTGGGATCTCACACTCTCCACCCCGTTAAGGCCAAGCCCTCTTTGGGGTCCAGCCCAGCTGGCACAACGGTTCGGGTATGAGCACTGATACCACTTGTAACGTCCCAGATCACCCGCTTATAGATATTGTCCATTTTGAGCTTTGGCCTAGCCAAGCCCTCACGATTTTCCTTTTCCCGAGGCCTTCCCAGAAGGTCACCCATCCAAGAACTACTCCCACCCAAGCACGTTTAACCTCAGAGTTTTGATAGGATCTGGTCCATTAGGCCATGAAAATTGTGTCTGTAAGGGAGAGGTATTCGTATCCTTATAAGGCATACTTCGTTCCTCTCTCTAACCGATGTGGGATCTCACATTTAGACTCCTATTATTAGTGATGATGAAGAATCTAAAAAAGAACTTGAAGTGCCTCTAAAAGAAGTAGAAGCGAGAACTTAGGTAAATTCTAAATCTCTTGTGGTTAAAAATTTTACTAATACTTTACTTCTTTTTTTTAATAGGTTTGCTAAATCGAAGAAAGAGGAGCAAGATAGGGATATTTTGGAGATGATCAAAGAGGTAAAGGTGAATATACGTCTAATTGATGCCATTAAGCAAGTTCCTTGATATGCTAAATTTCTCAAGGAGTTATGCACGTCTAATAGGAAATTGATGGGAGACGAGAAAGTAAGTGTGGGGGAGAACGTGTCCGCAGTAATTTAGAGAATGCTTCCCCTAAAATGTAAGGATCCAGGTACATTTACAATTCCCTACAAAATTGGTGATACTAGATTTGAAAAAGCAATGTTAGATCTAGGAGCTTCAAGTAATGTTATGCCATATTTCATTTACACTTTATTGAATTTGGAATCGTTGAAAGAAACATGTGTTATAATTCAATTGGCTGATAGATCAAATGCTTATCTCGAAGGGGTTGTAGGGGATGTTTTGGTGCAGGTTAACAAATTAGTTTTCCCAGCTAACTTTTATATGTTAACAAGGATGGAGAACCTTCGTCTAATTCTGCACTTATCCTTCTAGGTCGACAATTTTTGAAGACATCAAAGATGAAGATTGATGTGGATGCATAAACATTAACTATGGAGTTTGACGATGAAATTGTTCACTTTACTATTTTTGAATTTATGAAGTACCTTAGTTTTGTTCATTCTATTTTATCAATTGATGTCATTGATTCTTTGTCTTAAGAAATTTTTTATATGGATGGTAAAGATGAGTTAGAAGTCATTCTTTGTATAAGTTTAACGGAAAACATTTTGCAAAATTCTAACTTGCTTATTACATATCAAATGGAAGAAATTGTACTAGCACTGTATAATCACTTCAAACAATATCAAAAAGGTATATATTTTAAAATATTGAATTGCCAATATCTAAAATGAAATATTTACCTTCAGTTGTACAGGCACCTATAATTGAGTTGAAGCAATTATTGGAGCACTTAAAATGTGTTATTGGGAGTAGCAGAAACACTTTCGGTAATCATAGCAAGGAACTTAACCAAGCTTCAAGAGAAAAAGATCATTCGAGTGCTTAAGGACCATATCACAGCTATAAGGTGGACCATAGCTAACATCAAAGGTATTAGCCTTTCTACATGCATGCATCGAATTCTGTTGGAAGAAGGATCCAAACCATGAAGAGAATCACAAAGAAGTTTGAATCCTCCAATGATGGAAGTGGTAAAGACGGAGACCTTAAAGTCGCTTGATGTTGGTATCTAGATATCAACAATCAGGTTGATACTTACTCCTAAATTGCAGAGGCACTTTGTGAATTCAAGGTCACTAACCACCCAGGGCATTGTAAAACTCCCTGGATCTTTCAACTTGGACGGCATCTAACTGGTGACTATGGAACTATGGCTGCCAATTAAAGCTACCGTTTTGTTCTCTTCCCATATATGCTTCTTTAATAATATGTCCTTTAAAAATTTAGCATATTTGGGCATATGTTCCAAAGCCTTGACAAATGAAATATTTATTTGCAAAGTCTTTAGTTTTTCTACAAACTTCGCAAATTATGCATCTAATTTATTCTTTTGCAACCACTGGGGATATGGAACTTTGGGTAGGTAAAGTGGAGGAGCAACATAAGGTGGGTACTTACTCATATTCACTTTTGTCTCCTTTTCTTGGTCTTTCTCAATAGGAGGAGGGTTGCAACTTTCGTATTGTGGATGGTTCCAATTCTTTCTCACTTCAAAGTGTGATAGCTTTAAGTTGCTCCCTCGATTTTTCTTCAGAAGTGCTTAGGAGATTCCCCACATTTCGTGGACAAAATATTTGCCAACTGGCTCATTTGAACCTCTAAATGATGTATAGAGGAGGCATAATTCTTTATTAATATTTTTAATCTACCTTCCATATTCTTTTGAGCATCATCTAGGTTTCCAGTTTTTTATCCAATTTAACGTCCATGAAATTTGGTTTTTCTTGCTAGAATCCTAGAGGCCCTATATGTCAGAATTAACCTCCATATTGTTCAACCAAGAGAAGTTAAGGCGATTTCTCCACCCAGGGTTATATGTGTTTAATTAGGGATTGTTCCCTCTACCTTTACTGAACTGTGCTCCCATATAGTTAACTTGCTCTACTTCTTGGTCCTTCATCAAGAAGAATCAATAATGTTATGGTTGTCCTGTCCATATAGCTCACACCTTCTCTGAATAGCTTTTACAGGGGCTTATGAAGAAGCCTTCATATTGCTTAGTTGTCGAGTTAAGTTGTTGATCTTAGCCTACATCTCTGTTATTTGGTTGACTGTTATAGCTCCTTTATACTTTTGAAGGGTTATATGTTGTCAACGTTGTTCATTCGTCCACAAACAGCTATTACTGAGCATTTCTTCCAACAACTCCTTTGCTTCGGCAATAGTCTTTCGCATAAGTGATCTGCCCAATGCTACATCTATAGTATTTCTTGTAGGTGGATTGATTCTATTGTAAAAGGTTTGCAAAAGAAATTCTTTTGGTAGGTTGTGGTGTAAAAGGTTTGCAAAAGAAATTCTCTCACTCCTTGTAAAGTGATTCCCCATCACTTTATTTGTAGTTCGTGATTTCTTTCATCATCTTCATCTTCTTAGTGAGGGGGGAAATACTTGTTTAGGAATACACGTACCAATTGCCCCCACATTGTGACATTTGAGGGGCTTAGTGAGTGATACCAAGCTTTGGCTCTATCTCTCAACATGAATGGAAAACGCCTCATTCTAACAGCGTCTTCCGATATCATGTATCACATATTTCGAGGAAGTTTACAATATGTGCATTGGGATCATCGTTAGTCAGTCCATAAAATTCGACATTCATTTGAAACATATTCAATAGGGCCAATTTAATCTCAAAAGAAACAACTTGAACTGGTGGTCGGCTTACTTCTTAATTGGCAATGTTGAACCCCGATCTTATAAAGTCCATGAGGGTTTGAAACTGGTTACCTTGATGTCCTCCTTGATTGAGCTCGTGCTGAAATTCTTCCACCATTGGTTCCTCTTTTTCTTCTTCTTGGTGTTTGGCCCATCGAATGGCTCGTTCTATACGAGTGATGTCGAGTGCTAAGGTTTTCGTAGTCCGACTTGTTTCGAGTAACTCTTGTGTTAATGCAATTACATGGACATAAGAGTAATGAAAATGCCTTAAACTACAAGAACTAAACTAATCCTATTACTTCCCGGCAACGGCGCCAAAAACTTAGTGATAGACAAGTTTTACAATTTATAAGCCCTTAAAATATTGCAAGCACATAAGTCGTGGGTGTAGTATGTGAGGTGTCAATCCCTCAAGGAGTGGTGAACTAATTCAATTCTAAGTTATCTAAGGCCCTAAGAAGTATAAAAATGAAAATAAAAAGTAGATAGAAGAGTAGACATGTGAAGATAATTGGCAAAAAATTAATTTGTAAATTAACACGAAAAGAAATTAAATTAGGCTATACAAAATTCACAATGAGAAATCACACAAGAATTTCCAAATTATGAGAAAGGGGGTTTTCCTATCATTAATGCTAGTCATTTATGTGTTAATAAGGTGTCGATTCTAGCTATCGAAGGGAGGATTACTCTCTCTCAAGTTATAATCACAAAACCTAATTAATAATAGCTAATTAGGTTAAATAACGAACATGTAATCTTTCAATTATGAACAGCTCTAACCCTAATCAATTCTTAAGCTTTATAAAAAACAACCGAGTCTCACATAAGATCTTTCTCCGTATCATAACCGATTTGATTAATCGCGTTGTCTATTGGATCGCTTAACTCTCATTAACCCAACCCAATCATTTTGCATTCAATTCACTCTCTTGATTACTTACCGAAGCATAAAGTTACAAAAAATAATCATAACACCAAAATAATTAAACACAAAAATATCTAGATTAACATTAAATTAAGTCAAAATATCTAAAGAAATTTAGAACATCATGATCAAACTCAAATCCATCAACATATTCATATCAATCTCAACGTTCAAAGAAAAAGAACATAAAGATGAATGAAATTCTCATTGGAAAAGGATCAGGATGCCTCGAGAAAGCAGCAGCAGCAGAAGCCGGCTCCTCTCTTCTCTTCTTCCTCTTCTCTCTCTTCTTCTTCTCTCTTCTTGGAGTTTTCCCAAAAGTGGTAGATTAGAGAGCTACCTTTTAGGTCATTTATGATTCTTTATATAGTATTTTTTATTTAAGGTAAGCCCTAGGGTCTTTCTGTGCCCAAAAAGTCTGAAAAATCCTTCGAAAACTTAAGTCCAGAAGGTTGTCCACGTCTTCTATCGCGCAGGCCACGATCGTGGCCCAAGATTTTGCTCTCTGTCACGATCGTGGCAGAAGAAGCCATAATCGTGGCAGACTTTCCATACTTCTGACACAATCGTGGCAAATGGGCCACGATCGTGGACCTGGGTTGGATTATGGGCTTCCTCCAATTTTCCTTCGTTCTTCGATATTTAATCTAAAACACTAACAAATATGTCAAGGCACCTCAAATACACAAAATTTAAGCTCAAAAGCATACTCTAACCCATAAAACACTAAAAATTCAAATGTCTAACTAAACAACACAATCATAACATAAGCATGCACTAATTATTCAATTTAACAACTAAACACATACTAAACTACCCACTAAAATATTATGTAATCTACTGCTATCATCTTACATCATTAGGAATAGAAACTTTTAGGGCATCAAAGAACAACCTAATTTTTCATTTTCACTTAACTAGTTACTCATCTTGAGGATACCTCTAGATTAGGAGAAGAAGATTAAGATTGGTAAAAGGAGGAAATTTTGGCTCTAGCTCGGAAACTGGAACGAATTACGATTTCTTTATAAGCTCTAAGGTATATATAATCTCAAGCTTTTGATCCCTTTTCTCAACAAAAGTGGCTAAGGTGATTAGGGATGCGGATTGGCATTGTAGGTATGAAAGCATATAACGGAATCGACCCTAACTTGTAGACCAAATGTGGACCAGGAAGACAAAATAACTTAGGGGAGACATAGCTTTAAAGCTTTCACCAATTAATCTTGTCTATCCTAGAGAAGCTTAGTTTGGCTAAAAAAATAGCTCTTAAATGCTCATTTATATTTTCAGTTGGCAAATTAGAAACGAACTTTAAACCTTGGGAAAAGTTAAAAGGGATTGAATAGATAATTACTTATGTCAGTTTTGCAAGTAAGTCCTTGAAACACGAGAATATCTTCTCCTTCAGTGTGTCACTATGCTTAGTTTTTCTAGAGCCAGGCTTAGGACAAACATAGAGAACTATAATTTGGTCACACCTTAGCATATTTCTTATCATGGGTTGAAAACGTTAAATTCACCTGAAAAGACAGTGTAAGTGGGGGGAGATTATGCTTTATAGAAGGACAGCAGCCACCCCTTAAAAAAAAAAAAAAAGAGGACAGCAGCCACCCCTCAAAAAAAAAAAAAAAAAAAGGACAGCAGCCAAAAGCAAGTTCTAAAAATTTCTACAATAAGGTATCAGAGACCAATTAGTTGCCAAAAAGCTTATAGGTGAGAACTGAATAAATAGCACATGAACGAGGAGCATATCCTGGCTCCAGTAAGGAGATTTTCAATTTGTCGTAAGTGTTTTTGGATTAACTTAAGACAGTAACCTCGAAAGTAGCTGTAACTAATGTGATATTTTTTAATCTAATTTCTTTTATTTTTTAAAAAAGAAAATCGAACCGTAACTCTTGTTAATAGGTATGAAAAGCCAACCATGACAAGGGAAGCGGAAATATGGAAGCACTCTATCTTCTCCTCTCAATTACCTCCACGTTTCTCACCTCCAGCCTTTTATCTCTACTCCTCCTTATACGTACTATCTTCAAGAGCCTCCGTGACGTCTCCACTGCCTCAGCCGTCAAAACTTCACCGCATTCGGTCTATCTCTATGAAGGCACAGTTTGGCACGAGCGCCGCCGTCCTGTCCGTCACTCGTTTCAGTACTCTGTCCGCTATGCGCTTTTTGACCTCGACCACGCTCCGCATCCCCCTCCCGACCATCTCTCCGCCGATGATGCTCGACGGGTTACCTGCACCGATGGCCCAGTGTTAGTAACTGCTTGCTCTCGAGTTTAAACACATTAACAAGAAAACTTTGCTTTACAATTTAAGCACGTTGCGTCATAAATATCCGCTCCTTAATTTGAAGCTCAGTTGAAGCAGAACTTTCTTTAAATGCACAGTTTCGATTTATGGATTCTATTAACGAACAGATTTAACCTGAAAACTTTGGATTATTTGTTTCTTTAAGCGATGAAGCAGTTGCGTTAATTATTAATGTAATTAAGGAAATGTTGAAACCGACTAAGAGCCCTGAACTTTTGCACTAAAAACCAGTTTCCTGTAGAATAATGAAATGAAATTAACATTTTATTTATTGTTGGATTCTGGTCTATGTAGTTTACATACATTCTGCGATCTCTCCTGTAAGTTATACATTTACATTCTGTTCGCACAAATGCACCAATTACATTTGATCCAATTACTAGTCTTAAATTTTTTTATATAATCACCAAATGTTCATTTCCGTACAAATGCTTTAATTGTTGAAGCAGTTCTTCTACATTCTTTTTTATGGTTTTGTGTCACTCAAATCTGTACTTCCACAACATGCATTTCAGCTAACGATTTCCTTGTGCTTCTTAATTTGTTTGGAATTGGGCAATCCTTTGGCAGCCTTCTGTTGACAATACCTTCTAGTGTGGGTTATGAGCAAAATCCACTGAGCTTGTATTATTGCTATGACTTGGATGGCACTGAACAGCATTTGTCAAAGTGCATAGCTGAGGTTTGTGCTTGAAAACTAGTCGCTCATTTGAAAATCCTTCTATACTTTGCACTTCATATAAGGCCATCTTTAGTACTTTTTTTCTCCTACAATAAACGAAGTATAGCGCAGATGTTCTTTTGCTTTACATGGAATATAATGTCGACGCTGGTAATTCTAAACTCAGAAGCTAACTTTTTTCTGGCTGTTCTAGTTACAATGAATTCGTATTATTTTGGACTGAGGGTCTAAGCCCTCTCAGAGCAGCAACCCTTAGTCTATACCACGAATTGGAGCCTTTGAAGAGAAGAACTAAACACAAGAATAGTTCACTGTTTTTTTTTTCTTTTAATATTTTATACTTAGACAAGTGAATACCTAGATCTCGTTGTCATGATTGCAAAACATTTGTTGGTATTTTATTGCTTTGGAATCTGAGAGCATCACAGCTGGTAGGAATCACGCATCATGTTCCTGTTTAATATCTCTTTGGTTTGAGTTTTAAAACTATGAAATTCTTTATGTACTAGACTTCTTTGCTGATTTTGTCATTCTGGTTTAGGTAACAAATACACCATGGGGAGAAAGGGTTAGGTTTGTTTTCAATCCAAATTCAGATTTAGTGGCAAAGCCATTGCATGTCAGCCCTTTCATGGTATATCTTATTCTTGGCCTTACTCTTTGTAGCTATTCGTTTTTCATCACGTTAAGTTGCTTATTACATGTCTTTTGTATGTTGTTCCTATACTTTTCAACAGGACAAATGTAATGCATGTTTACAACCCTATTGATTGATTGACTCTCATTTTCTATTGATGTATAATGTAAACATTGAAATGTTTTAATTTCGTGTCAATGAATTCATTCAATCCAAAAACTTTAGCTTTTTGACATAGCAGAAAAATACTGTAAATACTTGAACATATCGATTTGCCCTGATTTGAGAACTTCACCATCGTTTTTGTGCTTTCCATGACTGAAGCATATTTATTGTATCCGACATTTTTCTTTTATCAATTAACTGGAATTTTAGGACTTGTTGTCAGTTGGCAATTTCCTAGTCTGTCATTAGCACATAGCTTTTATCACGTAGGGTCTGTGCATGTGTTCTTTCTGTGACTATTGTTTTGGGAGGCACTCCTATGACAGCACATACTTCTGTAGGTGATCTAATCCGTGTCAAAATTAGACAGCGCACATTGCTTTTGTATTCATACTCATTCCTTCATCTTCTCATGGTAGTTTCAGAATTAAGGAAATCGTAGCATTCATTTCGTCATACAATCGTTGCTCTTTAAAATAATATTTTGGGAAAGTGCAGGATATGCTAGGAAACTGGAGCATCAGCACAGCTGTTCCTGGAGATAGTTTATCTGTTTTTATTTCTGTTCAACATCCTGAGCTAGGTGACTATTTTGTGGCTACACTAAAAGCCAAACGAATATCCTCAGTTCTAGTCTCTGATCTGGATATGTTCTTCTGGTTGATGCCTCATAAAGTTGCACTCTGGATTTATTGGCATGTAAGTCGACCTACTGAAGTTACACCAGTTAAATTCTTGAGTTAGGGATTATTTCTTTGTACTCAACTCTTCATCCTCTATTTTACTTGCCTAAGGCCATTCACGAACGGCACCAATAGAAGCCAATGCATGAATTTGTCACCTGGAGGATCCATGGGACAAATTTCTGGGCATAAAGTTAGCCAAGCAACTTTGTCATAGGATTTTAGTTAGTCTACGTACGTGCTGTATATATATAGATGGTCCAGTTATTGTTTGTAGAAATTTTCTTAATAAGCCTGGTTTTTGGTGTATCAAAATGATTTTGTGATTGTAGCAATCCTTGTTTTCTCTCTAAAAGAAATTAATTTTCTAGTCCTGTTTCATTCACCATATTTTTTTATTTCATGTAGGCTCTTAAACTTTGGTGGAAAAACGTGCCATTTATTCAGCATCCAAGGTGTAATAATCCTGCATATCGGGAGGAAGCTTCTATACGTGATCGAAAACTTCAATGTGGTAAGGCTGTTGAAGGGGACAGCAATGGAAGTTTGAGACCGGAAGAAGGCCATCCAGGAAATTTGGCTGTGCGTTCATTCAAGTGGAGGGATGCTAAGTGGCCTTGGTATTGAACTATGAATATGAACAGTTACGAAATATATAACTTTGTTAGTAAATGTAGTTTTTTAATAAATTTGTTTTGCCAATTATTCAAATAAGAAATTTCTTATTATTAATAATTCTCCGTAAACAAGTGGTAAATTATAGAATATCGCAAAGAATAATAGTTGCAACATACCTCTTCTCTACCCAGCCTTTATTTATGAGTTGTTGTGATTTATGTAGAGTTGTGGAAGTAACTAATCCCTTTTATGTATTCTTGTCTGGTCACGTCATTTGTTTACCACATGACAGTTTGTCTCTTTCAACCCCAACCTTTTGCCCTCTTCTTCTTTCAGTATTCTCCTGTTCATCTTACCCCAGCTTTGTGTGACTTGTCCTCTTCTCGTACCTAGGTTGTCTCTCTACCTTCACCACCTTCTTGCTACCCCTATCATTCCTTTCCCTATGACTCCTCCTCCATCTTATATTTTTCTTCCTCTAGTCTTGCTTCCTCTTATCTAGTACTTTCGTCCTCCCTCCCGCTTCCCCAAGTTCCTTATTCCTCTTCTCATTCTCTCCCTTAAAACATTTCTTTGTTCATGGTTGTCAGTGATGACTATCTTTTCCACCCGTTGAGGTTTTTACCCCTCCTCTTTTAGACGGTATCTCAAAGATCTCAAATGGTCTCGTATTTTGGTTAGTTAGTTCGCAGACATAGTCATGCTTTCTCCTTAATCAAAAGGTGGGCTTCTTACAACCTTTAGTTGGTTTGGACCTAAGAAAATATCTATAAATGAAATGTACAACTACTTTTTAAAATATAACTATTCTTCAAGCTTGTTGGGAGTTCTTGAAATAGGTCATTGGAGATGCAATTCGATAATATGCTACTATATCAACTGTTGTCGAAAAACTAATTTGCTTAGATGAAAACACTGCCGCCCTGAAGAAAATGTATTTGCTCAAATCTACCTAGAGGTTTATTCGTAAAGTATTTTCTAGAGTCAATCAAAATCCACAAACTTGATGATAAGATTATTCTTGTTGAAGTTAGTTTGGGTTATTAATGGAAGCTTAGAAGCAATCGGCCACCTAGGGAGTGGAAAGAAATTAATATGATGTTTAATAACGGGAATTATGAACAACTTATGGGATTTTATTCTAAAAACTTAACTCATGATACTAAAAGCACCACTTAGATGAGCCACGAATGAAAGCTTAATTGAAATTGTCACCAGCCATTATAGTGATCATCTTTTGGAAGTAGAATCCACAAGGCTCCACTTTTTACCGTTGGGGTTAGAATAAAGCAATAACACCAGTAAGAGACCCCCTTCATCCTCCCTATCACATTCCAATTGTAGGTCACAAAAGAGCATGGACTAGTTGATCCTTTTGTTCCTAGTAAATCTAAAAGGAAAGTTGATAGCAAACCTAAGAGAAAGGTTAATACTAGCTCATCATATACCTCCTTTTAATGTTAATTCTTGCATAGAATGTAAGGGTATTAACTTAGACCACTAAACACTACATTATAAAAGAAATTTTGCATTTCTTACATCTACCAACCGTGGGTCTTTTGGAAACCAAAACAAAGCTTAGAAGATGCACATTTGGTCCATTGTTATTGATAAAAATTGGCTTGTTTTGAGCAATCATCAAATACTATAATGAAGGATTTAGACGACCCAAGATTCCTCCGGGGTGATTACTTTAGCCCCTTATCAATCTAATCAATTTATCCATCTTAGTTTAACTTTAATACAATTGATGACAATGACTCTTTTTTCATCCTTCCATAAACTCTTTTAAAAGGAGGAATCTATGGTTGAACATCTCCAACATTAGCATTTGTATTGCTACTCCTTAGTTTTTTGTGACTTTAAATCTATTATTTACTTATATAAAACTGATGGCTAGTTAGGTAGCCACTAGTTAAGGAACCTCAAATTATTCGTTTTTATTTCTTTTTCTAGCCCCACTAACTTAAGAATAAGACCATTTTACTTGGAGCAACAAACAACATGATAGTCTCTTTCATAGGAAAAAGCTAAACAAAGCATTTGAAACAACTTTTAGTTGAATGATCTCCCATCCTCTAGTGTAAAATTCATCAATCACCTTTTATCTAACTATAGGAATATTGAAGTTTTCTTGGGTCTTTTCGAAAGGTCCCAATATTCTTCTTTATCTAATGAGCATGAATTGCTCATATATTTTGCTTAAAATTTTCTTTATGTTTTTATCCAAATTACCTTGTTTAAATTGGATTTATGATTTAATGTTCATAAATTATACAATATTTTATTTTTCATGTAAAGAAGTTTCTTAAAGAATAATTTTGGCCAAAAATTAGAGGAATTTACAAGAAAATTTGTAAAGAAAATAAAATTTTTGGCTAAACACATCCTAGGCACACTTATGTGTTAAGGCATGTTGTAAATTAGATAGAAATAAGTGGTTAAAAGATTAAACACGGTTTGACACATAATTATGTGTCAAAGTGTGTTCTGTACTAAAATTTTAATGAATAAGATATAACCTTTGACACGCTCGAGTGAGAACTTATATGACATGAAGAAAGAAAAAAAGAAAAACAAATTAGAATATAAGCATTTATAGCATATGTTCTACTTAGGAAAGATTTGTTCAGAGAGATTGTGATACATGACTTAGCATATGACCATTTTGAAGATTGTGTTTGCTGTATAAAATTCATTTTATAGAGAGGCAAAAACATATAAAGTTAAGGAGTCTTAGTTTACTTTAACATATTTTTATCTTGTAATTGTGGTTAGAGTCATTTAGGGATGAAGAGCAATACAACTGTCTTTATAAGATAAAGGATTAATAATAATTCTAACGCAACAAATCAATCAAATGATTGAAATCATCTTTAAGGGACACCTTGCAATGATAAACTTTTGTTAATTTTTGTATGAATTAATTCAATTTTCTATGAACGAGTTTAACAACGGGAAATATTAGCGTTGTTTTCAAAGATTATTAGAAAAAATTAAAAGCCTAAGCCTGATATTTATCTGCATATAGATATTGTTAGAAGAACCTATATACAAATTAACTTAGGACCTAATATTAAGGATTGAATGAGGTACTAAGAGTGGTCCTAAACGATGTTTTTTCTAATAAGATGACCTTTAAAGATATTTAACAAATATTAAGGCTTTTTAAAAAAATTTAATTAGATAGGGATATCATGTAATCATTCTAGGGATAAACTGTTATATAATGGGAAGTGAAAATTTAGTACATTAGAATATTTCTCTTGTCTAACAATAGAATCCCTAAATAATTGAATAAAGTTCATAGTATGAAATTAGGAGGAAATCTATTCTAGATATTATTATTATCTAATTTCTTATTGATTACTTGTTTAATTTGTTTTCAATGGTATTTCAATCTAGTTAGTTTTATTTATAAGTTTTAATCCAAAAAATCCCTTTTATTATTGATTATATAATAGTAGTATGGCTAGACTTAGTAATTATATTGTTCCTTGCATGATCGACTTCCGCTCATCACTACACTTGCGTAAAATGATAGGTCCACTTGCTTGTAACTTTATGTTATGATAGTAGAGAAAAATATCAATTAATATCAATGAATCTTTTCATGGTCATAAATTATACAAATGCACTTCGAATCTTAAAAAAGTAAAGAGGCAATGGTACACAAAAACTCTATAGATAACTTTCTCAATGTATTAGAGAAATAGAAGCTATAAAAGTACAACGAAGTATTGAATGATCATAATTTGCTAAAAAAAATCTAGAACCAAATAGTTAAGAAATAGGGATAATAGCAAAAACTTTTTCACAATTTTATTATTTTGCATAAGTTTACTAACAAGACCATTTATTTAACTAATAAACAAGGAAGGTCTATACAAGCCAATAGGAGGATAAGCTAATGGCCTTCAAATACTTTAGAAACATCTTAGGAAGAGATATGTTGATGCTTTTTTTTACCACTAAAGTTTTTTTATCATTAAATATTAATCTCAACCTAAGGTAAGTGCTCTTATTGTTTATTAGTAATACAATAGCGAAAATATTGATTCCATAAGGAAGTGGAAAGAATTCAATAAAATTTCTTACGATTTGTGCTAAAGAAAGGAGGAATGACAATTTTCCTCGATGAAAGGAATGAGTTGATTCCTACAAAAACGGTCACTGGATGGAGATTATGCATTAACTATAAGAAGTTGAATGATGCAACTAGAAAGGATCACTTCCCTTTTCCCTTCATTGATCAAATGGTGGAACGTTTGGCAGAACATATGTACTACTGCTTTTTGGATGAACTTTTAGGTTATCTTCAAATTCCAATTGCTCTAGAAGATCAAGAGAAAACAACCTTCACATGTCTCTATGGTACATATGCCTATAAAAGGATGTCGTTTAGGTAGTGTAATGTACCTACCATATTTTAAAGGTGTATGATGACTATCTTCGATGATCTAATCAAGGGCATAATGGAGGTATTCATAGATGATTTTTTTTGTCTTTGGAGATTTAATTGATCTATGCCTTCATAATCTACAAAAAGTACTGAAAAGAGGAGATAAGACAAATCTGATGTTAAATTGGAAAAATTGTCACGTTATGGTGTAAGAAGGTATAGTTCTAGAACTTAAAATTTCTCACCGAGGGATCGAAGTGGATAAGGCCAAAATTGAAGTTATAGAAAAGTTAGCACCTCCTTCTTTGGTTAAGGCAATAAAGAGTTTTTTAGGTTATGTGTGCTTTTATAGAGAATTTATTAAAGACTTCTTGAAAATTGCTAAGCCCTTAACTAAGTTGTTACAAAAGGACATACATTTCACATTCACTAAAGAATGTTTAGAGGCTTTTAACATTCTAAAAGAAAAGTTTATTAAGGCCCCAATTATTATTACACAATATTGGAATCAACCCTTTAAATATATGTGTGAAGAAAGTGACTTTACAGTGGGAGCAGTACTCGGACAGTAGAAGGATAAACATTTTCAACCAATCTACTATGCTAGTAAGACTTTGACGGTTGCTCAAGAAAATTACATGACGACACAAAGGAGTTACTATCTGTGGTTTTTGCGTTCGATAAATTTTGATCTTATTTAGTATTGTCAAAAGTTGTTGTGTATAATGACCACTCGGCATTGAAATACCTGTTGAATAAACATGATGCTAAGCCTCGGTTGATTAAATGGATTTTCTATTATAGGAATTTGATTTAGAGATCAAGGATAAGAAAGGGGCAGAAAACCTGGTAGCAGATCATCTATCAAGCCTAGATACCTTCCTAAACTGGAATCCAAAATTGGAAGAATTGAATGAATAGGGCATTGAAGTTACCTTCCTGGAAGAACATCTTTATAATGTGGAGGAAGTAAGGGAAACTGAGACCCCTTGGTTTGTAGACATTGTGAATTATTTTGCAGCTAGGGTCTTATTGAAAGGTCTGTATTATTAACAAAAGAAGAAATTCTTTACTAATTTGCGGGATTATTTCTAGGAAGACTCATATTTGTTCCACATTTGTGCAAACCAAATAGTAAAGAGATGTGTACCTCACTTGGAATGGTGGAAGATTTTACACCATTGTCACATACGACTTATGAGTGGTCACCATAGTGCAAATAGGATGGCCTAAAAGATGCTTAGAGATATGTAGCTTCATGTGATCAATGCCAAAGATCGGGAAATGTGTCTCACCAGGATGAATTACCCCAAAATTTCATTCTTGTTTGTGAAATATTTAACATGTGACGTATTGATTTCATAGGTCCATTCCCAAATTTGTTTGGTAATAAATATATCCTAGTAGTAGTGAATTATGTCTCTAAATTGGTGGAAGCACAAGCTCTACCAATTAATGATGCTAAGGTGGTCATGAAATTCCTTAAAGGTATATTTTCCCATTTTGGCACACCTAAAGTGATTATCAGTGATATGGGTACGCATTTTTGCAATGCACAATTCGAAAAAGTGCTTAAAAGATACAGAATTAATCATAGAATTTCCACCCCATATCACTTTCAAACTAGTGGCCAAGTTGAAGTATCCAATAAGGATTTAAAGCAAATTTTGGAGAAAACTGTCAAGCATTAAAGGAAGGATTGGTCAACTAAATTAGATAATGCTCTATGGGCTTATAGGACAATGTATAAGACACCAATTGGCACTACACTCTATAAGTTGGTATATGGAAAAGCATGTCATCTCCCGGTTGAGTTAGAACATAAAGCATATTGGGCTATTAAACTCATGAACTTTGATCTTCAAAGTGCAGGTGAAAAGTGGAACTTCCAAATTAACAAGCTGGATGAATCACGGCTTATTGCTTATGAAAATTCTAAGATCTATAAGGAAAGAGCCAAAAGCTATCACTACCGAATGATTAAGCAATCCCGAGAATTCAAGAAGGGAGATCAAGTTCTCTTGTACAACTCTCGCCTACAATTATTTCCTATTAAGCTTAAATCAAGATGGTTGAGACCATTTGTTGTAGAGAACATATTCCTATACGGCATAATTGAGGCGAGTCATCCGCACAAGGGTACCTTTAAGTTTAATGGCCATCGAGTAAAGTTATATCTTGGGGGAGCTTGATGTTAATAACAAAATATCAATTTAACCAAGCCACCTTGAGTACAACAGATACATCGAGCTAAAGATGTTAGATGTTAAGCAAGCGCTCCTTAGGTGGTAGCCCAAGATTCAGGATTTTTTTGTAATATTACTTTCGTATTTTTATTATTTGATTGTTTTCAATTACGTTTTTTATTGTTATTTCCTTTATTTCTTTTTATCCTTTCTTTTTCTTTTATTTTTGCAACGATAAGTTAGCATTGGATGGATCAAAATCAAGAAATTACCAAAATAAGGAAAGAACCAAACAACTCTCTCACTTGCATATTTTATTATATTATATACATTGAGGACAATGTCCAATTTTAAGTGTGGGGATGGATTTATTGAATTTTAAACTAATTTCTTCAAGTTTATTATAATTCTAATTATAAGTTGTATTAATTGATGTCTTGAACTAGTTGAGATCTGTCTATGAATACTATATTTCATCGTTGAATATTGATTGAATTGATGTGCAATAGGATGATGGTTTGAATGGAATAAATTTTCTAAGTCATATTTTTTGTAATCATTGAAATTTTAAATTTGAATGAAATTGCATACTATTTACACATACATATACCCAATTTTTTCATGAGCTTTTGAGCCTAAGGAGCAATTTTGCAAAATTTTTAAAGCTTTTGTTATTCTTTCATGTGTTTTATCATTGTATATAGTAGGATAATTCTAGAATTTGCTTTATTATGCATGTTGAGACCATATTTGTGAAAATTAGAAGCATTAATGTTGTGCCAAAATAAGTTCTAAAAACCTGGGCTATCCCACTCGCAAGTATACGAGATAATTGTAGTTAAATACCTAAGGTCGTCTCTCATAAAGATGAAATCGATCCACTCAAATTAACTTTGAATAGAAACAAATGCAATCCTAAATATTGTAACCCAATTTATTAAGAAAAAATTTGAAGAAAATAAAATTAAAAAAAACTAATTTAATTAGAGGTAAACAACAGTTGATCAATCAATGTAATGAGCTTTTGAGAAATTAATTTCACTAACTTATTCTCCTATGCATTACTAAGGAAAATTAATTGAATAATTGTCTTGCTAAAATTAACACTTAGGTTTTAAAATCAAATCAAATAATAAACTCGATCTAACTTTCATATTCAACAAGTTTAATATCCAAATCAATTATTTAAAACCAACTCATAATTACCTACATAGGTTAATATATTTCTAATTCATAACTTAAGAGTCTATAATTTTTTGATCTAATATTAAATTTCTTCTCTTGATTCTTCGTTTAAAATCAAAATAATGCAAAAGTTGGCCAAACTATTACATCCAATAAGTTTAAAAATTATAAAAATTAACAAGACGATCAAATAATAATTTAATCATGCATAATCGATTAAATCAGATCCATTAATTCTCAAGAATAAATAATTAGCCCATAATGGAATAAAAATTATTCATCATATTCATTAAATTCAATCCCATTTTTAATGGTAAACAAAGAAATAAATTTAATAAATAGAAGAAATAAATTTAACAAACAAAATTAAAGAACTCTTGAACGGGGAAGAGTTAGCGGTGAATCTCTTACCTAATGTATTTACCCTCTGTTTTTACCCAACTGGCTTTGCTCATGCTCCCTGGCATCTATCTGCCCACGCTTTTTGTCTTTGTTGTATTCTATTCTCTCTAAGAAATTGTTGCTCACACCGATCTCCTTTTTCTTTCTATAAACTGCCTCTGTTTATAAAGAGGGTCTAGGGTTTAATCCGTGTTCTTTTAGCTGTAATCCTGCGTGATTGCGTGATTTTCTCAATGTAATTTGCAAGTATTGAAATTTTTCACTAGAGTGACAACTCCTTACACTTGGGTGACACCTCCTCTTACTCTAGTGACTCATCCTCTCACTCGGGTGTCTTTTGGCCCAATTTCTTTCTACTCCTTTTCTTCCAATATTCACAAACAACTCCACTTAACTAATTTCATTCAATTTAGATTAAAAGACAAGAATTTTTAACCAAAATCATAATATAAAAGCTACCAAAATGAATAAAAATTAGACACAATAAGTCTCCTACACTTAAACTGTGCTTGTTCTTAAGCAAAATTGAGAAAACTAAACTATCAAAAGAACAAACATTGAAAACAATAGTTTTCCTAGGTAATAGTCAAAGATATCAAAAATCATTTTAATAAACATAACCTGAGAGCTTGAAACTCATAATACTCCATGAACAAGCTATTCTCCTTATACTTTAGCCAAAAGTAACAAGTACTTCAATTCAAAGAACCATTAACAAGTGTGATAAACACTCACTTTACTCTACATCCTCTCAAGCATTCAAAGGTAGTATATATTCACTCATCATTCATTTCATGTAAGGAAACCACTATAAGCTTGCTTACTAATCTAATCTCCACTACTCATATCAAACACAAACATCAATCTAAAGATCTTTATTTGTTTGTTGAAGTGGGGTCGGGCTAAGGGTAGGAAAAATGAAAATCAAAGGTTAAGATCACATAACTAATTAAGCATTTAAAATAATATCGAACAATGAAGCATAAAACACTCAATTCTTTCCTTTCATTTGACAAGATTAGCACTCCCCTTTTCTTCTCTCTGTCTCTTTTTTTCGTTGTCTCTCCTATTTCTTTCATTTTCTGTTGTCTTTTTTTTTCCTCCTTTTCATTTCTTTTTTTCTTTTCTTTTCTTTTTATTTATTTATTTGGAATAAGGAGATCAAGTGTAGAAAAGGAAAAACATAGAAGAGAGGTACAAGTTGTTACAACCATACCCATTCCTAACTCAGTAGCCAACTATATGTTATGATTCCCCCACATTTGTTCAAGCAATTATTCCCTAAATCCAGTCATATCATTTCAAATGCTCAATTCGCCCTTATGGTAGGTATAATGAGGAGGATAAATAATCAAGTTTAAGGAAAATATTTTGGGCTTAAAGAAAGAAAGGGTTTCATGTTAAGCTCAAAGGGGGCTCACTAAAGGTAAAATTATGCTGGCTTTTTAAGCAAAAAAGGGTAAATCCTAATTGCATTCATCACTACTCACGTACTATGTGGGTCTCTCAAAGTAATTGATTATACTATTTTCTTCTCAATTGCTTCTTCCCAATATGGTTTTATTTAGTGGCCATTCACTTTAAAGATTGCCTTTATTCTCGAATTTTCCAGTTCCTCGGCACCTACTAAAAATAATTTCCTTCACAAATTTAACAATAATATTAGCATCATTAGTTCGAGTGGGTATTGCTTCTACCAATTTAGACAAGTAATCAACTGTAAGGAGTATATACTCAAATTTAAAAGATTTAGGAAAAGGGATCATAAAATCAATGCCCCAAACATCAAATAATTCAACATTCAATTGGTTAGTTAGTGGCATTTCATTTCTTCAACTTATATTTCCAGTTCGTTGTCATTTATCACATTTTAAGCAGAAGAAATGAGCATCCTTGAGCAAAATGGGTCAATACAAACCGCTTTGAAGAACTTTGGAAGCAGTTTTTTGCCCTCCAAATTAGCCTCCATAGTATGACAAAAGGTCAAGACACTTACCTGCTCTTCCTCTATAACGAATCTCTGAATGATTTCATCTTTTAAAATCCTATAGAGCAATGGATCATCCTAAAAATAGTACCTGCTTAAGTGAAGAAATATTTTCCTTTCCTTAAAAATCATGTTAGGTCTCAAAATGCCACAAGTAAGATAATTCACATAGTCAGCAGAACAAGGCACTTTACTAATAACAAATAACTACTCATCTAAAAAGTTCTCAACAATTTCTTGTTTCCTTTATTGTTCAAGAGTTTCCAAGTTAGGAGCCAACCTAGACAAACGATCTGTAAGAACATTATCACTCTCATTTTATCTTTTATTTCCACATCAAACTCTTGTAACAAAAAAATCTACCTAGTTAACTGTGATTTTGGATGAGTTTTGGTCAAAACATATCTAAGAGCTGTATGATCAACTTTTGACCTAAAAAAAAGATCTAAATTTTTTCAATGCAAAAAATCACCACTAACAATTCATTCTTAGTGGTTGTGTAATTTATTTATGTATCACTCAAAGTTAGGTTGACATAAGAAATTACACACAAAGATTTCTTAACTTTTTAGCCCAAAATAACTCCTATGATAAAATTGGAAGCATCATAAATAATTTCAACAGTCAAAGACCAATTAGGTGCTACAACAATCACTGCAAAGATTAATTTTTCTTTAAGAATGTTAAAGGCCTTAAGGCATTCCTCTTTAAAATCAAAATGGACATCTTTTGCTAATAGTTAACATAAAGGACAACTTATCGTAGAGAAATCTTTGATAAACCTCCTATAAAATTCATCATGTCCTAGGAAACTTCTAATACCCTTGACAGAAGTCAGTGGTGGAAGTTTTTCTATAACTTCAATTATAGCCTTATCAACCTCAATTCCCTTTTTTGACACCACATGACCTAATACTATCCCTTGTTTTTACCATAAAATGACTCTTTTCCAAACTTAAAGTCAAGTTGTATTTAATACATCTTTCAAGTACTCGAGTCAGTTTATTTAAACTATCATCAAAGGAGGCACCAAATACTGAGAAACATCCACAAATATCTCGATAAAGTCCTTAATCATGTTTGAAAAATGGAAAACATACACCTTTGAAATTTTGAAGGTGCATTACTGACAGTGCATGTCGAGTGCACTGCATAATTTACTTGACTCTGCAAACTAAAATTTGTAGTTATGGTAAGTCGGGATCGAATCCACAGGGAATGTTCGGTTAATTTTCGTAACAAAATTAATTGATGTAAGGAAAGTATATGGGGGTTTTCAGATTTCAAACAATTTAGAAATTAAAGTAAAGTAAACTATCAAAAACAAATTAAAACAAATAATCGAAAATGAGAAAAGTGTCAAGTATAAGTAAGGTCCAGTTCTAGGGTCAATCTCGGCTTAAACACGACCAAGCATATTCCTCCATTCTAACGTCTTTACAACTCTTTTCGGACTATTGATCTGAGACTAATAGAACGCTCTACAAATCTCAGTTTTCTCCTAGGATATATTTAATCAAGATACGATCATTAATTAAACCTAACTACCAAATAACCTAGGATACGATCTCTAGCTTCAATTTGGCAGTCGCATTATGAATTGGAAAACGATCAATATAGGTAGTAACCTCATACGTTTGTGTTATTTAACTTAAGTGATGTTGTTCCTAATGATTAGCGATTATTAGATGCTACTCACAAACATCAAAAGTAACAATTATGGATTACAATTAATGTTTTAGCAATAGGTTCGAAATAAAACAATCAAAATAACATATTAAGATCATTCATCCCAAAACCAACCAAACCAAACCAACAACACAACAATCTGAAAAGAAATTACAACTTTAAAATGATAGAAATAGCTTAACCGTGACTTATCGTCGATATTCCGTTGAATCGGTGTCAGGAAACTAGCCTTCCATCTTCATTTTGATACTCCAACCGTAGGTCATCTCCCTATGCTTCACAAGCACTCTGTCGAAGCTCCTTACGTCTATTGTAGCATGGATGGGACAAATAAGATGTGTTTTTTCTACTGTCCACGCCCAAGCTTCTCTTCAGGCAGCTGCCTTCACGTCTCCCTTCAATGCGCCTCCAGCATATTGCTTCATGCCTGCGCCCACCAGCTCTCCACGCTAGCAAGCCACTAAGTCGTGATTCTACTTTCTACTGCACTGCCATTGTAGCCTGTTGATGGGACAAATAAGATGTTGCTGCCTCATTGAAACCATCTCCTCATACCTTCTACGCAGCATACACATGCATTTCACACCCAACACATGTGTTTCACTCACGCCTGCTACTCCTTGCTTGGTCAAACACGCTGCCGTTTTGCTTCTTACCTGCCACAGTGTTACTTCAACATCTTAAGTCCAATGCATACAAAATCATGTTACCTTCTTCTTCTGCAATTCTTTTATTATTGAACCATAATATTCACTTAGTTGCATGGGTGTGAGATGCAATCTTTAATTTATCTTCTTTGTCCTTTCATTTTTCTTGTACTCTTTTTGTCTTTTAATTTTCTTCTTCTCACTCCATGAAGACAAGTGAGTATTGATCTTCAGAAAATAACCCAAATGTAATGCTTCTGACTCACTTTAATTTCATTGCTCCCAAATTGTACCTAAAATCACATATGAGTTAAAGTGAGTATCATAAGCATTTCTAAGACATTAATCGCTATGTGTAGCCTATCACATGAATCAAAATTTAAACACTTATCAAGTTCCCCCACATTTAGCCTTTGACCGTCCTCGGGTAAATCATCAAAATCAAATTCACAAACAAAAACTTTCACTCATTTTCCACATTTCTTAAGAATAGATAACCATAAGTAAAGGTGAATGGCTTTCAAAACCTAAGC
>JANZLC010000002.1:26155742-26169006 GCA_026413385.1 Erythroxylum gracilipes | reverse complement strand
TATATGATTATTGGTGAAATGATGTGTATTATATGATGACATGAAGTGTATGTGAATTTGAAGTATGAACTATTGTGGTATGTGATATGAGTGAGTCATCGAGGATGGTTCACTCACTGAGTTCGCAAAATTCACCCTAAAATTGCAACATTATTTTTTTTAGGCTCAGAGGAGATACCCCGTTAGACCAACTAGAGTCTAATCACTGCATTCAGATAAGAGTTAGGGGTCAGGACCAGTTGTACCTGCATATGTCTACGGTCTTTCTTTTGTATTTTAAAAATTGTATTCCGTAATTATTGCAAAGCACTTATGCGAATTGAAAAGTGTATTGACTATATGGCTGGAAATGTTTTATAATGGGCCCAGATGATTACTGGAATATATGATGATGTGTTAATTGTTTGTAACACTTGCGATTGAAATTTGTTTTTGAATAAAATAGGCCAAAAAAGGTTTATTGATTTTTCTAAATATGTGTGTGGTGCGTGAAAATTTTGTAATGAGTTTGTTCTAGCATGCCACCCTCGTAGAGTATATTCTTGAATATCGTTGGTGTGTTCGAGAATATGCCTTATAAGAGTGGGGTGTTATAAATGGGTTGCCATCAATGATGATGTCCACTCCCCAACAACTAATCCTCGAACTCATACACTTAAGGTCAAATACATAGAACTGACAGATGTGCCTATGAAAATAATAGTTGGACAAACCAATATACGAAACCAAATCAAACGGTAGAAAAGAATCTATAGGTAAGAAAAAAAATCATGGAGACAACTATGGAAATGTTTGAAACAATTTAGGAGAAATAGAAACATATAAAAACCAAGTTAAAGAATAACTCTTCAATGGGAAAATAAACATATTTGGCTTTAAAGGGATAGGAAATAGCCCAACAAGAATCAATAACCCGCACTGTAGCACACCTAGCATGGACGAAACTGGGTTGAAAGGACCATCAACATTACTAGCATCATTTTTCTTTAATGGAAAGACATGTTCAAAATATTTTGCATCTCTAGATTCATAAATAGAATTATTATTAAAAAAAGAATCTATATGTAGCACTGTTTTGAGCATAACCAATAAACACACAATCAAAAGATCTTAGGTCCAATATTTGTCTTTCTAAAGTCTGTTAAGCCAACTTCAGCTAGACATCCCCTAAACTTTCAATAATTAAGCTTAAGAGAAAATTATTTCCATAATTCGTAAGGGGTTTTGACTAACTCTTTGTGAGGAGTTCAATTATGTAAAAATTACCACTGTCCCCCCACATATTGTTAAATATACCAAAACTCAACAAATAACATTTATCATTTTCTTAAGCATCCGATTTTTCCTCTGAGCTACACGATTTTGTTAGGGTGCTTGTATTATACCATTCTTTCACAAAAATTCTTTAAAAATTAGTGTTATATTCTTCATCCCTATCAAACCTATGTTTCTTAAGTTTCATATTGAATTGATTTTCTACTTTTTCTTTGTATTTTCGGAACATATCTTCGGTGTCATCTTTAGATCTTAGGAGGCAAACCTTGGCATATTTAAAATCATCATCAATAATGGTTATATAATTTTTTTTACCCCTTTTATTAATAGAGTTCTTAAAATCATCCAAATTTGTATAAATCAATTTGAGCAACTCAGTGCATCTAGTTGTTATAGGTTTGAGCAATTTCTTCACAAACTTGGTTTCTACACAAACAAAGCGCTTAGAAAAGTTATCATTACAACATTTATCAAATGCTTGTTTCTAAGTCTCTTAATATAAGTAACATTAACATGTCATAGCCTATCATGCCATAAATAATAGATTTAGCAATATAAGCAAAAGTAGTAGAAGAGTTAGCATTGAAAGTAGGAGAAATACTGCTTAGTATAAAGAGTTCATCAACTAAGTATCCTTTTCTCAGAAAGTCCATGTTTCTGGTAATTACTACCTTATCATCCTCAAAAACAATTTTCAATCCAACCCTATTAAGCAAGCCACCAAAAACTATGTTACTACATAGGGAGGGGACATATAAGACATCATTCAAAGCCAAAGTCTTCCCAGAAGTTATTTTAAGGAAGATTTTTCATTTACCAGGCACTATAGTAGTTACAGAGTTTCCCATAAAGACATGTTCCCTATCTACAACATCCTTAGACTGGTGGATCAACTCCTTGTTTGTGTTATTATGCTTTGAAGCACCGGTATCCAGCACCCATGCAATTTTGTTCCCCACCAGATTAGTCTCCATAACTACAACAACTATAATTTCATCTTTTTCAGTAAGATGGTTTTTCTTTTTCTGTTGCCCATCCTTTTGATTCTTATTGACCTTACCTTTGAACATATAATACAAAAAAAAACTCAATTAAGTTAGCTTTAACAAAAATAAAAGAAACATAATTAAGCATATCTTTAGAGGGATTAGCCTCTTAGTTCTTATAGAGATTTATTCTTGTGTTTCAATTGATTTCTGTAATCGCTCTAGGATGGTGAAAACTTCTCTAATTACACTTTTGCTTGCAATATCTCATACATACTTATGCCTTCACTTAGTACATCAACCATTACATTCTTGTATTTGTGAACTTACTCCATTGTTTTATCATCCACGATCTGAAAGTGCAACCATTTGCACACCACATATTTTTCTTTCTAGCATTATCTTCATCATACTTCTTCTATAGGGAATCCCAAATGACCTTGATAGATTTTTTATTCACAAAAGGATCAAATAGAGAGTTAGTCATATGGTTTAGCAGATGTCCTCTAACTATTTTTTTATCTTTTTCAAAGGTTGAGGCTTTAACAAACGAAAGATCAAAGAATAACATATAATATATTTCTAGTTCCTCAAAGAAAATAAGCTATTTTTAGGACCAACATTTGTAATTGGTTCCATCTAAAGGTTCGAGTTTAGAGATGTCAAGTAAGAATTTTTTTTGTTGATACTACCATTGTCGATTTCTTCTATGAATTTTTCTTTCAAATTGGATGGAAAATAAAGGTACATTAGAGAAAATGGGTAATAAGAAAAACTTATCAAATGGTTGTATAGTGGTATATTTACTACCTTCAAGCAAATTTTGGCACAATCATGGTGTAATCAATGATGTTGTCTGCTCCCCAAAGTTAACATAACTAGTCCTCAAACTCAAGCGATCGAGGTAGAAAACTTGGAACTCCCCGAACCATCGTTGCCTAGAGAAAGTCTTATTAGATTTGGCATAAGGCTAGGTTTGGCATAAGGCTTTACCTATGAAAAGAACGATTGGACAAACCAACATACAGAACGAAATCAAATTTTAAAGAATAATCCTTGTGTGAGGCCAAAACTTGTGGAGACAAATCTAGAAACGTTCGAAATAGTTGAGAAGAAATAGAAACATGTAAAGATCCAGTCAAAAAATAACTCTTTAGTGAAAAATAAAAAATTTTGGCTTAAAAAGTACTAGAAATAGCCTAACTCAAATCAATATCCTACACCCGCGCCGATTATGAATTAGGGGGAGGGTGGCACGTGTGCGAAGTTGACTCAAATTCAGCCTTTTTACCAAAGTATCAAAGGACAAGCTACTTAAACCTTGACAAACACTTCTCTCAGGTATAAAACTGAAAAAACGTTTACGCCTATCAATGTGGGACAAAAATATAATACATAGGATAAAAAATGTTTTGGCAGGGGGCTTAAACAACCATTTAGAGTTACTAATGTTCCCCTTGAGACTAAGTCTTCCCTTCTTTTCAATTTATCCAAAATAATTTTATGTTACTTGCCTTATAAACATCTATATGATAACTTGAAAAGAAACATTACCAAAAGTAAGTACACCAGCTTCTTAATATCACCTCTTTTACGAGAAATAATATTCCATGAGCGGCGAAGAAAAGGATGATGTTGACAAACAGTAGAGAAGAAGACGAATTATAAGAAAGCGACAAGGGACAAAGGGGAGGACTACGAGAGATGTTTTGAACTTTTCAATTTCTTAATTTAATATTTATAATACTTATCTGTATTAGCTTTATAGGTCGGTATTAGTCGAAATGGTCAATAAATAAAGCTGGCTTAAGATACTTTCTAAAGCACAACCAATTCATTTAACACCACTGCTTTCTTTTCTTCATCACTAATCAGTTAAACGAGTCTTCACCGTCAGATTAGGTATACCATAGATCTAGCCTCTTCAGACGTGAAGCATATATTAAAAAAAATTAAGCACACGAAACACACCTTTGTCTTCCAGTTCTTGGAGGGTTTATGTTATTACATTGATAATTATATCTAAATAACGTTGATTAATTGTTGATAATTACATTGCTGACAAGAGCATAGAGTGGTACCCAATCACTGTGTGACATTTCGGCTCCATGGCTCACAAATTCTTCTGTTTTTTTCTTGATAACAAAGTCACCGTAGTTGTTCAAAACACCGAGAAGTAAGAAAGCCGAGATTCAAGCATAAGCAATAAGACTCATTACAAATAATTGAGTTATTATCACATTATTTTAAGCATGAATAGGTTTGATTTTTGTGTTCAGTGTGGAAAGCCAAAAACGAAAGGTGCGTAAAATGCTCTTGTCATCTTCACGGATCTTCCATACACGTGTCAAACAAACCAAGTGATTGGATCTCCCTACGTTAGAGAAATCACCCCTGGTGGGTCCTTTGTACAAACGTATGTAATATTATGCAGTTAGCAGAAAACAAAACCAATCATGCATGTGTTTCAAGAATCAGCAAGCCTTTGCGGCCTTCTGGAGAAGTCTTTGAATGATGATAATGTTTATTATGTTGCATATCTATCAAGAGCAGAAGCATTTGAAGGGATAAACAAACACATGTCCATAGTACCTTCAATTCAATTACATGATTAATTTCAATCATAGTAAAAAAAAATTCTAAGCTGTACCCCACTTGTATTATGTGAATGTATATCAAATTGTACCAATGTGGATCTCATGATCTGATCTTGTCTTACAGATCATCCCAGGCGTTCAATTAATTGATCGCAAGAAATTGGGGAAACTAGTCAAGTAAACGCTTATGTGCAAGAAAGCAAAATTTGGAGTTTGATTAAATCAATGTTGCCACGTATCCGTCACTAGCTGTCCTTAGTTGATGATGTGGAATTCTAACTGAGAGAGAGCTGGCAATGTGATATTACAAATCCAATCATAGTTACCTACACCGTATTGTCAACGTCTACTTATTTATTTTCTGGAGATCTTATTTATTAAATGAGTGAATATTTATAAAATAGGATAGAAATAAAATAATGAGAACAGATGATCTGTTATAGTGTAGAATGTGAAAGGTTTTGGTCTTTATTAATAATCATTTTTAGTTACTAACATTTTGGAGCACCTTAGGATATTCTAACTTTATATTACTTAATTTTATTTAAATATTTATATAAATTTTATATAAATGTATGAATAAGATTTAATAAAAATAAGGTAAGAATAATAAAGATAATGAGTCGAGTTCAGGACCCGTTTGTAATTTTTCTGCGCAATCATTTGCCATATGGATTGCCTTGTCCTTGTCTTATAAAAACCCCTAAACATTGGAAGTTTGGAACTTCACCAACCGCTTAATAATAAGCAAAGACTTGCCTCGGAAATTTCTCTCCACAGCTCCAAACAAGTACTTCTTCAACACTAGCCGGCTTCTCTCTATCAATGGACGAATCGCCACCTAAGTTAGTGCAAGATCCATCATTATTCAATCCCTTCACATATTCCAAAGATGACCAGCAAAAGGCTAAGGGATTATCTTTCCTTGCCTTTGTCTTCTCTATATTTTTATACAGTTGCGCATTCTATATATTCAATCTCTCTCCACCAAAGCTATTCAACGACTCCAAATTCTGGTTCTTCATCTCCATCACTCTCATTATCATCCTAGCATTGGATTACGGTGCCTTCTCTTCATCATCCAAACCCAGCAGAGATGATCTTTACACGAAATACTTAATGAGGAGTCAAATAAATTCACCTTCTTATATTAGCAGAACAATTATTCCTGAAGAAAACGTCGAGGATTTTCGAGAAATAGAACTAGTTAAACACAAGAATCTCAGTAACCCAGAAAAGGATTTGATATTTGTACCTGAAAAACCACGTAGATCACTCAGTTTACCAGGATATGGTGGTCCCCTGGATGATGATAATAATGAGGAGAACGTAAAGAAAGTCGAAGTACGAACTATGCAACGCAGCAAATCAGATGGTTCAAAGAGGGTGATGAGTAGGAACATCATTAGAAGGGTAGAAACCGAGAAGTTGGAGCGGTCAAGTTCAGACAAAACAGAAGCGAGAGAGAAAGTTAACGACTATGCCAAGATGTCAGACGAAGAGCTAAACAGAAGAGTTGAAGACTTCATTCAAAGGTTCAATAGGCAGATTCGTCTTCAGAATGCTGTTTATTCCAAAAGCGGGTCCTCGGATAGAATTTCCAGAGCCTAGAAAATGAATAGAGGAGATCATACTCCAGGGACTGTTGCTCTCTTCTTGTTCATGTTTTTGTTTGTCCTACATATTAGATCTGCGGTCGGTACAGATGGTTTAGTCCTTTTATTTTTGATGTATCAATTTCCATCCATAAATATTTTCCTTTTGTTCGCATTTTGTTTACAGTCGAATCTAAAACGATTAGTTATCAATTTCATGTCTTTTTGACCTAACATTCGTTTTTATAAGTGCATGTTAACTATTGTAATTTCAGAAACTATCTACGTATTCAAAACAATGCTATGGCCCTTAACTTTGTAGAAGCAGTTTTTACTTCTGTTTTTTAAAGATTGAATGTGATTATATTAAGCCAAAAGGCAAGCAAATTACATCATAGATGTTACAACAGGCTGAACAAATCCGCAAGCTATAATGTAATGGTAAAACATCACTTCTAACCCCACTAATTATCTCTTTCATATTTTTATTTTCGACAAATATATTCAATTTGGAGTTCGTAGCGCTTGCTTATTTATACTTAGGAGAAGGGCACAGAAAGCTTTTACTTTTTACATGGATTAGTGTAGACCTTTCCACAGCTACGATTGATTAAATGTAAATTATTATTTAAGACAGGATCACAATGTCAACACGTATGCCAAGTCTGCTCCTAAACAATTACTAATTTCATTTAATTTCAATTGGTAAAAACCATGCATAATTTTATAGAAAGTGGGTCTTCCGTAAGGATAAAATTATAATCATATTCTTTAAGGGACCATTTGGTTTTACTTCCTTTTTTTATTGTAATTTTTAGTTTTATTTTTTATTTCTATTTTTCTTTCAAATAAAAACAAAAACAAGTTTAGATGTTAATGTCAATATAGTTATAATTTTTATTATTGATGATAATTATATATTAGATAAAACTTAAAGATAAATTAGTTTTAATTAATTAAATTTATTTTAATCTCTTGTATAATATTCATTAATAAATTTTCAATAAAAATTATTATACATTATTAAAATAAATAATCTAAAATTAATATTTATTCATAATTAATATTTATTTTAATATATTTTAATTACTATGTCAAAATTTATTTGAATTTTATGTATTTTGAAAATATTTTAAATTTAATTATTTATTAATATTTATTATTTTATTTTGTTTAATTTAATTAAAAATTAAATAAATTACAAATAATATAAAATGTTGATAATTTTATTAATAATTAATTTTAATTAATTAAATATAACTAGAAAACCAAAACTACTTTTTATAATTTTCATAAATTTTGAAAACTGTGGGAAACCAAAACTAAAACTCAAATAAACATATTTATTTTGCTAAATGTGAAAAAAAACATAAAAGTAAAAGCGTAAATGGAAACAAATAGGCTCTGAGTTAAAGGTCTTATACCATTTAAATTACTGAACTTAAAATAACATCTTACCATGTTGAGTTTTTCTCCATAATTGGTGGAATACCACAAGGTAATTAATGATTTTGGTGAATATTTGTTCATATAAAACATATGAGGAATAAGTTAGTAATGTTAGTTTTGATATAAAAAAAAGTAAAGGAAATAAGTTAATAATGTTGGTGAAAATTTTCTAATATAAAAAAGACATAAGGAAAAAGTCATTTAATGATGATTTGCTAGAATCTAAAGAATAAAAGAATTTGGAGAGCTTTTTGGCATCCATAACAAAATGAGCGCCACACTCCAAAAGAGAAAAAGAGAGATACTTTAGATAGTGAAGAGCTTGAGAAGATCTCCAAATTCTCAAGTTTTACTGTGTAAATGATCCACCACAAATTAGGTATTTGAGCATTGTAATCCTTCCTAGATAGAGTGAAAAGCTGGTTATCCTTTAATTTAAGCTAGATAAGAAATCATTGTAATTATACTATATTATAGTGGATGAACTTTCAAACTTTTGGTACCATAGTTTTTTCCTTTTGCATTAGAGAGTTTTTTTTAATGTAAAACTTTCAGTGTCCTCCTTCACTAATTTTGCAATTTATTATTGTCTTTTCCAAATCACACAAAGAGGAAAAAGACCTTTTGCTTTATACCAATCATTTCCAAATAGCAGTGTCAAAAACAAGTCTGTGGGTCGCCATCTTCTTGTGTGATTTACTATAAAGCCCACAAAGCTAATGAAAACAACCCCACAACCCAGCCGAACTCAACCCACAAATCATTAAACTCATATATATATAAAATCTGGAATTAGAATTAAAACCAAAGAAAGTCCTCATCTTCTTCACTTTTCTCCGTACTTTTCCAGCTGGTGAGTGTGTCAAAATGTACCACTTCGTTCTGCATGTAACAATTTCCTTACAAGTTCCCTCATTTTGTTTGTTTTGCGGAAAAATTTTGGGGAGTTATGGAGGTTGACAATCTCAAAGTGCCTCACACTTGGGTAAATTTCAACAGCCATATTATGTCATTTTTTCTTGTGATTTTGATCATCCTACACTAGTTTGTAGTTGGTTTGCAAGTTGTGGTTGATTGGGACAATAATTGAAGTTGCATGAAAGGATTAAAATGAAGATAATGGGGCTAAAAATGATAAAAGAAGGGAGAAGTGGAGAGGGTGAAGATGATGACATTGTTTTGAAAATTTAAGTTGCATGTAAGAGCATAATAGGAAATGCAAAAAGAGAAGGGTAAATATGGAATTTACTTTCATGAAGGGCATTTTTGGTATTACTTGAAATAGATGAGGGTAAAATAGGACTTTTAATTAGTTAAGGGTATTTTTGTAATTATGGGGGTTAGGCTAGTAAGGATATTATTTTTATAATTTAGAATAAATTAGAAAAGAGAATAATGATGGATTATTTAGTGTAATTGGGTTGAAAATTTTTAGTAAATTAATTAATCTGATAGAATTTTGGTTGGAAATTTTTAATAAATTGATTAGTATAGAATTTTGTAAATTCAAGGTCCGGAGGTCCCATTAAGGAGTAATTTAGATTATCAATTAGTTGAATCTAAAATTGAGGTAAGGATAACCTTGGACTTTACTCTTAAAATATAGTACCATTTTGTTATTAATAAATTATATTCTTTAATTAGTCATTAATTTAATTAATGATTAATAATTACATATATTAATTATGTTTATTTTATTTATCAAATAATTAATGAAGTATAAGGTGTTTCACTGTTATATGTTATTATATTTTCTAAAGCATATTGCTTATTAAGTTGGCACGAAATCTGTTAATTAAATAGAGACTAGTTGATAATAAGTTGTGAATAATTGGTGAAAATTGAGAATCGATGCCTTGCCTAGGATAGGCTACATTCTTTGGCCTTAGATTGATAGGTTGTTAAGAGATGAGTAAATGGTGGCTAGGTATCTGTCATGGAGCAAATACTGGGGCATCCCGAGTCCCGAGGATGTCTTGTACCGATGACTAGGTACCAAAGTGATACCAGGATATCCTGGGTCTTAGGGATATCTTGTGTCCATAGTTAGGTATTTGAGTAGTACCGGAGTGAAGATTGAGAAATTGAGGTATCCTGTGTTGATATTTATACATTTAATTATATTTCTACTAATGAGAGATTATGATGAGATGAGTCGGCAGATCATTGGATGTATGCCTACTAGGTTAAGCTGCGCCCAGGCAATTTTGTTAAATATTGGAATAAAGCATAAAGGGTAGTTATAATTAATATTTGTGTAAATCATCATTTAGTGAAATTTCTAAGATTTTTGTTAACTGTTTGGATTAGACTGAGGAATGTTGTGTATATACGTATTATTTGTATGATTTAATCTATTGACTAGGTGTTATAATTATCTATTGAGTCACTTGGTTTTAAAGGTAAGGTTGGTTATCCTCACTGAGTTGGCAGCTCACCCCTTGCCATTAAGAGATCTAGTTATTGTCAATAACCCCGGTGTATGTGATTGACAGAGTGGAGATTAGGTGGGGCCAACAGATTACTTTTGTATAATTGTTGGAATGTATATTTATATTTTCGAACGTGACAATTAGAGTAGTTGTGTTGTATGGAATATTTTGTTTTTGACAAATAATCATCTCTTTTGGAACTAATGAGCAATTTGATGGTTAATGGTTTGTTTTGGGAACTATTTGGTTAATTATGGTTTAAGAATTTTGGGAGCGTCACCTTTACAATGGAGGGTACCATGACCGTAATGACATGTTTAAACTTACAATGGAGAATTACTCCTATCAGAAGCTAATAATGGAGGACCATTTATATTGTAAATATTTGCATAAGTCAATCATAAACTAAAAGAAACTAGTAGGAAAAATTGATAAAGAATAAGTCATGAACTAAAAGAAACTAGAAGGAAAAACTGATAAAGAATAATAGCTCTTAGACTAAAAGGTGGTGGCCATAATCCATAAGTTCATTGATTGAAACTTATTTGAGCATGTGTTGATATACACCAATAATAAAAATTATGGAAAAAAATTTGAGTCTATGATTCAAAAGATGATGCCTCAAAACAAATCCCACCTCGTAAGATAGTTGATCAAGTTAGAATATAAGGATGGAAAAGATATGATCAAGCTATTAGAGATCTTCAAAGGGCTCGTAAATTAAATAAAGATCATGATAAAGACTGATGATAGGAAGTAGGTTTTATTACTTCTCAGCTTGCTATAAGATAGTTAGGATGCTCTCATTATCGCACTTAGTAACTCAACCTTAAAAGGAAAACTCATTATAGATATTATCTCTTCAATTTGTCATATCAACATAAAAATAGGCTAATGTTGTTTAGAATAGGAGAATAAGTGAGACCGTGGAAGAAGTAAAAGTAGAGCCATAACAAGTCTAGAGGGTAGTCCAAATCACACCCAATAGTTAACTACTACAATTATGACAAGCCTAGTCATTAGAGATATGAATTTCAAAATCTCTACAGATATCAACAGAAAGGGACTATCAAGCCAAATTAGATTGACCTAAAAAGGAAGAGAAAAGTATAACTATTGTGGAAGAAAAGGATCATAATGATTTCTTCCTTATTAAAGAAGACAACTATTAACATTGCCTATAATGGTAATTCATCCATTGTTGATTTAGGTTCCTCCTTTCATATCAACCTATATAGAAACGTCTTCTTAGCGTACCAAAATGGAAGCTTTAGTACAATTAAACTAGAAAATCAAGTAATTAGTAAGATTTTGAGGATTAGTAACATCGTCTTAATGAACAATATAGGGTGTAAGCCCGTTGGTAGGTGTAGATTATAGTGTGTTTTTCTAGTTTAAGTGTTTCTTAGATGATTATCATGTGTATAACCTTATAATTGTGTTTTTGTTAGTGTTGTATATTTTCTATTTGTTTATTTGATTTAGAGTATGAATATGATCTTAATTATAGGTTTCAAGAGGTGTTTGATGTATTTATAAGTGTTTGAAAATAGTAAATTGAAGAATGGAAAAGATGTTGGATGCATGCATGTATAGCAAACCTTATAGGCAATCACATTCACTTATTAAGGCATCATACATAAGTATTTAAGAAGATCAAACCTTCCCATTTTATTCATAAAATATGAACATATATTGTAGCATTACAGTACATAATCCACACATATACATTACTAATAGCATCTAAGAGTTTGCTACTTTTTATAAGATGTTTTACATCAAGTGGAATGTTACACCAAAATATCCTATCTAGACTCTTTAGAGTCAGCTGACCGAACTTTAACCCATTCTTGTTCCAAAACACAAGTACTAGACATCTACTTGATCTGCTTAAGAGTGGGAACTCCTTTGAACTTGAAAAATAATGTTGCAATTTTGATGAGTTTGTGAACTCAATGAGTAAACCATCATCGATATGCTTACTCATATCATCACTTATTAACATATATATGGTATATTTTACCAAATATTTTATATAAATGAATAATTCACATCACATCACATACTTTATTGATTTCAACCATTCAATATTTTATCTCAGTTCAATGGGCATGTTAATTCAATTAGTCAATAAGGTATATCCATTCAATCATTTCATAAATAAGGATGCATATGCAAATGCACATATGACTCACTTCATTTTTTCTTTGTTGTGACTGAGCGCCTATTTAACTGTCTCGTATCTATTGTAGATACTGGGCTCATTTTATATACTGTCTCGTACCTATTATAGATACTAGGCTCATTGATAACTGAGCCTGTGGCTCTTTGTGCACATTTCTGAGCTTTACGTTCTTTTTCACTTAAATCACTCCGGTCACAACTCCTTTACCTGTTCATGCATTTCAATGTAATGAGATGCAACAATTCATATATGATGCATTCATTATTTCACATTTCATATATTCCAGTAATATATCGTATTCTTTGGATCTAAGTCCAGCATTCAATATTCAGTTAAGAACACATATTTGCATATTCATATACATTTACAAAACACTTTCAATACATTCCCAAATATCATTCTCCTCAGATAATTGATGGTTCAAAATTATCACAATCACATGAGTAGCAATTCAATAATGAATTTTAAACAAAGCAACTAGATTATAATGAGAGAACATCTAGGTTGACTCATAATATGTTATAGAATAGCTATTGCTTTGAAGATCTAGCAATGTCTGGATGCGGTCGGTCAATTTGATCTTTTATATCATGCAATGCACACATATGTATACATTATATAACACCCCACTCCCACAAGACACATACCCAACATCGATGGTGATATCTGAGTACGTACCCCATAAGAGTGGCATGCTAGAACGATCAATCAGTCAAAATTCATTCCATAAAACTTTTGTTTCTTT
>JANZLC010000002.1:26127730-26139855 GCA_026413385.1 Erythroxylum gracilipes | reverse complement strand
GAATAAACATAAAGGTTTATTCATTTAGTTAAAGTGGCATAAGAAATAAGATGCATCGTGATACATGGAAGATAATAATCACATTTAGAGGACTTATCGCCTTGATTCGTGCATTTGGTTTCTTTAATTAAGTGGAGGTTTTATGACTTTTAGATTACATCTACGACCCAAGTGGGAGACTGTTATCTGTTAGTTTCCTTTCTGATGGGTCGTGTCTGTTCATTTTGAAACCTCATGTTCTTCCACTGCGAACCGTCATGTCCTTCTGTTGTTTTGATGGAAGACAACAATGAATATAAGGAGATTGGGTTCTTAGGCTTAGCATTAATTCTGCATACACTTTCTCTTACATTTGCTAAAAAGCTGAGAAGAGCCTTCTCATATTTGTCCGAAACCTCTCAACATTAATGGCAAGAGGCATGTAATAATATTCCATATTTCCATTTTTCTATAATAGACATGTATATAGATTATTATCATGTCTAACATATGATATCTAACAAAAATTAATGGAAGAGTAAAGAAATTGCAAGGTGTTTAGGGCTGGTTTTGTTATGCTAGTTTATTATGTTTGGATGATGAGAAACACTAAATTATTTGGGAATTATGAATAATTCAATAAATCCATCTGTTATACTTTAATTGTTAGGATGAATTTCACTTTTCACTGTAATGTCCACCTTTTTGAATGAATAAATTAACTACTTTCCAAAAAAAAATTCAAAATTTTTAAAAAATTCGTTGAAAAATCGAGAGGTTATAACAAAATTATTGAAACATAGAAATGAATAAGGGATGCTTTGGCTAAATAAATTGTTTCATGCCAAGATTAAACATAAAACGACGTCTTTAGAGGTGAAAATAGGGTTAGAGTAGAGTAATTAGGACACATAATCTGAACCTTTTTGACAAGAAGAAATCCTCTATTCCATCGATATTTTTGCTTCCAATACGCTATGGTTTTATGTACATTTAATGTAAAATGATGTCGTATCGGAGGCAGAAACATGATTTGAATAGAGTAATTGAAATAGAAAATTTGAACCCTTTTGATGAGAAGAAATCCTCTATTTCACTAACTCTATTTCCAATCATATTTCCGCTCCAATACGAGAACGTTTACGTACATTTAATATAAAACAATATCATATTGGAGGCAAAAATAAGATTGTACTTTCTTACTAACGTGTCCATACTTCAATTGTTAGCACTAGTAGGGGTAATTCGCATTCGCTAAGCATCTTCCAGACAAGCTAATGCTGTGAACAAACATAAATAGAAATGTGCATTAGGTGCATTTAGTTGGATGTTAACTAATGGAATGAAATAGAATGTAATGGAATGAAACATAATGGTTTATGGAATGAAATGAAATATAGTGAAAAATTATTTGGGAGGGATGGAAGAGTTCATAATGTAATGTAGTAAAATGTTATTTGGAAGATGAATGGAATGGAATGGAATGTATAATAAATAACTATTATACCTCTTACATTAAAATGGTTGTTGCAGGAGGTTTAACGCTATGATTTTAAAACATAAATTATGTCCAATTAAAAAGTTACGATTGTGACTTTAATAATAAAATAATTAAAATAATTATTATTTTATTATTAATTATATACAATTTATTATTAATTATATAAAATATTATTATTAATGATTTAATAAATTTTATTATATTCTATTTTATGTGATTTATATTTAAAAATAATTTATTTATATAGAAATAAGTGGTATTACGGTAAGAAGAAATACTTGGTATTACGAAAAACAATTTGTATTACAAAAAAATACATATATAAAAATGTGTTGGTTATTATTAGTGTAAAGAGAAATAATTGAAATTACGAAAAATTATTGAGGATATATTAGATAGTATATATTTATTAATTTATATTATATTCTAAACCTTCCGAATCGAAAATTTCTTATTTTTACTATTTAAAATTAAATCAAACGTAATATGAAATCGTTCACTTCCATCTCATTTCATCCATTTTCATTATAAGACTTCATTTTAAATAATAAATTTGTGCTGCGTTACATCCCCTTTCGTTAATTAAAGTCCTACCATGCACCGCCTTAACATGTTTGGACCACATCAGTCCCTCGCTACTTTATCCTCTCAGAATTTGCTTTTTAGTTTTTCACTCGCTGTTGAAGATGGTTTTGTGTTCTCTGCACGCCGTCTCGTCTGTCTCTTCGCTCCAGATGACCAAACCTTCTCCTTGTTATACCTTAGATTCTGAATGTTCTTCGGTTAAAAGCATTATTTTTCCTAGGCGAAAAGCCATAGCCTTTGCTTCCGGTTTGTCGATGGTTTCTCTGCTAGACTTGCTTAATACCATCTCAAAGCTGCCTTCTTTTCACTCTGCCGTTGCCCTTCAACTAGATGACATACAGCAAGAAGAAGAAAGAGTTGTTAATCTTTTCCAGGTCTTGATAGGCACCCTAAATTTCTTTTCTTTATTCTGCTCCCTTTTCGTTAAACATAATGGTGTTCTTAAAATTGAAATGACATGGCATTGCTGAATCTATCTGTTAATTGTCCATATTGAACATGTCTTTCACCAGTTCCAGAGATAAGTTTTCAGTAGTTCAGCGTTCTGTTTCAGTAGAGCATTTCTGGCTTCTGGACAAATTTAATTCCCCTTTTCAGTTTGATCATATTGGTTGGATTGAAATAAGTTCTCTTTTTTCATTCTTGGGAGGGGGCTCCGCTATAATGTGTTCGGTTTAAAGATGCATTGCTACTTTCATGATTTTTCGAAATTAACCTGAGAGATAGTTTTGGAGGTTTCTAGTCGTTTTCTACTTTGAATTACAAATTCTTAGGGTTAGCTATCCAAGGGACAGGATAATAAAGACAGTGGAAAGAACTTAAAGAACAAAATCTGCTTAATATTGTACTATTTCCATGTTATTCAGTTGTCTGTGTTGCGTTTCTCATTCTTGTATCTGAATATTTGGCATTAGGAAACATCACCATCAATTGTTTTCATCAAGGACCTCGAGTTAGCCACAATCCCCAAGAATTCTTCTGATGAAATGATCCTTGCGGAGGATGAAAATACAAAAGTTGAAGGGACAGGCTCAGGCTTCATTTGGGATAAGTTTGGTCACATTGTGAGTATTTCTTCTCTAGTTACTAAATTATATTTATGATGCAATGTTTCACGTAATTACCAGCCTTCATAGTTTGCCATAATCTCGAAATTACCTTAACAACTCTTCATTAAACAAGATAATTGATTTGATGAGAATAAAGTAAAGATAATGTTCTATATTGTCTTGTTAAAGTACTTAAAAAATTGATTGCTACATGTGTTGAAAAATCAAAATTGATCTCATGCTTACGGAAATAAATAATTTTTTATGATTTTTTGAAACTAAGATTACTTTAATTATATAATATCATTAATTTAGAAACATAATAAAATACTAATTATGAAATTGTACATTGTTTATTCTTTTATCAATTTTCTCATGAAACTACTTTCTAAAATAAGTTATTGAAAACTATCATAATTGCGAAAATATCCTACTCACAACAACATTCATATAAATGTATTGAGAAAACTCTACAACTAATAGAGAGGGATATATTAAGAGTAATAATTCCGATAGAAAGAGCACATGTTTATCTAAAAGGTTTGAAGCCTTTTAATAATTTAATTAAAATTAATAGGTTCAATAAATTTCAATATTCAATATTGGCCTTTATTGGTCAAATGTCTCATATTTGTCCTTTAAATTTTCTCAAATTTATAATTAAGTCTAACTTCACTAAATTATTTTTGTAAACCATTCTATGTGTGTGATCTATTATATTTTTATGTACATTGACAATGTATAAATTATGTTATTTAATTTATCTTTAATTCTTTAATAAATAATTTATATTCATATATCAAGATTAACGTTTAGCAGCGTATAATGACTATTTAAATATTAGAAATACCAAAGCAATTTTGCTTAATCTTTTTGTCAATATTTCTTTCTCTTGTTATACATCTGATTAGGCATATAGGATGAATTTAACAGTCACTCTATCTGATTGTAATCATTTTAGTTAAACATTACTAATTAATTATTTTAGTAATATTTAAAAAATTATTTGTAAAGTGTTATTCCACCTTCGTTAAAGACTTTTCAAATTAGTGCTAATCGAAAAAAATAGAAGAATTTCCTCATTACTTTAGGTAATGGATCTCATATCAATCTCTCAACTATTTTTAGATAGTTCACATTATGTTTAACAAATACCAATTGAGTTAGTCTTAACTATGATATGCCTTAATCAAAATATAGTAATTTTTATAGAATTTTCAAGTTTGGTAAGTTCTGTGAATTTTTTTCTAATAAAGACTTACATATTTACTTAACTATCTTATATTTGGGTCTATAAAATAGTCTATTTCTTTCGTAAAGAATAAATATTAGTCCTTCAACTTTATTAATACTTAGGCTTAATGGAACTATAACGAAAAATATTAATTAAGAATAATACATACATATTCTATTATTCTTGTAATTATATTTTTATTCACAAACTATAGTTATCTTTTAGTTTTTTTATGAATTAGTAAATTAAACAATATAAATAAAATAAAAAATATATTTAGTTAATTATGTCAAAAATATATAATCATTTAATTGACTATAAGACATAAATTAATAATATGTTTGACGCAAAAGAACTTAAAGTCTATAAGAGAAATAAAAGAGGAAAGATTAATCAATCTTAAGCTTTAATTTGGTGGGATGAGGATTGAGAATTGAGTTGACATCAAAGATAAAAGCTGAAATTTAGATTGTATTAGGATTCCTTATTAGATAGGAAGTAATAGTATTATGTTATTCTATTTTAGATATGCTATCTTAGTTGTATAAGACTTATAAAATTTCTATTATAATAGGATTTAAATTAGAAACCCTTTTCCTGCTAGAATAAGGATTCTAAGAACTCTATATATATGTGTACATAGCCTTTCATTAGAAACAAAAAATCTGAATTTTTCTACAAACTTGAGTTTTCAAGTAGAAGGGGTGATACTTTTTTCTAAGAGTGATTCTTAAATCCTAAAAGTGATTCCTAGTTTCTTACCTTTCATTCTTTGTGTTCACCACAAAATTCCAAAAACCAAAATCCTATCTTCTAGCATATTGAACCCTAAAATTCTAATCTTAAATTTCAACAATCAAACTTTAAGATTTCAGCTATACAAAATTTGAAAATTTAACATTCTTAGCCAAAATTAAACGCTGAAACTTGATATTCTAGCAGCCTAATGTTGGGCATATTTCTTAATTTTGTGTTTTTTAGCTACTAGTCAATCAGGAATGAGGTTAGGAAATTAACGCCTATTGAGAGATCTAAGACAAAGAAATCAATCAGCAACTCATGGAGAGCGCATTCGAGCCTTTAGAGGCCATGATAGAGTTGAAACACCCAACGAAATCGATGATATTACTATGAAGTTCGTGTTGAAGGCTCTGATTTTGTAGGAAAGATGGATCCACACCTATTCTTTGACTAGTCAGAAGCAATAGAGGATTTCTTTGACTGGTACCACATGTCAGAAGGTCGAAAAATTTGATTCGCAAAGATGAAGCTAGTTGACACATTAAAATTTGGTGGAGATTGGTAGAGGATAGACTTCAAAAAACAGGCTAGCCATTAATTGTTGATTGGGAAGAGATGAAACTAAAGTTATCGAAAAAATACTTACCATTTCATTATCAGGAAGATCTCCAAGATCAACTCACAACCCCTAGACAAGGGATTATGTTCGTAACTGAGCACACAGAAATATTTGATAAACTTTCTATCCAATGTGAAGGGATGGAGTCGGAACGACAACTTATATCTCACTACAAAAATGGCTTAAGGGAAGAAATTCGCAAGGAGCTGATAATGCAAAGTATTTACAGCCTTGAAGATGCATATCACTTGGCTTTAAGAGCGGAACAATACTTAGGATGACAAGTAACTAACAAGTTTCAAAGTCAAGCAGGGGAGTTCGGCATGAAGAGAACTACGACGATGTAAAACTTTTGACCAGCACCCAATGCATCAAAATCTGCATCACAAAACAACTACAAAACTTCTCAAAGAGCTTTAAACCATAGCTGAGACTAGGGAGAAAGGAGGCAGTAGTGATAAGAAGTGCTTGTAATGCAATGGGAGGGGCCACTTTGCTTATAAATGTCCCACTAAAGCTTTACATATGATGGGAGAAGAAGAAGAGAGAGAATTTGATGAGTACTTGTGTGAGAACAAAGCTAGAGAGTTGGAAGGAGACTAGTGATGAACTAGCTAGTCCTACAAATATTAATGTGGTAAGACACATACTTACAACCCCTAAAGGGAAAGAACAAGAAGATGGTCATCCTATTGCCTTCCTCAGCAAGTCACTAGCTAGAAGACACTACAGATTATCCACTTACGAAAATGAATTTCTAGTAGTAATTAAGGCTATCAAGTACTGGCATCACTATTTGAGTTACAAACCGTTCACTGTTAAAATAGACCACAAAAGCCCCCCCTTCCAACAATCGTGGTTACCTAAGCTTCTCGGATATGACTTCGAAGTTCAATACCGTAGTGGAAAGGAGAATGCAGCTGCAGGCGCACTTTCAAGAATCACTAGTGCAGAGATGCTGATGCTATCAGTAACACAAATGCATGGAGAATTGCTAGAGGAAATTAAGAAAAGCTGGGGAGAGGATCGAGCAATTCAGGACATCATTAGGAAATTGGAATCGAGAAGCATGAAGTCTAACGTGTATGAATGGAACGATGGTTTACTGAGGTGGAAGGGTCGTTTAGTGCTAGGTGCTAACAAAACACTTTGGCAATAGATAATAAGTATTAGCCATGAAGAAGCTATGGGAGGGAGGGCATGAGGAGTAGTGGCAACGACGAAGAAATTACAAAATATGTTGTTCTGGAAGGGAATGGCTAGGGATGTTCGGAATTATATTTAGAGATGCATGAATTGCCAGAGAAACAAGCATGACAGTTCAACTTATCCTGGATTATTGCAGCCAATTCAAATACTAGAAGGAAGTTGGCGAGAGGTGAGTGATGACTTCATCGAGGGACTTCCTACATCAAGGGGAAAGACAGTCATTTTCATGGTTATCGATCGGTTTACAAAATACTCCTACTTCATCCTTGTGAAACATCCCTATTCTGCTTATGACATTGCGGAATTGTTCCTCAATAATGTGTTTAAATTACACGACATGCCAAAATCGATAATTAGTGACAGAGACCCTATTTTTCTGAGTAAATACTGGCGAGAACTTCTTCGATTGCAAGGGATTCATTTGAAGTACTCCACAGCCTGTCACCCTTAGACAAACGGTCTTACAGAAGCAGTGAATAAAATTCTAGAAACCTATTTACGATGTTTTTGTAGTGAAACACCCAAACAATGGAGCGAGTGGATACCATTGGCTGAGTGGTGGTACAACACGACGTACCGTTTGTCCATCAACTCCACACTATTTGAAGTCTTGTATGGCTACCCACCACCTGTTTATACACCTTATATAGCGGGAGACTCAAAGGTGGTAGAAGTGGATCGAGTTTTAAAGGACAAGGAAGCAATGACCATGTTAGAATTTACAATGGGCCTATAGGCCCACACGAGAAGGAAAGCTAGACCACATACAAGCCCAAGTGAGGTTCCATCCTAAAACCAATTGATAATAGGTGGAGTAGCCCACTAGATTTATATGTTGATCTTCTTTCCTCTCTTTCTCCAATGTGGGACAAACTCCCACTCTTATATTTCAACACACACCCCTCATGTGTGGGTCTAACACGTGACATAATCTATCATTTCGAGGTGTTAACGACTAACATAAGAGCAACCTGCTCTGATACCATGTTAGAATTTACAATGAGCCTATAGGCCCACACGAGAAGGAAAGCTAGACCACATACAAGCCCAAGTGAGATTCCATCCTAAAACCAATTGGTAATAGGTGGAGTAGCCCACTAGATTTAGATGTTGATCTTCTTTCCTCTCTTTCTCCAATGTGGGACAAACTCCCACTCTTATATTTCAACAGACCAACATGACTAAATTTCATTTGCAAAGCGCCTAGAATCAAACGAAACAATATGCCGACTCCAGACGATCAGAATGTGAATTTAAGGTTGACAAGATGGTGTTATTGAAGTTACAGCCATATAAACAGCATTCCCTCTAGAGGAGAAGCAACTAGAAATTATCTCCACTTTATTGTGGGCCATATAGAGTGATACAATGTATCGAGAAAGTGGCGTACAAGCTTGAGCTACCACTAGCATCTTTGATACACCCTGTGTTCCACATATCATAGCTGAAGAAGGCATACATGGAGCAAGGTAGAACTTCATTATTGTTGCTAGAGTTCCTCACCACTGTTGAACGTGTGCTATTGGCAGTATTGGGAAGACGAATAGCTAAAAGAAATAATCGCACAGTTACTAGCTATTAATTCAATGGTCGGACGGTGGGAACACCAATGCAACATGGTAATATCTCTTTGATTTTCAAAGAAGATTTCCGGAGATTAATTTGATTGACAAGGATGTTAAGAGGAAGGGAATTGTTGTAGAGACAAATGGAGAAGACGAAGATGATGTGAGAAGAAACGGAAACTCACTAGACGTTAATTACTAAGTACTAAGCGCAACGTTTAAATCAAAGCCCATGGTTGTAATACTACACTAGAATACACTGAATAGAATATTGTCTGTATTAAAGCTGATCTATAACGACTATACTGGCATGTAAAAACGGAATGGAAATGTTCCCTCTCTCTTTCTATATCTAGAACGATTCTATGTATCTCTCTCTCTAATGTTTTTCTCCATTCTCTTCTAACAATATCGCAACAGAATATACGCTTTATTTTGTTATCTTAAATTTCATACAACACATGTTTTAACATATGAATGCTATTTTTGATACCACCACATAGCATAATCTTTATACTTTAGCTTATGATACTTTTGTTTTTATGGCGTTACAGGTGACAAATTACCATGTTGTAGCTAAACTGGCAACAGATAGAAGCAATTTACAGCGTTGTAAGGTCTTTATCTGTTGATATTACACAAATATCTTCACTGCAACTGCTATTCTCAAATATCATTGAATGACTAAGTCCCATTATACGTGCCTTAGAGCGTTACTCTCTTAGTCCCTTCTTTTACAGGTATATTTGGTTGATAACAGAGGCAATAGCTTGTGCAGGGAGGGCAAACTTATTGGTTCTGATCCTGCTTATGACCTGGCTGTCCTTAAGGTGTCCTATCAGATCCATATGTTACATTTATTTTAGATATATTATGAGTACTACTAGTATTTGCTAGATTAGGACGCAACTGATGGGTTTTCGGCATGCAGAAATCCTTGTATTACATTTTACTTCTGAAGTTGGAAACAGGATCAATTATGTTTTATCTGAATGACAATATATTTACTTCAATTTGCAAGAATCCTTTTTTTCAAACTAAACCTGTTTAAATTTTTTCTTTGTGTGTAACTCTAGTTGATAGGACCTCATTGGTAAGTGATACATGGTCGGAACATTTTCTGATATTTTTATCCTTCTATTTATATGCTGTTTAGAATTTTCCACTGTTCATGACTGATCATTCTATAAAAGTGAGGATTCTTGCACCTGCACTGTTAAGTTTAAAAATACAGGAATTATATGGGATTGCTTACTAGAATGTTGGCTACAGGTTGATGCTGAGGGGTACGAATTGAAGCCAGTTATTCTTGGTACTTCTAAGAATTTACACGTGGGACAGAGCTGCTTTGCCATTGGGAATCCTTATGGATATGAGAATACTCTAACAACAGGGGTAACTCCTCAACCATTGAAACTTCGTATTGTTCTTATTCCTCATGTTCGTTAGGCTATAAATTCACACAAAAATCAATGTCAAAGCCCATTAACATTCCAATCCTCAGATGATGGAGAAATAGAAAAATCTTATAAGCTAAAATGGACTTCTTTCTCATGATAAATCCCTTCCGTCACCCAAGCTCTGGACTGGACAAGGAAAATATCAACAGTTATTAGCTGAGGAACTATGTTTCTACAAGCACCTCCTCGGAACTATGGCCAAAATTTTATATTTCATCAGTTATTCAACAAGAATTGATCTTTCTGGATTCATTCTCTTGACTTACACCACGTTGCTTCATTAACTGATCTGTGTAGCTTCATAATATATTCGTGGACATCAGATCTTTTTAATTCTGCTTTTTTGATAAATTTTTTTTTTTTGCTATGAGATAAGAGTTAACGAGTGGTGGGGGACATACGGGTGATAAGATAGCTCTGTTCACAATGCAGGTAGTGAGTGGCTTAGGCAGGGAAATACCTTCTCCCAGTGGGAAGGCCATTCGAGGAGCTATTCAAACCGATGCAGCTATTAATGCAGGTAAACTATGGTTTTGTTTCCTAAATAAATTATGAGCACTTAGAAATGAAGAATGCAGAAGCTTTAGATCATATCTAACCCATGCATAGAATGAATTTTAACGTGCTTCAATCACCATCATGTTTTAAGGATAATGGATTTTATAGATGTTCTAATGATATTGATTACTCTTTACAGGGAATTCAGGTGGGCCGTTGATTGATTCATATGGACATGTTATTGGAGTCAATACAGCAACTTTCACTCGAAAAGGTAACCAGATGCCTTACAACTAACATAGGCTGAGACAATATCTGATAGCAAGAAATTACATTTTTGGATCAGTTCACATGTCAGAATTAACAACTCCTGATTAGTCTCACATACATTGGAGCTCAAAAATGTTACCAAAGCTTTTACTATAAATTATGTCCCCACCATTACATTTTGTGTTTCTACTAAAGGCAGTAACAATACATTTATCAGGTAATACTAGTTCTAGGATTAGTAATGGAAACCAGATCAACACCTTCAGCTAAGAGATCCCATTACATAATGCTTATTTCCCATTTCAGGGACGGGAGTATCCTCTGGAGTGAACTTCGCAATACCAATTGACCCTGTTGTTCGGATTGTTCCGTACATTATTGTTTATGGAACCCCTTACAGTGACAGGTTTTGATCACGTTTGATTATTTTAAAATCCTTGGTGTACTGGTCACATTGGGTTCTCGCAGCCTCGGTGTTCATTTATCCTGTGCTGCTCACATTGGATGGCCGTCCAAGCCTCACATGGAATCACTTTATTCCTTATTTATAGGCACACGTCTTTTGGCATTTTCACTACAATATAAAACGCGAGTGAACGAGCTCACTAATTTAGCCTTTGACATTCGCACTAATCTAGACCGTAAAATGAAAGTGAATCAACTAGATTTAACGAAAAGTGTACCTGGAAATTAACTAGTTTCAAGGAAAAGTACAGCTAAGAGATTTAAATTAAATATGCTCCCAATGTTATAAATATCGTAATATCCGTATTCATAACATTGATATGATATTTATAACAGTGGACACAATAGAATATTATTGGTATTGGATTTGATTTTGGAACGGTATTATACGGATACTAATTAATAGAATATTACTAGCATTAGATTTAATTTTGGCAAGATATTATACTAATATCAGATACCATACGGATACTAATTAATAGAATATTACTAGCATTAGATTTAATTTTGGCACGATATTATACTAATATCAGATACCGTTCAAGTAATTTTTTAAAGTTATAAAGTACTTTTTTTTAAAAAAATTACAAAATAGTTCTTCAAATATTCACTACAAGAAAAATACCAAATTTGAAACGTGTTAAAAACGTCGCAAATGTTAGAAAAACGTCGATCGTTTGTTGTGACGATTCTGAAAATGTCGCACTAAACGTCGTTGAAAGGGGAGTAAGGAAACGGTTTTGTCGACGTTTTGTAGAAAACGTCGAGGAAGCCTAGGTGATTTGTCGACGTTTGGGGAAATGTCGTAAAAGCGTAAGCGAATGGGCGACGTGTGAATTAAACGTCGTGAAAACAACATAGCTTTCTGCGACATCTGTTAGACGTCGTAGAAAGCATGACAATTTGCGACGTTTGCGATCAAACGTCGCAGATGATAATATATTTAATTT
>JANZLC010000002.1:26089563-26107511 GCA_026413385.1 Erythroxylum gracilipes | reverse complement strand
ATATGTTGTTAATTATGCATGTGTTTTATACGTTAAGATCTGTATGAGATGCATGCCTACTGCTTGTTTTGTTTACAAAGTCAACCTACTGCAACAGGAAACTAGCTACCAAATTGAGCAAAATTGTAATCTCTACGGCTAATCCACTGTGCCGAAAGGACAGAGGAACAAACAGAAGAAAACAAATGAGGTTATTCATATTAATTGATATAGGTAGGATTATCGATTGAGTTTGGTAGAGCGAAAGAACGTGACTGCTTATGTGAGCAACATTGGAACGTTATTGACTTGCCCTCTCTCTTCATATATATATGTCCAAGTAATGAATATGATTTTTAATGTGGCCATTAACATACAAATTTGCTCTTCTAAGAATTTTTTCAATTTTAGACTTACTGATTTAGTACATTTGTTCTGATTTGATTAGTTATTAGACTTTTTTAGTAAAAATGCATTCTTTAGATTCATCATAATCTCTACTTTGATTTAAGGTTGTTAATTTAGGGCATAAGAGACCTATCAATTATTTATAATAATTTTATTGACTTGGAATAATAAATATGCAGTCAATAATAATAAAGTATTATTTTTCTCATTGAACTTCATTATATTTAATATGATCCTTTATTATATTATTTTATTATCTTTATACCGAATTAAATTTTAATTCTTCTTAGTTTTAACTTTAAAATAGGTAATTAATAAATATTAAAATAGGAATAATCTCCCCCTTGGACAAATATCAATTATTGTATTTGTAATAATAAAAATTTTAAAAGCTAAGAAAATAAAACTTGCATCGGTTGATCATTAAAACTAATTGGATCCAAAGATAATGAAAGTTTATCATCTATTCTTGTAAGACTTTTAATACTGAGAGGTATCAAAAACATATGTCATATACAATAGAGATCCATAATAATCTTGCATATCTAATTATCTTACTAACATGAATGAAGAAATAGAGTGTGGAAAATAATCATGTTATCTATACGAATTGTAATATACAATGTCTCATTTTTCCATTTCACTTTCTTTGAACTTTATGAAAAAGTTATTCTCTTAGTAATTGGATTGGAAAAAACATATTTTCTTTTACTATATGATAATTGCATTAGAGAAAACCTAAATGGGATTAAAACTTATATTCAACTAAGTTTGATACACCACTATATGAATATATCTTAAGATATCTTTACGTGTCAACAGATATAGTTGCATAGTTAACCCCAAATCGTATATATGTCTAATAACTAGTAATGTGCTTAAGATTGACATAAAACTTAAGACTTTCACATGTATTATGACAATACATGTCAATCTATATGATAGAGAAGAAAAATGGTGACATTTAACATATATATAACTAATATGGTCATAATATATCAAAATATAATTATATCAAGACTAAAAATATAATGATCCTTAACTAATAGTGTTAAATAACTTCAATAAACCTATACTATCAAACATGTCTTTCAAAAAATGGCTAGGAGAAGTCTATAAGTTAGAGAATTAGCCAGTTTATGCTCAGTCAAAATGTGATCCACATAAATGTTAAGATTACGCACAAGCTCCTTAAAGGTCAAATACCTGACCTCTTAAGGCTTAGACTATGTGATATTCTTGCTGTTGTTGTTGTTATTAAACAATACAATAATAATATCAACCATAAATAGTTCAAATATCAAGTTTCTTAACCAAACTACTTGTGAAATAACCCCTATAGTATGATATAAAATTTGAAAGCCTAGTCGAGAAGGTCACAAGTGTTCGTTAGAAACTTCTCAATGAAATGGCACCATCTATTAACATGAAAATGTAACTTGATGTAGGTTCCCTATCATCTGAACCATAACTAAATCTGAATCTATATAACCTATTAGGTTTAAACTCTCAACTTTTATAAAGTTTAACATATAAATCTTTCTACTTGAAGATATCTCAAAACTCGTTTGAATGCATTATAGTCATCTTTACCTAGGTTAGATGGATATCGACTAATAGTTTAATAATAAATGCAATATTTGGGCTAATACACTCTAAGCATACATCACGTTTCTAATAGAACTAGAATAAGGAACATTCTTCATGGCCTTTCTTTACATTTCATTATTTGGACATTATGTAAAAGGTAATATCTCTCTATGAGAGATTGGTGTTATATAAGGCTTACAGTTCTCCATATTAAACCATTGTACACCTATTCAATATTTTTTTTGTAAGATATCTAACAAGCTTTGAGATCTATCTTGGTAAATCTGAATGCCAAAGAAGAAAGATGGTTCATGTCAAAATTCTTGCTTAATTTTATGCAATATGGTCAATTCGTCTAATGTAAGTAATATATCATCTACATATAAGAGTACAAAGATGAGATTGCAACCCCCCCCTATGGAGTACTAGCATCTTTTAATTTTAGTCGTCATGAATCCAAATGAGGTGATTACCTTGTCAAACTTTAAGTACCGTTTTTTGTAAGCTTGTATCAATCTGTATAAATATTTCCTCTATTTATAGACCATATGAATATTGTCATCATCTAAAAAACCTTTATGTTACTCATAAACCTTCTCATAAAGATCTCAATTAAGGAAAGACATTTTAACATCTATCTAATGTAGCTCTAAATCATAATGAGCTACTACTTTCATAATCAATCTGAATGCATCCTTAGAAGATACACGAGAGAAGGTGACATTAAAGTTTATTCCTTCTCTCTAAGTGAAACCTTTGACAACTTATATGAATTTAAGTCGTTCAACTTTACCTTATTCCTTTTTGGTCTTATAAACCCATTTGAAACAAATAGGTTTATAATTATGAAGTAAATTTTTAAGCTTTTATACATGATTATTCCTTATAGACTGCATCTCATTCCTCATTCCATCTTACTATAACTCTAAAGGAAAACTAGAAATAACATCTGAAAAAGTAACTAGATCTATAATATGTCATATATCATAATCGTTCTCACTCAAGTAGACTATATAATTAGATGATATTGAAAGTCTCCTCATCCTATTGGATCTTCTCAACTGTATTGATTAAGATTGATCATGTACCACATAAAGTTCACTGTGTTCCTATATTAGTTCTTATTCCTATAATAGAATGGCACTAGGTCCAAGAACCACTAACCCTAACTAAACAGGTGAAGAAATGAAATGACAATTTTGTTAACTTTGTTATCAACTGAAATGTGAGAAGAACCAAAGTCGTCACTGACATTTTGTAACTTTACAATTATGGATCCTTTGTCTCTATAATAAATCTATAACCGTAAGGATAGTTAGAATAACCTACGAAATAGTAACAAATGGAATGAAAATACAAGTTATTTTTATTATAATTATATAGATGTACCTCAATAGGTTAGTCTTATATATGAAGATGAGTAGGATTTGATTTGTACACTTTTTAAATTTCGAAAGGTGTATTTGATATTAATTTTTTTAAGGCTCTATAAACAATATATAAAGTAGTCTTTGTGGCTTCACCTAGAAAGTAATCTAGAAGATTAGTTCTACTCTACATGTTCCTCATCACATCTATGTGATTCCATCTTTTAAGGTGTGATTCCTTCTTTGTCCACATCATTTTTTAGGACAATTTCTCATATTGAAGTGAGCTACCATTCTATACGATTTAAGTATTTGGTAATCAAACTCTTTTCTTATCCTAAGACTCCATATATGTCATAATACTCACCTCCACAATCAAATATGGCAACCTTGATCAATTTTTTTAATTATTTCTCAAACTCAATCTTAAAGATCTTAAATCTGTTAAGAATTTTAGACTTTTTTTTAATTAAGAACATATAACTATAAAGGGATAATCATTGATGGAAGTTAAACAAATATATGGAAATAAATAATGGTCATAAATATTGGTATGAATCATTTCCAGTAAATCAAAATTTTGAGTTGACCTCTTTTTCTTTATTTTGGTTAACTTATCTATGCAACGATCAATACATAAACTTAAATCATTATAATCCAAGTTAAAAGAATATTATCTTGAATCAGTCTTTCAACTCTATCTCTAGAGATATGTCCCAATCTTTTATGGCATAAATATATGATTTATCCTTTATTAGAGGTTATTTATAAGTAACATATTCAAACATATATGAAGAAGCATAAATGTCGTCAGGAATCATATACGTTCTATATAATCTTTAAGCCATATGACAAGAAAATAGTATTAACATGGTTTGTATCAAAAGATAATACTACATTGAATTTTTTATTACAAAATTGCAGCCTTATTTATTCAAATCTATCATAGAGATCAAGTTCCATATATAATATATTTTATCAAAATTTTCATATAAAACAAATTTGAAACTAATATCCAAATTCAAACAAACAACTCTAAGAAAGGTAACATCAACTTCATTATTACCAATCATTATATTTGACTTTGCTTTGGTTGGATATATATTTAGTTTTAATCCTTGTATTATGGAGGTTACATGATTAGAATCCGTACTATATATCCATTAAGAACCTGATATGGTTATAAAAATATTAGATTTATAAATAACACAAGCCAAAGAGTATCAAATTCATATTTCTCTTTCCGAGTTTTATTTTCCAAGAAATCATATTTTTTTGTATCCTTTGTTTATATAAAAGAAATAATGATACTCCTTATGAAATTTTAAGGGTCTATTGTAGTATTATCTAACACATTCCCTAAGTTGAGGGTTTTAAAGAACCTTAACTTTTAATTTCCTAGCGTTAGCCTTTGCTTTTCCTTTGGAAGCAATTAGGGTTGCCTTATTAGAGTTCTTTAAAATTTTCTCTTCAACAACACAATGCTTAATCAAAGAACTTATATCCCAAACTTTATCCTAAGAATTGTAAGTGGTAACAAGAATTCCAAAATTTTAAAGAAGATTATTCAGAGCTTGTGCATAATACAAACATCAAGAATAATAATATTCAAGGCTTTTAGCTCATACTGGAGAAGGACCATCCAAATAATGTATTCCCTCACTCCTCCTACCACAATGTATCTCATGAAATATAATTCTTAAAAAAATAGTTCGAATCTTAGATGATAATCTATACCTTTAAGAAATATTGTTAAGGAAATATTTATCTTTATTAGTCTCAAGAAGTCTACTGAGTAGATGATCAATAATTGACCTATTTATGATCAAATAACACATTTATTTGCCTACTCCTAAATTGTATAGGCTACCTTATCAACCTTTGTACTAGTAAATGATGGAACAAGTGGCTCATCTATGATCATAGCTATATTTATGTTAGCCATCTCCAAGGTGGACTTCACATCCTGCTTTTATTTTTTAAAATTGAAACTATACAAGGTTTCAAATGTGACATTGTTGTTGTTTATAGAAAAGGAAAATAAATAGTAAACAATGTAGATTATTATCACAAATACAAGATAACGGTGATATTAAAAGCTAAAAACAATATATGTCCTGAACATTTTATCTAATCATAAAACCCTTATAGAATGAATACAAAATATATAAATAGAAGATCTCCATATAAAAAAGATCATAATACACACTATTAACTCTTATGATTCTACCACATATTAGCCTATAGATTACTTAATTAACAAATATCCTCCATTGAATTCCTTTATGCATGTCTCAAAATCTTATACACATATCAAAATTTTATATTAGGGTAACTCATTTAGGTAAAATAACCAAACATAAAATCAAATTCATCCCCTAACATGTAAGCAAAAGAGTTCAAATACCAACTTGAAAGGCCATATTAGTGACTATATTCTCATTTCCATTAAAACAATTCCAAGCACAAAGGATACACTTATATATTATCCTCACATTTTTATTATCGGCATAAACTTATGTCAGACTTACCACTAGATAGTCCAATATCTTGATGCACTTATTTAATGCCATATAACAATGCTAAAAATATTATCAATAACCGTTATTTAGCAATTCTCAATAGAAAATATCCCAAAAAGTGATAAATCATGCAATGTATAGTAACATATCAACTATATGAGAGAATAAAACAAAATTAATCTCCTGCTATTTCAAATCAATTGCATAAAAATTCACTCTATTATGGCTTCTAAAACTTTATTAAATTTTTTTTGAGTTAAATATTAATTATTATTATTGAACCAAGGGAGGTTTCAATCGTTATTTTAATGATTAAAAAATAGTTACTATTAATAAGTTTATTATTTTGGATAAAACCAAATAAAAACAAAATGAAGCAAGAAACGTAGATGAGGTTCATAAAGAGAAGTTAAAGTTTGTAACCGTTAAAGTGAAGATCAAGTTAAGAATAAAGAAGATCAAGGCATATCAAGGTCGTTTTACATTTTGTATTATTAAATGTATTCACACTATGTTTGGTAATCTCAAAGGCTCACTGTGCATAAATATTTTATACTACTTTATTGCATGAGTCTCTTCATTTATCAAAAGGTGTTAAATATTTTATTTTTAAGAGAAAAGTATTTTGATCTTTTAAACACTCTTTAGGGAACATTTTGGGAAGTGTTTAATCATAATTACATTAAAAATTTGAGTTTGGGCATATAAAGTTAATAAAATGATGTTCTTAGAGGGATTGGTCGACCACTAACTCATATAAGTTGACCAATAAAATGATAAAATTAATGTACCAAATGTTTATAGTAACATTGTTTGATATATTTTTGGACCAATGTGCCTAATTGTTAATCAATGTCTTAATGACTAGTGAATTTGTACATCCAATGCACACTAGTCAACCAATATGCTATATTAAACAGCCAGTGCTCTATAACTAGTAGTTATAATGGCTCCTTCTTGGCTCTAATGGCTATTAATCATCTTAAAGTATTATAAATACATATTTGCTTATTGATTCTGACATCAAGAAGTATTTGGGTATCTTTTCTACGCAACTTGCAATCATTTGAGCATTCATTGTCTCATTTTATATGAATTAGCCTCTTTGAAATTATAAAGTGATAAAGTGAGATGTTCTGAGTTATAACATTTAGATGGGGTATTATATTATTATACTTAGGGGTGTTCCATTGAGGTTCCTCTTCACTTTGAAGGAGCATTGTAAAAGGGTTCCCCTTTTCCAAGAAAAGATTGTACAAAGGTTATTCTTCGCCTTGAAAGAAGAATTATAATGGAATTCCAAGAAGTGTCTTGGAAGTGGACATAAACAAGGGTTGTTTTTAAACTACTATAAATTAGTTTGTATTCTCTTTTCCTATCCTCTTTAAATTATTATTTAATTATTTGATTGATTTGTGTTAGCAAATTTTTATTCTTATAAATATTGATTGTTGTTAAATTGAGTTCATTGGTAAGAAAATTTCATTAAATTTTGCAAATACCCATATTCGCCTCCCCCTTCCCCCTCTTGCGTGCCATTGGAGACCAAAACTTGGTATCATGGTGGGTTTATTAGGCTATCATTTGAAATGAAATGATAAGCAAAAATTATGGTAGCATATTTAAGAGCATCATCATCATCATTCAATTAAAAGGGGAAAACATTAGTAGATCCGCCTTCTTTGATAGAAATGACTATCTATATTGGAAAACTAGGATAAGGTTTTTCTTAATGGTTGAAAGTGTTAACTTATCAGAAATAGTTTCAAATGGTCACTTTATACTAATAAAAATTATAGGTAACAAAAAAGTTCGTAAATTAAAGGAAGAATGGGAACCTTAAGGTAAACGATTAATTTTCTTGAATAGTAAACGTACACATAGCTTATTTTGTGCATTAATAAGAGATGAATTTAATAAGGTCTATATATGTGAAACAACTCATAAAATGTGGCACACTCTGAAAATTACACATGAGAGAATAAATCAAACAAAGGAGAGCAAAGTGAACATGCTAATACATCAATATGAATTGTTTCAAATGAAGCATGGTTAAAGTATATCCAGTTTTTACATTAAATTTATTAATATTATTCATATTTTCAAAAGTCTTAGAAAGACTTATACTAATGTTAAAATGGTAAGAAATTTGCTTAAGTTACTTTTTAAGATGTGGAATGAGTGGCAGTCATACAAGAATCCAAGGATATAATAACACTACTATTAGATGAACTTATTAAATCTCTCCTTACAAATGAAATGAGGTTCAAAAAGACACAGTAATAGATAATACTTCCAAAGAAAAAGGATTTAGCATTCAAAGTCTCAAAAGAATAATCAAGAGGCATATACAAATGGAGGTGATGAAGAAAACCACCCCTTTATTAATAAAAATTTCAAGAATATTTTAAAGAGAAAGAATTTCTCCAAACAAAGTACTTTGAGGAAGGTAAAGGTGATTTAAAACATAAATTCTATAACATTATTTGTTTAAATATGGAAAACCCCATCATATGAAGTCATAATTCCCTCAACTTAAAGATGATGACAAGTATGAAAGAAGTAATAAGAAAGAGAATAATGATGAATATAAAAAGAAAGCACTTAAAGCCTCAACTTGGGATTACACAACTGAATTAGAAAATGAGCAATCAAAAGGAGAGATAGATTATATATGCTCTACTTCTTTAAACTATGATGAGGTAACATCCAACTTTAATTCAACTGATGGTGATAGTGATTTGACATATAATAAACTAGTTGAAAGTTTAAAAATCATGAATAAGAAAAGTAAGAAATTATCTTCCAAACTCAAGAAAGTTCCAAAATAGTTAAATACATGCATGATAATAATGAAAAGGTTGAAAGTTAATTACATAACACTAAAACATCCAAAATCGTGATCATTGACAACAATCACGTATTAGACACATTAAAGCATCAAAATGAGACATTGAAAAAGGAGATCAATAGTCTGAAGTATTTCTTATCCAAATTCACTAAAGAGAGTGAAAAACTAAAAGAAATATGCTAGGAGTTCAAAAGAATTTCAATAGTGAGTTTGGAATAGGATACGACCATGAAAGTGAAGCCAATTCTAAAATCACGTTTCTTAAAGGGGAAATATTTTAATAGCAAAGAACCATTGCCTAATGCATCAAATGTGTATGGAGCATCCACATCTAAGCATATTCATTCACATGCCACATCCACCAGGACTAATTCTAAAGCAACCATCATGCTTTCATATATGGCTTATAATCTTAGCATAGAGTTTAATACTCTCAAACGAAGAATAGGTATAACTTCTATGACCCTCTCACCTATTTAAACCTTAAAGAAGAATGAATAAAACTTTCATTTATAATTGGTATCATACATATAATCATGATAACTCATCTTACTACCCTAGGAGAATATATAACACCTTTAATATCTAAAGGAAGATACGTTATTATACATACACACGAAGAGTTCCAAGCAATGCATTTATGCATCATCGTCATCATTCATATAACATGATATATCATTTTTTAGGTAAGTATGGGCTTATTGATAGATTTTATTTTCTTTAACAAAGAATGAAAAGCAAGACAGTAAAAGTATGGGTTAATAAGTAGGAGCCCAACAATCAAGGAATTAAGCTCATTTTGATATCTAAAATATATTGATCGCTTTATATTTTAAAGATCTTAGAAAAAAAGAGAAAATGTTATATTGTAAAGATGGTATTTAATAAATTTAATATTATTGAATAGTTTATGATTTTCATCTTGATGAATCTACCCTTATTGTATCCAAGTTAGTATTGAAAATACTGTTATAAGATGTTGAGAAATTAGTTATTAAAGAGAACAAGATTGACCATCAAATGCTTTTTAAAAGAACCAATTATTAACCAAGTGAGGATGATAAAAAAGATGAGATGCCTTCAATAAATTGAAAAATTCAAGAAAAATCATTATCTAGATCATATCATAAGTAATGTTTAATAAAAGGTAATTATTAGTTCATGCTTTTATGTATTAATTTGAGTATAAATCCTTAGTGATAAATGTTGGATTCACATTATGAATGAGGAATTGAACATTTTTTGGTATATTATAGGCCTTAGATTATATGCAAAATAAGGATATTAAATTAAAAGTTATTGATGCGTTAAACTAATTAGGCAATATTTTTACTAAACTAATGAATGAGGATAATAGGAGAGAATTAGCAATGACTCCATATTTTTAACATCTATTTTAATATTTATGATAGTTCTTGATTGATATCCCCATGACTTATTCATTGTTCTGATGTTTTAATTTGAATATAAAGGTTGTTTCTCTCAAGTTATCAAGTCAACTGTTTAACCAATATCCTGGTATGGTCAAAAAATATCCTAAAAATTACCAACTTTTACCTTTTGCTTTATATTAAAAACTAGGTTAAAAATAGGTGAGGTGGCATCGTGTCATAGGCGTGCGTGGGTTCTCACGGCCGTGTATGACCTCTCATGGCCGTGAGAGGTGTGGCATGGGCTTGAGAGAGTGTCTCACGCCCATGCAACCTCATGCATGCTCTTTCACTCTTCACTCTTCACTCTTCTTGTTCTTCATTTTTCTTGCATTTTCTTTTCTTCTTCCTCCTCTAATCTTCTTCTTCTTGATCTATGAAGACAAATGAGAATGATTCTTTAAAAAATGGCTCAAATATAGTACTTTTGACTCACTTTATCTTCTTCACTTCTGAATTATGCCGAAAACAACATATGAGTCAAAGTAAGTACCTTAAGCATTTTCATAACAATAATCACTAAGTGTTGTAGAATAAATTCATTATCAATTAAGCATGTATCAATTTCTCCCACACTTAGCTTTTAACCTTCATCGGGAAAAACATCAAAATTAAGATCATAAACCTAAAACATTGACACATTTCCCATATGTTCCAAGAATACATAACCATAAGCAAAGATAATGACTTTCAAAAATCATAACAAGAATTTAGCATTCAACACTTCTACTCATGACTAATCAACATTCTTCATCTTAAAAAAATGAGTAATCTAATGATAGACTTGGAAAAAGTGTTTAAATAAGATATATTTAAAGGTACACTTAACACCATTCATAATCATGACATTCTTCATAACTTTGCATATCATTTCATTTCTCCACCATTAAAGTTCACATGCATAATTATAAATAAACGGATATTTTAGGGTTGTAATGTGGGCAAAGGTAAGGTAAAAAAATATTTGGATAGTGTAGTGTAAAAGTCATCAAAGCTAGTGAAACAAGAAAATAACTCAATATACCATCAAGTGCAAAAAACAACATTCACTCACAATTTTGTACATCAACTATGATGAAAGCAAAAACTAAGTTTCCTAGCTCAAACTTAAACTCTCTCACCACAAACCACATCAAGCATATATCACTCATAAAAATTGTAAACATGATTTTGTAACCATAGGGAGAGATTATTGAAAGCAATGTCTACCACATATCCAACCTACTTAAGTAACCTATTCAATACAACTTTAGGAGGAAAGACTAATCATAAACAACTTTGAAACACATATGCATTTCCTCATTATTTGAACATATTCTTTTCTTTTCTTTTCCTTTTCTCTTTTTTCTTTTCTCTTTTCTCTTTTCTCTTTTCTCTTTTTTATATATAAACATTGAAAAAACTACATCAACATGGGAATTTCAATGATAAGACATAAAATAACATCCTAACAATTATAACCATCCCTTACATATGCATACCCCGGTACTTTGAATTTTTTTACATCCGTAACAATCACAAATGCTCCACTAGCTTTATGGCTTGGGTGGGACATTTGGTTAAGTTTAACAGCATGTACTATTGTTAGTACACAAAGAAAGGATAATAAAGCTCAAAGGGGCTTATCAAAAGGAAAATCATATAATGGGTAGGCTATTTGGCTAATGTAGTTTGGAAAAATAAAGAATGCCTCGTCATTTTCATATTAATGAATGTCATAAAAATGTGGTCTTGAATAGAAAATCAAAGCAAAGTTTGGATGTACATGTTATGAAGGTCACACGAAAACAAAAGAAAATGAGACTGATATGAAGGTGTTAGTCTAATTAGGCTCAAAATCTCATTGGCTTGTGTCTACCACTAGTCACTACTCTTTTAAAGATAATGCATATCGACTAATCACAAGAGCAAAAGTACATGATAAAGTTGCCACAAAATTCTCCAGTCAACTCATTCTTTAATCATGATGATATAGTCCTAGACGTAATAGAAAATTATAAATTGTGTGTTTGTTTTATTCTCTCTCTTATTTTGATTGAAAACTTAAAACAAGCAAGAAACAAACCAACATAGAAACACACATACATATCCTAACTAGTGCAAAAAAGTAAAGGAAAATAAATTTACTTGCCCTAGGCTGTGTCCCAAGAAGCACCTTTGTTTAGTGTCACTGGCTCATTTAGTGTCACTGGCTCAACACCATACTTCCCTCACGTGATAAAATTATGATCCTCTGGTGTCACAGTTTAAGCTTCCTCAGGTGAGGTTGTTTAGGATAGGGTCTCAGTTGATGACCTCTCATATTCAACATATGCCCTATCTTCAGAATCTCTACTAAGTCAACGCAGTCTGCAAATATCTCAAATGTCTCTTCATCCTTTTCTTCCTTATCCAATTTTTCCAATCTGCTACATAAAGGTAAAGGGTTAGTATTAACAATAATCATGGACTCAGTACTCACCTTTGAGCAAAAAGATGTCTTTTTCTACTTTGAGCTCCTACTCCACTTATTCGCCACAAGTAATTCCTTGACTAGTCATCTCAAGATTCTCAAGCTCCTCTTCACTCTGTAAGGTTTCCGCACTAATGTCCCTTGCATACACCTCGGATTGAGATGGTTGCTTCTCTTTGCTTGTGATTCAAGGCAGTCGAGAGCTTCCAATGGAACTATTAAAGATACTATTGTATACTCTATTAAAATTGAAGATTGTTAATAGTTATAATTTTAAGCAATTCTTCTAGAGGTGTGTCCTACATATTATCAAGAAGCTTCTGGTGTATACAAGAATTGTTGTGTGTCCTACATACTATCAAGGAAGTAATTTTGTTGATTATCCCATCCATAACTAAAGTTAGTATGATCATTCCAAACTTGGTTATAAGATTAGGAATATGAGTTATAAAAAAAATTATTTCCTTCAATGAATTTTTTTAACACAATAAACACTATACGAAAAGTGGAAAGATCAAGAAATAAATGAAAAAACAAATTAAAAACAAATATGTACAAAATATCAATTAAACTTAAGAACAAAAATTTAAACACTCCATCCCTGGAAATGACTCCAAAATTGACAACAACGTGTCGTAACGGTACGCCAAAATAAACTAGACCTATAACTATAGTAGTGGTAAGTCTAGGTCGATCCCACAGAGAGTGCTTGGTTAGCTTTCAAAATGAAATCAATCGGGATGACCTCTTATGCCCATGCAACCTCATGCATGGCCTTGAGCATGCTCTTTCACTCTTCCCTCTTAATGTTCTTCATTTAAAATAAGAAAATAAAACTAAACTAACTAACAAAATCAAATTAAAGAAAACATACAAAAATGATAAAAGTGGTGAATTCATTAGAAGTCTAGTTCTTTGGTTCAATGTTAACCTACACCCAATTAGACATATTTCATTAAATTGTTGTTCTTTGTTCTCTCCTTAAACTATTAGTTGTAGATTAACAACAAGCTCTGTTAATCCTAGTTTTCCCTTAGGTTGTGTTTAATTAAGATATAATCGTTAATTGAACCTAGCCACCGAATAACCTAGGATATGATCTCTAGATTTAATTGTACAGCCGCAATACAAATTAGAAAATCAAACCAATCTAAGCAACAACCACATATGCTGGAGTCATTTAACCTAGTTTATATTATCGTTAATGATTAAGAACCATTAGCCGCTACAAATGAATCTCAAATATAACAATTACGAATTATATTGAAATTCTAGCAATGGGTTCATACGCAAACAATCGAACTATACGATAATGCGATCATTCATACACAAAACCCAAATCCATATGCATAAGGTAGCACAATCAATCCATAAGAAGGGAAAGAAATAACAAATACAAGGAACCAATGCTTAACTGGGTCATCAGCATCGAAGTCACCTCCGACCTAGCATCAGGAAGCTACCCCTCTATGGGTCTCTCATTGTTGAGAGCTTATGTTGCCCTCTTCATTCTCTCTCGAAGCTCCACTCTCCTTTTAGCCGAAAACACCCAAAACCTTTCATACTCCTAGCCGTCATAACACCTCTCACTTTATACTAAAAACAAGGTTAAAAATAGGTAAGGTGGCATTGTGTCACAGGCATGCATAACCTCTCACGGCCATGCATGGCCTCTCACGACTATAAGAGACCTCTCACAGCCTTAAGAGGTACTTTCTCATGCCCACGCAACCTTATGTATGTCCTTGAGCATGCTCTTTCACTCTTCATGTTCTTCATTTTTTCTTATATTTTATCTCACACCTATGTAACCTCATCATGGCCTTGAGCATGCTCTTTCACTTTTCACTCTTCATGTTCTTCATTTTTCTTGTATTTTCTTGTCTTCTTCTCCTCTAATCTTCTTCTTCTTGATCCATAAAGACAAATGAGTGTGATTCTTCAGAAAATGGCTCAAATATAGTGCCTTTGACTTACTTTAGCTTCTTTGTTTCTGAATTGTACTTAAAACCACATATGAGTCAAAGGGAGTATCTTATGCATTTTTTATAAATATCCAGCCTCTTTCTTGATTCTTCAATGTTGCTTAACCTATCATGTCTAAGAGAAATACTAGTCTACTAGTGTAGCAATATGGTCAACTAGTCTTCACGATCTAAGAGCTTTCTTCTTCTTTTGCCCTCTATTTTTCATCTATATATTTATATCTTCAAAATTCCCAAAATTCACTCTTTTCTTTAGAAAACACTATCCCACGTTTCATAAGAATCAAGTTAGAATTCATCAAGTTTAAATGTTGTCATTCTTAGTTTTCAAATTTGGAAATTCTAAAACTTGTTTTGTAAATTTGTTTCTCTTTTCAAATTTATGCTTTTATAGTCAAATTGAAAAAGGAGTCAAGGTTGTTACCATTTCAATTATATCAATACATCTTTGAATTTGTTCAAATTTGACATTTTGAGATCACTATTTTTCAATTTTTTTGGACTTTCAAATTTATAAACTTTTTTATAAAATTGGTGGTTGGAATTGTAATTATGCTTAATTATTTTTTGCAATTCCAACCGTTAATTTTTTCAAAACTTGCCCTTTTCACTTTAATTAAATTTTCAACTTACACACAATATCAAAATTAGGAACTTTTCAAGATTAGACACAATTTCTGTGAAAACTGATCGTTTAAACAATAGTTTTGACTCCTTAAACATTTAATAACACTCTTTTTTTAGCAAGTTTATCAATCTTGAAGCATAACACTTCACATTTTTCATTTTTTATATAACTGATCACTTTTTTAAGATTCCAAAAAGGGACAAAAAGGTTGGTGATATTAGACTCATAGGGAGTAATGACATTTAAGTTAAATTTATGCTATACTTAAGTTAATGTGTGAATAGTTCTTTTACAGTTAATATTAAATATTTATTTTGTTCATCATATTGAAATATGACTTATATGTGAATTAAGGAAGGGGGCAATCTTTAATTTGATATAAATAGTTGTTTGAGTGCTTAATTTTCTTATTATTCTCTGATATCATAAATGACTTGTCATCATCAAAAAGGAGGAGATTGTTGAACCAACAAAGGTTCTAATCAATGTGTTGATGATTAAAAAAGTATAATTCCTACTAATGAGTTTATTAATTTAATGAAAAGAAATATATCTTAAACCTAGGAAGATAGTTTATGAAGTAGATAAAGAGAAGTTGAAGTTTGCAATCATCAAGTAAAGAAGTCAATAACAAAAGATGATCAAGGAATATCAAGGTTATTTTATATTTTGTATTATTAATTGTAATCTCATTTTACTAATTTGGTAATCTCAAAGGCTCATCATGCATAAATATTCCATCTTACTTCATTATATGAGTCTTTTCATTCATTAAGAGGTGTCAAAACTTTTGTTTTTAAGAGAAAAGCCACTTGATCTTTTAAACACTCTTTAGGAAACATTTTGGCAAGTGTTGAAATCACAATTCCATTAAATAAATTTTAAGCATTTAAAGTTATTAAAATCATGGTTTTTGGAGTATTGATAAACCTGTATGGGTTAGTAGCCAACCAATATAGGTTAAAGCTATTAAAATTGATGTCCCAAGATTTTGTAGTAATATTGGCTGATATATTGGTTGGCCAATATGTCATATTGATAGACTAATATCCTAGTAGTTGACCAATGTCTCAACGGCTAGTGAATATGTGCACATAATGCACACTGATTAACTGATGTGCTAACCAGTGCTCTATAACTAGGTATTGTAACAACTAGTTTTTGATCCAATAGCTAGTAGGGGTCCCGAAACCATATCAATATGTATTTTCGCATTGGTTACTGCATCAAAAGTATTCGACTGTCTTTTGTACACATTTCTAATTATTTTTCAATCATTAACTATTTATTGTTTCATTTTGTGTAAGTGAGCCTCTTTTGAGTTATCAAGTGATAAAGTGAGATATTTTGATTTGTAAGCTTTAGTTAGGGTATTATATTATTATACTTAAGGGTTCCAATTGGCATTAAGGTTCACTTCATGCTGAAGAAAGATTGCAAAAAGGTTCCTCTTTGCTAAGAAAAGATTATACATAGGTTGTTCTTTGCCTTGAATCAAAATTATAGTGGAATTCTAAAAAGAGTCTTATGAGTGGACGTAGACAAGGGTTATTTATCGAACCGTTATAAATTGATTTATGTCCCCTCTTCCCTATCCTCTTTAAATTATTATTTAATTATTTGATTGATTTATGGTAAGAAATTTCTTTATTCTTGCATATATTAATTATTGTTAGATTATAGTCAGAAAATTTTGTTAAATTTTTTAAACACTCAATTCACCCTCTCTTTTAGGTGTCATTAAAGACTAACAATTACAGAAGTAATAAAACTATAAAATTTTCAATTTTCAATTTTATCCATCTATAAGACCCCAAAAATGATCTAGAGCCACTTGAGGGATAATTTTGTAAATTCTAAAATTTTAAAGGTTCTTTATCTTATTATATAATGTAAAACCCCAAATCTTTTCCTTTCATTGCATAATTTTTTTTTGGTTAATAGTATTTTTGCTTGAATAGTGATTTTTGAGGACCTAACCTCGGAAAGAATTGAAAGTATTCATAATAGGTATTAAAGTCTAATGATACTAACACAATCAAAAATAAATCTGATTGGATGGATTTCAGGAGATTCAAAAGTTTAGGATCAAAATGCCCTTTTGTGAAATAATGGATATTGATGATTTTAAAATCCATTCATACTTTTTTTAAAAAAAACCCAATCAATGAGTATTGACCTTAATTAGAGTATTTCATGGTCAATTTGACAATAAGACTGTTGTAGAATATTTTTGGAATTTAATTCGATTAGTAGCTTAACTAAACTCATTAAGGGCAATTTGGTCTTTTTACATGATGTTAGTGGATTAATAAGTCATTAGTAATGACCAATTTGAGAGTTACATGTGTAATGCACTAAAGGAGTATAAATTGCAAAAAGTAAGAGAAATTGCTTCTTTTGGGGAGAGTTGACCGTGAGAGCAAAAACAAAAAGGGAGAGAAGAGAAGCAAAGGTGAATGTTAACCAAGGAGAAGAGGAAGGAGGGGGCTTAATTTTCATGGATTTTGATGGTGATTTGGAGAAATCTTGATCTAGTCTAAGTATTTATCAAATACCCAAGAGATTGAAAGATAAAGTGGTAAGTTTTCCTAGCGTAAGTTGATAGTTTTTTCAGTTTTTGTGCCGGATGGACTTATTTGAAAATTATTGGACCCCAAACTTGTCTTGATGAATTTAGCATGATTTCAAATTAGGTTTTGAATGATAAATTATTTTGGTTGGATTTTGATTAAG
>JANZLC010000002.1:26032462-26050312 GCA_026413385.1 Erythroxylum gracilipes | reverse complement strand
AGATCATCTTATTGTTGAGATGGGAAGCGAAGAAGTAACGGGAAGATTTTATAATGAAAAAGGTCGAATCTTAAGGGAATAGCCAAAGTTTGAAATTAAAAGATATTTTCTATCTTCTGTAACGAAAAAAGGAATAAGGATTTCAAATGTGAAATATCTTAATGCAATTTTTGGATTTGAATTTTTTTATTTATAAAAGATTGTTTAGGAATTAGGAATATCCTCATAGTCATTAGGCCTAACTCAAGAATTCAGTCTAGAATTTGTAAAGATATTGGGATGGAATTCGAAGTCCAACTTATAAAAGACTAGGGGAATTTTTGTATAATATGTTCAGTTTGTTTAACTAAACATATGTGGGAGACAATTGTTGATAGCCTAGAACTAACTCAACCATTTGGCTGAAAAAGTCATTCAATCAAATGGAGTTAGCATAGAAATGAAAGTTCAAGAAATGTTTATTTAAATAATTCATATACAATGGAAAACTAGGGAAGTGGGAAGAAATATGTAAATTTATGGAAGTCCAATCTATGAAAGTTGAGAAAGTGATAAAAAGTAGTAAACAAAAACATGGCTTAGTGGGTTGGAAGTTAGAAAGTTACTTGAGGCAAAAGTCCAAAATTTGGAAGTTAAGAAAACAATGTTAGGTAGTTATTTAAAATATAAGAAAGTGGACAGTTATAGAAAAAATTGCTCAAGGATGAAAGGATTATAAATTCACCAACATTGTGAAAAAAAATGAAGGACCAACATAATTATAATATAACAAAAGATCAATCTTCAAAGAAAACAATCAGCTTATTTTAGAAACTTTTTTTTTTCTTTACATTGTGAATTTTTCTTTATTATATCGAATTCCCTTTTGTATTTTGTGACTTCCTTTTGCTACAATCAATTACTTTTTGTGCTTTAGATTTCAATTCAACACAAGTTATCATTTTTAATAGCTTAGAACTCCGTTTTCTAAGTTTTTCGAAACCCATTTATATCATCCATAAGAACTTGGTATAAATTTTGGGAGAATTCCTTCCTAGCACACTCAAATTCTAGGTTAACATCAACAGTAATGATTTAACTTTATTCAACATATCAAAGTGTTAAAATATTTAAAATCAATTACAAAATATTTAAAATCAAACCATATATAATATTATATCACAACAAATTACTTAATAGATGATATGTCTAACATAAAGAAACCTATAAGTGATTGCTATAATTATCACTTAACAAATCCTTAAGGATTTATCTTATCAATTTAGTTTGTGAACTATGTCTAAGATTTTATTTGAAACTTGTTATATTATGTAACTAATTATAGTATATATAAGTCTCCATATTGTTACACTATTTTATTTTACTTTTCTAATAATAATACTACATTGTAAGTAAGAGTAAGAAAAAAAACAATAAATTTAAGTGTTACATTTGTTAATTATTACATCATGAATATTTCTAAAACTAAATTCAAGTCTAATAAATTTTGGTTAAAATATCATACGGCTTTGATATAATAATAATAATAATAATAATAATAATAATAATAATAACAAACTCCTATTAGGTTACTAATATATATACTATTTCCGAAACACAAATTATCAGATAACAGAAATTACAGTCATACCACTAATTGTAACAGCTTCCGCACATGCTAATTTAATGGGTCCATAAGGAGACCTATTTAAGCCCAAGGATCCAAGAACTGCCATGTCTCCACTATGGAGTTTTCCTTGCACGACAGTTATTTTCCCTGAAACCAAACACCAAATGGCCAGACAATGCAGCTACATACACTTTCTATAGCTATAAAGCTTCATATTTTCGGCATTGTGGATTGATTTTTTAAATACCCATTTGGATTCTCAGATCTTGGACCACATTGATGAGTAAGTTTCTCTGTTTTGTATTTAACGATGCACACGTTAGACTCTTGGTGATGGCTTGATTTCTTTGGCAACATCAATGCTCTAACCTATTGGAAAAGATGATGACACGGATAGATTTCTTATGGATTTGACATGAATGAGATGAAAGGTTTTTCAGTTTTCATGGATTAGCGGATGTCTTTGCTGACATTTAAGTGTATTGATTTAAATGGGTAAAACGAAGGAAATTATGGTGTTATACATTAAGAAAACAAAAAGGCTTTCATGCACAAAAATATGGAACCGTGTGCGACTCTTTGCTTTGATAGTACAATTTTATACCGTTTTGTTTCGTCTGCGTGTCCTTTTTGCTTCTTATCGGGTCTGTATGGGAGGCACGATTGTCAGAAAATTGTCTATAATTAGAAGACATGTTCGCTTGTTGTGTGATTGCCGTTGGAACTTTTATGGTCTTCATTAATTTTGGTCTTGCACAATCTATTGAATTGGTGGACTCTTAAACAGTCTGTTACTCGACAGATATTTTTTTTAGTTTGAATAAACGATCAGGAGTCCACTTGGAAACCAGTAAAGACATGGAAAAGTACAGTGGTTCTGTAGAACAATTTAGAGTTCTATGAATGTAAGGCAACTTAGATAGTAATTTAGTTTATCCTGAAATAGTGAAGGATACAATGACTACGAACATAAGATAGCTTAGCTAGTAATGAGACTCGATATCTTTTCTAGTTGACATTTAAGAGACTATAGACAGGGAAAGTTATTTAGCAAACCTGAAATCGAATCAAGAAGTAAACACTTTTTTTTTTTATTGATTCAAATATCCAAGTTATTGATGGTGATAAGATGAATGAAATAGGATAAATTGTTGATTGGTTATAAGTCATTGAAAGGCAAGATGAGTCCTTCAATAAAAGTGAAAATTAATGAATCTGTAGATCATTTGATATGGCTTTACGGATTGAAAATTTGATAATGAACGCTTTCGATAGAAACTACTAACTAAACAGAAATTGAAGGCAACAACTAGGTTGAATGTGGTGGTAATGAGTAACTAAATGACTAATTTTTGGTGACTAAAGTTGACAAAGAGTTGAGTCTGTCCCATATGCGTCTGCACATCCAACCTTAGAAAATCATTTTCACCGTATATCTAACACCTTAATCATAACGGTGACACTGCTCATAGAAAATTCAGAAGATTTAAGATAAACATGTTTATTCATGAAAATTCTGTCCTTTGCTTGGTGAAATGCTGAAGCACCATTGTTAGCAACAGGGATAAGAGTCGGATGCTAGCTGTAATGGGTGAGAAAGAGTGTAAGCGCATAGGCCTACAACTATCATATTGATCATTTTGACTGTGTTTCTCTGTCAGGTTGAATTTGGGTGGGCCAGCTATGGCGAGCTTTTGATGGGCTAACCTTGGACAAGTTAGTAGGCCTATGACTGCATCTTTGCTAAACTTGATCCGACCTGGAAATTGTAGATTTTTATAGTAGATACGCTAATTATAGGTGCTATTATTATTGCACACCTTTCCAGAATTATTGTTTTCCAAATGTGACTCAGTATCCTAAGAAGCTATTCTTATCTCTTTTTAGATTCTCTCCTCACACTTTCCTCTGTCTTGAGGATTTAAAGCTGCAGCCATGGTATGAGATTTTCTCAGTTGTGGGCTAGAAGCTAATGGCTACTACCGAGAGCCTAGCTTTGATGAGAAAGTAGTTAGTGATATCCATGTTCTAGAAATGGTCTTTAGCTTCTGCAGTAAATTTCAGTAAGAATTTGCAAATCCACCTCCACTTATTAGTGTGAGATTTTGAATTACAATATAGCTAGTGGATAATCAATTCTCTTTCTTTTATTGAGATGTCAAAGGAATCTAAAGTTTTTGAAATGATCTTGGATGTATGAACCATATTGTTTATTAATTGTGGTAATAGGTTTTAAATCATTACATTTTTTGAGGAGATATTATAATGTTAATGCAATTAGGTTAATCTCGTTGGTTACAATTTGATGTATGTGAAATATAAATTTTTACCTTTTCTACTGAACATTTGAAAGCTTTTTGTTTGATTATTCATCATATTAACTTCTTCCTATTTATGGTAGAATTTTCTTTGAACATAAATTTGATGTGCTTGTGTTTGAGGACCTCAACTTTTCCCTTATCTGGAACATATTTGATTGCTGGTCCCTGTTCCATTAAATCAAAATAAAGGGGCTTTTAGATAATTCTATTATTCTTTAATTACTATGTTTCAACCTAGCTTGCTTCTTTCCATCTATCTCTCATTGACAAAATTGCAGTAGAAAAGTTCTCTTTTATCATAGAGCAGGATAGAATGAGAAACTTGCGTGTGGATGGAAAAATCTCATTTGGATATGATCATGGGTTCATAATATATTCATTACCCTATAAATTTTATTCCCATTCTTTAAGTACCTTGTATGCAAATAATTTTTTTTTGGCAATGGATAGTTCCTTGTTTAACCTGTAGCTATTTTTCTTCCTAAATATGTAATTAATAAAGTGCCATTATTGTGGCCTGGATAGCATTTTGTTTCTCATACAATTTAACTGATCATTTGCTTACAAGCCTTACGTTGTATCACTAACCTATGACATGTTTGATTCCCAATTCCTTGCGCTGTGTTATGATGGACTCCCTTTTTCATTTCCTTGAAATTTTCCTTATTTTGTACTTCTCATATGGGGAGCATAATTGCAAAACTCTTCAATGGGTCTAGGAAAAAGTTGAGTTATTACATACAAGCATCGTGTTTGTTAGAGGATGATTGTTTCAATTTTTTGTGCTGCTGGCACAACAACAAGAATAGTTGAAGTGATTTGCGATTTGCAAAATCATATATAACTTTTGAACCTATTGTCTACATATAGGAAAGGTGAAAAGGGCTATCATCTTGTCAATTGGCTAATTAGAAGGCTATCTAAGAGTGTTCATCCTTCATCAGTTGTTCAAAATGAACCAACAAGGGACATGTTCTTCTTCTCCAGCAGATCCTCCATTGAAACGTAGACGTGGTCGTCCACGCAAGGATGAGGGCCTGATACAAGGGGAGAATACTCCTACGGCTCCTGGATCTGACAGTATTGGTAAAAACAAACAGAGTGTGGGTTCAACTGGTGCTGTTGGCAATGACATGGTGGGTCAAATGGTTTATGGTGTCATTGATGGTTCATTTGATGCTGGATATCTCCTTAAACTTAAGGTAGGAGACAGTGACACTTATCTAAGGGGTGTCGTATTTCTACCAGGCCGAATCACTCCAATTTCGACTGCAAATGATGTGGCTCCACAAGCAAAGATGTATACAAGAACAGAGATTCCCATCCCTGTTCCAAATTCGTCAGTACAGGTCACTGATTCTGTCCTTTCATTGGAACAGCGTGATAAGCAGCTTAGTGAGCCCAAGAATCTTTTACCACCAGTTCAAGACCAGGGCCTGCCATCTGAGTTGATGAATGTTCCTATTGCACAAGAAAACCAATCAACTTATAATATGTTGTCTCTGACGGGTATTTTGCCAATCTTTTCCACCAGACCTTCATTGGAAGGGCAAGTTATTTCAGCACAAATTTTAGATCCAGGTAAAGAGACCCAATCTCCCCTGGTAGTGGATTGTTTAGGGCATGATAAAGTTGCTGAACAGGATAAAGGGATGCAGAAATTTGAGACTAACGGAAGAAAAGATACTGATGTGACTATAGACCCAACTGAACTAACAAAATCAGTTGTGAAGTCTACTTCTACCAATGATATCTTGTTGGGCACTGATACCATTGACCGTGAACTGCAGCAACAGTCGGCTTATCTTGGCCATAAGCCATATCAATCATTTAATGATGGAGATAAAAGCCCGAACCTTGAACAAAGTCAAGCTCCTGTAATTGTTGGGGCTGGAATTACGTCTTTTGTACCCAGTGGCTTGAACAGTTTGATGGAAGAACAGTTGGAAGTTGTACCACCTGATCTTGTGATGGAGATTGCGAATGATAAAACACCTCACTTAAATAAGACACAAGCAACTGATAGTGATAAGGTTGTTGAGGTAAATTCACAGTCTTTATCAATCACCAGCCTTCCAGTGACAATGTTTGAGAGGGATGTTATGAACTCTGAATCAAAGCTTAATGCCGAAAGATCTCATCTTCAGCCAATGAAGGAACATCAGTTCTCCGGTTCTTCTGGCCCCGAAGAAATTATGAAGGCAGCCTTAGGCTCTGTAACACTAACTAGATTACCCGTGACTCTATTTGAGGGAGAAACTGTTCCATTGGAAATGAAGATTGCCGCTGAAGGAGCTATTCTTCCTGGAGTGACTGAATCCCAATTCTGCAGTTCATCAGGTGCTCCTAGTCAAATCAAGGATGCCATTCCACCTGCAGAAACTTAGATTATCCAGTCATCCCAAAAACAATCTGCTTGGCCAAACCATAATGGGCAAACCGTAAGCATGAGTCATCTTGTGTCGTAATATAGGAAATAAAGGAGCCATGTTGCGTAAATCACCACAATATAAGGTATTAAGTGGATGTTAATCATATGTTTGGTGTAAAACTGACTGGCTATCTTATCCTCTTCTCTTCTATATTTTGTGAATTTTCTTCAATTTTATGAGCATTTAGATTATGTGAGTTCTATGAATTTCCTAAGCATTTTATTGTATCAATTTTGTTGATTGTGGGTTTGCCTCTATATAAGGAACATTTCATAACTTCTAAATAGTCAATGACATAGATGGATGACAATGTTTATCATAGTAATCATGTAGGTTTCTTGTGCTATTAAGCAAGTATCTTAACAAACACTATCTTAGGATCATTGTCAAATGTTTTTTTTCACCTTTCACTATTTAGTTTTTATTTTTAATTGCGGTCATTTTTTGTTTTGTAAATATTGTATGAGACACTTTTTTGTTAGTATCACTCACATTTAGTGACTTTTATTGATTGGAAGCTTCGGAAAATATGAAATGATTCAAATGATTATATGGAAATAAATAAAAAAGAATGAAGTATGGATGATGCAATAGAGTTACACTTAATCTCATTAATAGTTGAAGAACTAAAGAAGGGAACAACTATTACATTTTTCAAATATAGTTAAAAGAATATTAAGATTGGTATGAACATAAAATTTAATAAAGAATATATTCAAGTCTAGTGGAAGAAGGTAAAATATTACTTTACTTATTGGTATACACTATTATAAATTTTTAATATGCATTTTTTTTCATTATAGGTACATAAATAACTTTCAGATTCAATAAAAAAAGGATGTAATTAATTTTCAAATTTAGTATCATATTTTTAGAGATATTATGACAATTAATTTGCAGGTATATCCATCAACTAAATCTCCATCAAACAATGCAGAAGAAGAATGTATAATTAAAGTTGATGAAGTTTCTTCCTTCCATAAAAAGAAGATCAAGTTGCAAGCTCATTTTATAAAAAGAAAACTCCTAGAAAGAAAACGGAAATAAAGATACATACTAACATTCTAGAAAATATCTTATGTTATAGATATATATATATGTATATTGATGAATATTTTTCATAACAAATACTATAAAGGGACAGAAGAATTGGTTAAACCCAAAATCTTAAATGTTATTTCTCATTTGATATGTGTTTCAGGTATGTAATGAATGAATAAAAAAAAGTACTGCAATTGACTTTCAAGTCCTTTATAAATAATATCATATCTAACAAATCAATTTTCAATAAATGCTTTAATTACAATTGATATTTATTAACTTTCTCTTAATATTAAGGTAAGTTCTATTTAGTTGACTCACAATATCTGTTATACTTAAATATCATTTGCAAGATCACAGGAAGAGGAAGAGGAAGAGAAATACCTTAAGGTTGATAAGAACTATTAATATATTTTGTTTATAAATGATCATATTATTATCCTTTAAACGCAATATAAGATAATGAACAGATCTAATTATTTAATTAGAATGAATTAATATAATTTTTTATCTTGAATAATTTTTTGAGTTAATTATTTAATTAGAATGAATTAATATTAATATATTTTTATTTTCAATAACTATAATAATTAACTTATATTAGTAAATGAAATAAATTAAAGTTTAATATTATCATCTAATTATGATAAAATAAAATAGAAAAATAGGACGACTAAACTAAATTAATTTGAACATTAATTTACTAATTATAAGTCTCAAATAAACAAATTTTTATTTAAAAATTTTAATTACATTTATTTTCTTTATAATTAAGCCACCTTCTAGGAAACAGACCAATTGATCAATCAAGCGTGCTATATGCTATTACACAAAAGATATTAATTGAGAATTTACATGCTTGATTTGGTTCGTCATTGGGTCATCTTCGAAGGAATCTTACTGAAACTTTTTGCACAATATTAAATTATATTACAGCAGATCCTTCATTATTTATAATCATTACGTCACCCTTGCATACATTGTCATTTAAGTACGTGCCCGGCCATTGTAAAGCACACTATCCTTTTCCTTGCTTCTGCCAAATAACCTGCATTTGTTGAACTCACAACCAGCCGGACCAGAAAACACAAACAAAAAGATTGCATCAAGTCGAGTTGCTAAGTAAAATGAGCTTAAAAAGCGAGAGTACTTGTCAGAGAATTGTAAGAAGAGCGGAGGTCTAAAAGAAAGGCATGTATGAAAAGAACAGATCAAAACTTCAGCTATATCCCGCTTGCTGCTGCTGCTGATAATTCCCATAACTGGGATAGCCCCCTCCATAGTACATGTTAGGGTCCTGAGGTGCTGCAGGGGCGCCATATCCATAATTTTCGTAACCTTGAGCATATCCATAATATCCACCACCACCGTTCCACTGGTTTGTATCTGGCCGAGGTTGTTTGTTAGAAGGACTGCGCCCCCACGAGAGTCGAATATTTTGTCCATTTAACTGAGTTCCATTCAGAATCCTCAACGCTTCCTCTGCACAGCTCCTGTTCCACCAAGCAACTACAATATCAGATATTTAAAAATTATCATGAGAACACGGTAGATATCAGAATGGTTTGTTACCTGTCAGCAAATTGGACAAACCCACAACGCTTTCCAGCAGGTATCTTCACATGAAGTAATTGGCCGTATTGGCCAAATAGTTCTCTCAGATGGTCATCAATGACATTGGAATCCAAATTTCCCACAAAAATCTGTTTCAAAATTTGTGTAAGCAACAAATGATGACAAATAATGTTATTTGTACGAAAAAGAAATACAAGTACCCACAGTTGTATTATTTGGATCACCCTCGGTTGGAGTCTGAGAATTAGGATATGAAGCTGCATGCGAAAAATAAAGGTGAAATAAACAAGAAACAGGAGGAGGAGTATTCTTCTTCAGGGTCATGGAGAACAAAATAATGTATAGCCTGGTGAGTTGAGAACTCAACTTACTAAAACTACTTGTAAATCGCACATGAATCATAGCTAAATGTATATAATGCAAAATCAGTTCTGTAGCCATTTCCCACCTCGTGTTAAATAACCACTGATTCTATGCACATATAACTTCTATTCCGCATACAAAATATGAAGAGAATGTCAACACAATAATGAAAGCAATGACAAAAGAGATTCAGTTACCAGCAAAACTTAAAGCATAAAGTATAATTTCGGGTGACAGTAAACAACCATAAGCAGAATGCAATATTAAACCACATAATTGGCTGCCCCAAATGAAATGTTATTGACCAGAACCTAAGCCACTAAAATGGCCAATCAGCCCTAAAAATATACCAAAAGTAGAAAATTGATAATAACAGGGTGAAATGAGCAAAAAGGAAACAATCAGAATGAACTTAGAAGACATCAGGAAGCAAATCTTTTGAAGGGTCAATAGAAGTTTCCGATCAGAAAAGGAAGACCCTAAACCACTCTATATATACATATGCTGCATCACTGAACTGATAAACCTTCAGGAAACTTGACTAAAAGCTCAACCGGAAAAATGACTGAAAAGGCACTCTGAATAATGTAGCATAATGTATGCCACATAAACTCAAATGAAGGACAAGCCAAAAACTAAAAACTGACCTAAGTGAGACCCCGCACTTAAGGGGCAATCAGTTCAGCCGAACTCAAATCCAGGCCCTTAGATGATTAGAGCCTCTTAACGCCCTGCTTTGAGACAACAGGAGTTCTATAAGTTTTTGCAAGTTTAAGATTTTAATTAAAATTATTGTCCCAAATTTAAAGGTAAGTATGGGAAGGAAATGACTTCGGAAACTGCTGTCTATCTTCAAAAAAGTGCAACCGACAGAGTGAATCCCGCAAAAATTAAAGGAGTATAATGATTCGAAATTCCAAGTAATAGGCCAATATCGGAATGATACTATTCTATGACTTAAATTGCATGTCAGAATAAAGGATTTTAGATCTTGGATAGAGGGATCCCATTCAATAAACAAACAGATCATCAAGTAGCATACCTTTAGGATATTGCTGATCAGCCTTCTTGTTTGTGGCCAAACCAATTCGCATGGGCCTTGTAGAGCAGAAAGCCCCATTCATCTCAGTCATGGCACGCAATTGTTCACTTTCATCCGCAAACCTAACAAATCCATAACTCTTGGTGCGTCCAGTGAGCCTGTCAATTACAACCTTTGCACCCTTAACAGAAGGATAGTGGGCCCTGAATGTCTCTTGCAACATATAGTCTGTAACATCCGCAGCCAAATCCCCCACAAATATTGTGTAATCAGGAGTATTGTCACGTTTCTCACCCCCACTGAAGGATGCCCAATTAAGCCTGAAATTCTGCTCGCCATTAGGCATGGGAGTACCATTGTATGTCTGCAATAATCTTTCTGCAGCTGCACGAGAGGTAAGTTCAATAAAACCATAACCCTCCACTTGACCAGTTTGCTTATTACGAATAATCTTCACAGAAGCAATCTGCAAAAGCAGGTACCTTTATCAGCAAAATTGGGTCACAGTACCTATTTTTTTGCAGTTTTCAATTTGTTAAATGCATATTAAAGATGAACCAAGGCCTCTCGGGAGAGTGAATTAGTAGTTAACATCTGCTTTGAAGTGAATTATAAGCAATATCACTGGAAAAGGAGAAATCAACACTCAAAATTGTACTTTAGGAATAACTACCGTGGAAATACTAGCACCAGATATGCAGTCCAAATTAGAACGCAAGAAAACGTTCAAAGTTCCATCTAGAACAAAGTGTGCAAATAGATTCAAAATGATTATATCGGAAATCGAAAATAATTGTAATTGATTCGTAACAAATGATGGAACAACAACTCAAGATTAAAAAAACAAAAGCAAAATTATCGAGTCATTTACAGTCACGTCAAAGACACAACCGTGTTGTTGATCGAAACAGGTAATATCAGGAAGCAAAGGAAACAGCTTTACAACGAATTAAAAAAAAAAAAAACCAACAAAACCACAAAATCCAAAGAGCAACCATAAACCAATGATAGTATAAGAACCACGACCCTTAACAAATCTGCACTAAGAAGTCAAGGAAAGGGAAAATAGGAGATCTAGACCTCGCCAGTATGAGCGAAGCAGCCCTGGATATAGGCTTCGTCCATCCAGTACTGCAAGTCACCGATCCAGAGAGTGCGTTGCTCATCGCCAATGGCGGGTTGTTGGTGCTGGATCTGTTGTTGTTGTTGTTGAGGGTGGTGGGCCCACATGGCCTGGGGGGGAGGAGGAGGAGGAGGCATCATCATCATGTATGGAGGTGGAGGGTGTTGGTATTGTTGTTGTCCCTGTTGGCCTACTCCTCCAACTCCTGGTCCTGGTTGCTGCATCATATTCATGGTGGCTCGGGATATTTGGGAGCTTGTGGGAAGAAACAATTTAGACAACACCAAACAAAGAAGCGTCTGTTTTTTATAGGACACAACCCTAGTTCCACTTCCACTTGAAGACGGTCAATTCATACGTCATCCTAGTAATTATGTTCACCTACGCCCGTTCTCACAACAACCAACCCCGACCCTGAAGCTTTTGTTACTTTTACTTTTCGTGGTCCTATAATATTTATTTGTTATGAAGAAAAGAGGCATGCCCGCGAAATAAGAATAGATATAATAATTATAGTTATAACGAAAGTATCCTTACTTCTTCTTCAGGAAATATATATTTCACCGCGGAGGAATTATTATTTGTTTGTGGATACGGAAAGAAAGTTTCAACCTTTGGTTTTAATTTTGACTGTTCAGTCAATGTTTTGGATCTCTCAAGTGAATTCTCAACTCCAGTTACCTCTGAGGCTTCCTGTTCTGGTATAAGCTCTCGTCTTTATCTTCCTATTTCGTTTAATTCTTCCGATCTTTCAACCCCTGCAGCTGTCCTCTTCAGACAGTCATTTTAAGCATTTATTTCGATTCTAAGCTCATTGCATTTTTCTTTTTTCAGAATGTGGTTTCGTTAGTTATCTGTGTATGTGCTGTTGCTTCTGGATTTACGGGTCTTTTGGGGTTTAAGGAGTTCCAATAGTTTTAGTTAGATCCCAAATAAGGGCGGTGATGGATTTGCATTTGAAGAATCTGTTTGATAGACTGCAGGAGCAATTTGGGACTGGTCCAGGGCTTGGTCCTGGATCAGCTACCTGTCTAATGAAGGTGGAGTGCGTTACTCCTAATTTCATTCAATCAGTTTATAGAGCTGCTGCTGCTCTTTATAGAACTGAACCCTGGCAAAGGTTGCGTCCTGGGCATCTTTTTGGTGTCCGGGTTGGAAGAGACTCAGATTGGTCCAGTAAGAAGCAACCTTTTCCGTGTGTTCAGTTCATAGGTGGTGATGGTGGGGATGTTGGGTTTCACATGTTTCGATCTGAGAATGATGCTAAGAAAATGACAGGATCAAGAGAGACAATTCGTGTTCCAAATGTTGAGCTTTTAAGGGTCACGTATGAACCCGAGGCTTCAATGTTTGCTTCAAATAGGAGAATGATCAAGTCTTTGTCATTGGAGGTCGCTGGTACTGACAGGTTTCCCGTGATTGATGTGGCACGATGCATGTCTTCTGGTGACCTTCGGTTTAGGAATCCAACCGCTGAAGATCTCAGGTTCGTTTATGCATTCATGAGAGCCATCTCCATGTTGCATCCTTTACTTCAGGAAGATAAAGAAGGGGCTTCAAAGTGGTCAAGGATGACACATTTTGAACCATTTATCGAAACTGTTGATGTTCAGTGGCCTACAGAAATGGTCAAGGGCTCTGACCTTGTTGCAGTTACCATCTCTTATCCACAGAGCCAGACTTATGAGGAAAAAAGCAGCTCCACACCTGGCTCAACACCTACCAAGCATGTGGAACTACCGAGGGAAGAGATCTTTGTTGATTTAAAGAACTTGAATTCCAGTATCAGGAAGTGCTCAATGTGCGAAAAAGAAGTACATGGAGAAATGGCATTCTGTTGTGGGCATTGTGGAGCATTGGTCTACTGTGGATCTGTCTGCCAGAAGCAGCATTGGAAAGAATGTCATAAAAGTATGTGTGGTCTCTATAAGAATATGATGGAAAGGGAAGAAGAACTGGCAATGAAAATTTTCAAGTTTCCTTGTTCTGCTGATCAGCCGTGTAAATGGCTTGAGTCATTAGGTATTCATCAGAAGGGTATGTGGAGAAGGAAATGTGGTTGCTATTCTCACTGTCCGTATGGTCTCCTTCCTGTAAAAGGTGGACTCAGTGAGTCATGGGGTGGGCTGGATGAAGAAGAACATCCTAAGGATTCACCTTTCCTCAACCATTTAAGAGACGGGACATCAAACCCAATCCTTCTTTCTGGTTGGTCAGAGTATTATAATCTCAGGTCACTACCAATGTCAAGCCCAGTTGCAGATGTTCTCTCTCACCCATTGACAGTATATTACATATTAACTGCACTTAGTATCAGTTCAAAGAACCTTTTACTTAAAGGAAGAGAGGTTATTCTCCACTACCTTGGGCCTGAAGGAGAGTTGGATTGGATGTCAGCTTTTGCTGAGATTGGCCATTTACTCAATGGATCAGGTAATATACACATTGTGATGGTTGGACCTGAAGTTCCCACCAATTTGTCAGGCACAACTTCAGGGATAAGCAGCAGAGTAAGGGTGAACCTTGTGAGGGGAATTTATCAGGAGGAAGCCACTTACCTGCCCCCTCCTCATGTTATTGTTGCCTTGAATTGTGGATTGGATGGCTACACAGCCTGGGGAGGAGCTCTTGAATTGATAAAAACCATGGGTGTACCAGCCTTTCTAACAGAGCAATCTGAACTTTCATGTGTGAATGCAAAGCAGGTTGTTCGAGGTGCTGGATTGCATATAACACATCCCGTCACACCAAATCCTTTCCGCTCTCCAGTGAAAATTTATACTGCCTCGGTCAACCTTCCTTCGTACAGCAATGGTTTTGTGCTTGGGGTGAATACATGAGTTGAACCGTGGAGCACTAAACTCGAGTAGCTGCAAGTCTCATAGTGGTAGCAGCAGTGTAATCTAGTTGGCAACTTGTGGCCGCGTTCCATTTTACAATTCCATATAAGAATAGTTATGTTTATCATTGGCTGTGATTTGAGCATGCTTTGTCTTTCAACTAATTTATCAATTCAGAAGTCCCATTCATCATTTTCAGACTTGAAGTCCTGTTATTTACTCTAGTGACGTAATAAGTTTTCAGAAGTTTACTGGTGAGAGGCACTGAAAACAGAGATCTAACATCCAAAATTGGTTAATAACAGGTACAAGAGATAAGGAGTTGGGCAGATAATTTCTATCCATTCAGGATATCTATCACATCGCATTTTTTCTCCTTGGGATCGGCGGTGTGTTTGGTCCTAATGGTGACCACATTCATCAGGAAACTGTAAAACTTGATAAGCCAAGATAAGAAATGGTCCCCACCAACAGGAATCATTATCGTTAGATGGAAACTGGCCACAGGACAAATCCCAATGTGTTTCTTACGGCCGCCCACCAGGACACTTGAGAATCTGCGTCTTCTAAGAATGCAAAACTTATTACCAGTTTCCAAGTTCCTTAAAATGATTCCTGAGAGGGTCCTCTAGTTGAAGACTTTTAATTTCATTGCTTGTTTTCTTAAAACTTGCCTTAACAACAAGTTGGATTCCCTCTAAGTCTCTAACCATGGTGGTAGTTTAACTTCTCTTGTTTTATATTATGTGTTGTTACAAAATTTGACTCTGCTCAATCATGATGGAGGCTTAGTTTAATTCTTCATCATCAATAAAGAGAAAAGTCGATTGATCAAGTAAAACAGGAACATCTGTTGGGCGCAGTGGGTGTATTTTGTGAAAAGGAAAAATAAAATAAGCAAAATGAACACAGAATATTTAACGTAGTTTACCTTTAACTTTGGGCTACGTCCACGGACAAAACTTAGAATATTTCTTCCACTATTACAAATAGTAGGTATACAGAGATAAAATCAAAATAGTGGCTCACAAGGTGTTTCCCAACCTAAAATACTAACCTCACTATTTTGTCACTCACCAACCCTTTAGGAATAAATTTTCCTAACTTCAGAGCATAACCAATGCTCTGGTTTTTCTCTCTAGTTTCTGTCTGTTGTTTTCGTTCATCATCTCCTGCCTATTTATAGGCAGAAGACATGGGGTAGTTGGCGAGCTTCTCTTCAATGTTGGTGGCGTCAACTTTAGCAGAAGATGAAAACGGCACCTACCACTTACCACCTACCATTTGAATAAAAAATGGCGTCTTCAACAAAAACAATTGCGGATTGGACTGCCGCAATGTTGGAATGAGTCCTTCCATGTGAGAGAGAGACTCATCTTCAACAAATCTCCCCCTCTCGATTACATGGAGGGCTCTGATACCACTTGTTAGGCGCAACAGATGTATTTTATTTTTTCCTTTTTCACAAAATACACCCGCTGCGCCCAACATTTTAGATACCAGAAACGTCAAGCCATCGCCATGCCATTTTTAGCAGTGGCCTTCTAGCCGGTGCTAATATTTTTTTGAAATTGTTTTCATCAAAATTTTAAATTCTTACTTTGCTACGTAGGGCACGAAGTCTCTGATCCAATGTCTTTCTTATTACGAAGAACAAAGCATGGAAATCGTAAGCAATGGCACATTTTGTGATATTGAATTATGCATGTGCTATCAGGCTCTTTAGATTTCATGTTACTTTTTTAGTATACTAAAAAATATTTTACAAATTTTATTATAGTTTTATTAATTTTATCAAAATTTAGTATTTTAAAGAATTTCATGGGAAGCCTTTGTACTTACTCAAAATTCATTAATATCCCTTTTCATTATTTTATTAATAAATTATAAGATGACTAATATATTACAATAATTTATAATTATACATAGAATTTATTTTATTTATTATTTTAGAAATAACTTTTAATAATAATTATTATTTTATTTTTTAAATAATTTATTTAGTAAATTTATAAAATATGAATTAATTTGTAGATAATTTCCTATTAATAATAGTTACTATAAAATTGAAATAATAAATATATGAATTAATATGTAATACGAATTCATTTATTTATTAGTTTAATTTGACATTAAATTTTTACTTATTATATCATAATTAATGACAAATAAGATGATCAATTTCTAATTTTTATTTATAATCTATATTCTTATAAATATTTTATTTTAAATTGTATTTACATATTATTACCTTATATAAAAATATATAAAAATATTCTAGTATATAATATTGATTTATTTTATTGATAATTAATAACACAAATTGATTATAGTCCATTAATAATTAATAACATGTTAATCAATTCAAAATAATAGTAAAATAAGTGTTTTTATTATAATTTTATTTTATTATATAATAATACTAATAAATAAAAAGAATAATATGTTATAGTAATTTATAATTATCCAATATATATTTTCATTTATAAATAATTTATTTAGTATATTTATAAAAATGTAAATTTATAAACAATTTATTATTAATAGGTATTCATAATTAGAGTTGAGTCTAAGCAACTGACTAGGAAAAAAGTTATTCATTAATCAGTTCTATCACTAATTCCATCAAACTTATGTAAGACAAAAAGTAGTTAATTATAATACTACCATAAGAAAAATAGTCAATAGTTATTGATTAACAATAAAAATTAATAAGTTAAATTTTATACTTAATTTATTTATCATATTTAGATATTATTACTTATATCAAATAGGAAAATAGTATTTAATATATAATTTTTATTTTTCTTTGATAATAATAAATCTTTATTATTAATTATTTATAAAAATAAAAAATAAAAAATAAAAAATGATCATTTTATTTATTACTATGATTATAGAATAAATAAAATTTAGTTAAAGATTTCATTTATTATCTTAAAATAATAAATATATAATTAATACTTAATAAATATAATACTTTTCATAAAATTAATTAATATTATATATTAATAAATTAATAATTAATTCTATTTGACATATACTAATTTACTAACTCACATTCACATCCTTATGTTCTGGTTATTCTCGTGAAAAAAAAGTTTCTCAGGTTTGTATTGATTTTAGATAAAGTTTAAATAATTATGAGGATTCCTTACTAAATCTTTAACACAAAAGGTTTTAGTAAAATTGGTGAACCGGACTAAAAGTTAGCAACATTTACTTAAAAAAAAGGAATAATAGATTTTAAATTATCAAGTTTCAAAAGATTTTTCGATTTATTGTCAAACTTTTTAACTAAGTCAGTAACTTTTTATGATCATAATAACTTAGGGGCCGTTTGGTTCCACTTTTATTTTCTGTTGTTGTTTTTGGTTTCTGTTTCCTGTTTTTAGTTTCTGTTTTTTTTCCTTAAAAAACGAAAACCTGTTTGGTTAAAATTTGCAATGTAAAAACTGAAAAAAAAAAATTGTTTTGTTGAGATTTCTAATAAAAAAATGAAAA
>JANZLC010000002.1:26022204-26032362 GCA_026413385.1 Erythroxylum gracilipes | reverse complement strand
ACTGTCAACTATCCAATTTGTTTCTTGCGACACCAGGCTGACTATCTCTGTATCAATAACAAGGTTAAATTCATCAATAATGTTACCTTGTTCATCATCACTGTTTTCTTCTTTCTTCACATCTTTGCCTTTTTACGTCAACTTTTCGAACGGATCACGCCAAAAATTCGTTGAAATTTTCTCTTCCAGATGATGTGCTTCTTTTCAAAAAATACCTCCAATGAAAACACAGCTTTGACACCACTTGTTGGGCGCAGCGGGTGTATTTTGTGAAAAAGAAAAATAAAATAAGCAAAATGAGCACAGAATATTTAACGTGGTTCACCCTTAACTTTGGGCTACGTCCACGGACAAAACTTAGAATATTTCTTCCACTATTACAAATAGTAGGTATACAGAAATAAAACCAAAATAGTGGCTCACAAGGTGTTTCCCAATCTAAAATACTAACCTCACTATTTTGTCACTCACCAACCCTTTAGGAATAAATTTTCCTAACTTTAGAGCATAACCAATGCTCTGGTTTTTCTCTCTAATTTCTGTCTATATGTTGTGTGGTTTGGTGAAGGAGAGAGTGCCTTATATAGGCACTCCGCCGCCTGAAGACAGCTGCCTTGCAGCTGTCTTTCCTTCTTTTCAACAAATGCAGTGTTTGTTGAAATCAACAAATGCTGCATTGTTGAAATCAACAACTGCTGTATATTGCGGCTTCAACAAACTTCCATTTATCATTGGTAGGCGCCGCATGCCTACCATTGACAGTTAAAGACGGTGTCCCTTCATGTGAGAGGCACCCATCTAACAACATCTTCATTCAACTCCCTGTGAAACAAATATATGATCAACTTGTTCTCCCAGAAAGCAATCCCTTTTGCTTTTCCCAAGTTGTTCTATCAAGTTTCTCCAAATCGACCTAGAAAAGAAATTCCTTTTGAAGGTTTTCGTTTCTCTCAACCGTATATTTACCTTACCAACGGAGCGCAATTTGCAGTTATTAAATGTTAAAAAGATTTGAGCTGTCATTTCCTGACAAGTTGGGTTGCTTAGGTAGAAGGATGCCCCCTGAATGTTTGAACAACCAGTCAACTTCCGAACTGAACTGCTAAACCTATGCCAACTCAGCCACCAACCTGACCTCTTGTGTTGTGCTATAAATAATCTTCAAAACCCCTCGAGAATCTGAAAGGCCAAGTAAAACGCCTCTCTCCCTATCAATTCAGTTGACACCCTTGACCAATAAAAGCTCTTGTATAAATCTATGGGGTCTCTCATGTTTCAGCCCTCTCCATGGCATTATCTCTTTGTTTCTCATGGCTTACTATCCTATCCATTGAACTACGTTCACTGGGTCCAAACTCCTGAATCAACGCCCCAAGATCATTTACGAGGATTAGTTTCTTCATCGACTCTGCTGATGTTCCTGAGAGGCTTCAAATTGTTGCCAGAGCTGCTTGAACCTCTAACAGATAGGCAGGAAGCTTACTAGAGTCTGGACCTTGATTGTTTGCACTAGCTATAGTTCACTGCCTACTACAATTGATGCGTACAACATTTTATTTCTTAAGGTTTCAGATTGCAGGATTGGTTCTGTACTATAATCATAAATCTCTGAGCATAAAGGATTCCAGCATCGTAAAGTTGAAATGTAGACTGAACTGAAGATAAGGACAGCCGAAAGATAAAACCAACCAGAACCAAACATGGGCTTTATCAGATAAACTTGTTGAGATATTTTGAAGAGACGAAAGAATCTGAATCTGAAATTGTTGACCATCGCATTTAATGAGCACCAAAACTTGTAAATTTAAGAATCAATTTAACAAAATTCATTATTGTGTTATTATATATATAAATATAAAACAACGAGCATAATAACTATTATTTAATATTTCTAAATTAATAATAAATAATAGCTATTATGCTCATCCAAAATTTGAAACACTACTCGTCATTGTCATTCTCCTACAGCAAGTTAAATACCAAAATTTGAAACTGTCAAAATGACTTTAAGAGCTCGTGGGGCACGATCATGTGTATAACATGTCAACCTTATCTTAAAAATATTTTGACAGTTTCAATCCCCTATAGAGATATGAAATAAACTGGATAGTAGATGCATATCAAAGTTTCTCACAAACAAGTTGTAATTGAAATAAAAATTATACAAGTTTACGTTGTAGGAAAGAAAAAATCAAAATAATATATCAATGTATTTAACTAAATAGTCAATGACCTACTTAGGTTTGAGTTGACTATTGTAGATGAAGGCAAAGCAATGATTTTACTTTATTCTAAGCTCTTTCTTATGAACATTAGGAAATGATGCTCTTATTATCTAAGAAGATAGTTGATTTGGACGACATCATAGCTATTTTATTAGCTTACAACTAATGATGACAATACCAATGAAAGCGTTCAAGGTTAAAGGTTATATGTGAAAGGAAACTAGAACTATAAGATGAAGTATAATAAGGATGGCTCATTTAAGAGGTGTTCTAAATCAAAATCTAAGGATAAAAAGATAGTCCGGTACAAGTGTGAGGGAAAAAAATACATATCAAGAGGGACTATACAAACATGAAGAGGTAGGATGATGAAAGGAAGTCTAATGATTTGTCAAGGTTTGCTAATATAGTGCAAAATAAGGACTCAAATTACAGTGATGAAGATATGCTCTACATTTTAGCATATCATCTTCATGACTTGTAAGATCTAGATATGAGATACTCACATCACATAATGCCAACTAAGGATTGATTTATGTTATACATCTAAGGGAATTTTGAAACTGTCTTATTAAGGATAATAAAGTTTGTAAGATCATCTGTATATGATAAGTGAGGATCAAGATGATGTGGGATGTTCAATATATGACGAATTTAAGAAAGGAATTAATTTTTTTGGCAACGTAAATACAAATAATTTTGGTTATAAAATCGATGAAGATAATATTAAGATGGTAAATGGGTTATTAACAAGAAACATTTATAAACCAATAGGAAATATAGCTATAGAATAAGAGGTTGCTACAGTAGAGTTAGATTATGATAGTATTCCATATGGAATATAAGAATAGGTCATCTCAATAAGCGAGTGTTGAAGAAACTTCATTAGAGGAGCCTACTGATGGGATTCAAGTATCGTAAGTTAGATTTCTACAAGTTTTGTATTCTTGGTAATTAGGTAGTTTTTAAGGCAAGCAAGTACAAAACTGAAGGAATCATAGACTATGTGTATAATGGAATATAAGGTCCTACTAAAAAGTTGTCATTAGGTGGTTTTAGTACTTTGTAATTTTCATCAATGATTTTTCAAAAAAGGGTTATAGTTTTATGTCCTACTAGTACTGCTTGGAATTGATTAATATCTCAAGGTGTTAGACATAGATATGATACAATCTACAAAGAGTATATCATTGGAGATTGTTAATGCACAGATCATATATACACACATATGCAATCTTGGAGTTCAATAAAAAAAAAATCTTAAATGCCTTTTGGGTGGAAACAAGTGTGGCCTAAGGAGTATCATTTTTAAGAAATCAAAAGTAAAGAAATGGGTTAAAGAAAAGAGCATGTTAGTTTGGCAGAGGTGTTTCCAAATGAAGATACGGTACACTATCTTGTCTTATGCATTGAGAAGTCAATAAAATTCATAAACTAGAATAACAGTTGTCTCTTAAGCCATGTCTTAGTAGAAGTAAGAGGATCCACGACCTAGGGACACAAGCATGCAGAGTTCGTGTCTGTTTTAGAAATAGATAATGAGGTCTACTAGCTGAATGTGTCCTAAGTCGTGTTCACGATAAATCAACCTTATCCACTAGAGTCATATTTAAATTAGGATGGGTTGGTACATAGGTTATTCAAGTAAAATTATACTAATAAGGATTTACATGTAAATATATTATTATAAACCTAATTTGTCTCAATTATTTAATAGTAAATAAACCACTATTGGCTAAACAACTTCAAAAGTTTCTTGTATTTTTATTTTTATTTCTTTTATTAGTCTATATTCTTGCTGTCTATTTACTTATTTAATACTTATAGTTCTAGAATGGTTCAGTGAAAAGGAAATATCATGATCAATAATGTTTCACTGATTATTATAATTCTCCTTAATGCTTATTACACCTAAAATCCTTTAACATATGAAAAAAAAATTAATTGATCCTATGACTTAAAGTATGAAGGTGCTTGAACTAATATGTGTATGGTTATTAGAAAAGAAGTTCACCAAACTATCTCAATAATAAGGATCATGAATGAAATATCACTTGTGTATTTCTGGATGTCATACGCCAATTACTATATTTTTATACTAACTATGGCTTATTATGTTGACAGTAACTCAACTAGTAATACTTAGACATAGTATGAACCATATAGAGATATTTGAGTATATCAATAAAGAACTCATCACCCTAAAATAGAGAGAATGTTCTTCTTCTTTTTTGGTTAGAATGATTTGAAAATTTATTTGGTCATAGTGAATTGAGATTTCAAAATGTTATAATTATAAATTAATTACTAATTTGCAAATCGAACATGATTGAGTTTAAATAGAATTCATTATTTTCGTACTCTATATCTCATTGAAACATTGGATGAAAAAATGATTAAATTATATATTATAATCATGCATGTATATGTTAATTCAGATCACTTTGACATTTCTAATACCAATGTGGTCATGTATGTTGCTAGAATTTAATCTTAATATATCATTATAATTATTTATTTAGAGAATTAAAGATAAATTAGAAGTAGTTTTAATTTAACTTATTATAATTATGAGTCATGAATTATAATTTATGATCATTATTAACATATTAAGAACTTAAATGATCACTTATATAGAACAATTAAAAAGATAAAAATTAACATAAATTAAGTTAAACTTAATTGTGAAGTTTAAGAAATTTCAATAAATATAAGATATTTGATATTGTTAAGATTTGAATTCTTATTTTATAATTAGAGTTAGACTCAAACATTAATTAGGATTGGTAAACTTAGAATTTCTCTATAAAAAGGAAAAGCATTAAGGAAGCTAGCACTCGTGCTATTCCCTCTATAAAAGTTATAATTCTCTTTCTTTACCTTGTAAATACTATTAGAGATTGAACAATATTGAACAACTTGTGGTTATCTTCTTAAAAAAGTTTTACAAGATAATGGAATTATATTTATTTTCTTATTATTAGTTCAAAGTATTCTATTAAAATTATCATTAAGGAAATTATAAAAATTGTTTTACCATATCTATGGTTTGATCCTAGCTAATTTCTCAACAATCTTCACTTTCAATCAACCATCTTCTTTAAAATTAATATGTAATTATGATATAAGAAGTTGAGTCAGTTTTATTTATAAAAATCAAAATTAAAAAGAACTCAATAATATAATCTATTGAATGGAGTGGTGACATTTTAAAAGTAATTATATCATTGTATAAAGTAACGGCGTGCTATAAAGGAAATACAATTATTTTATTAAAACAACATCATTTCATCGAACTAGCTTAAACCATTCAAGTTGGCTGAGTTGGCTGACCTGCTAAATCTATCTACAAGCATATAGAGTCAATTATAACAAAGTTATTAAAATTGGAGTACTCTAGACTCTAGAGTATGAATGCCATAAGAACTATAGTACTATGTCTATTAATCCTATTAAAAAAACAAAACCAAATAAAAAAGATTATAAAAGATAATTAATTGATTAAAATGATAAAAACAATGCAAATAATCTAACAAAGGAAAGTCAATAAAACAAACATTAGGACTTTCGTGTTTACTTATATAGAATTCTAATTATCATAAAAGATTAGTCATTTAGGTTGAAATAACAATTAAACTAAATTATCTATTCCCTCTCTCTAAGCACACAAGTACACTCAATTAAGCAACAACCACCTCTCAGTGAGTAATTCAACCTAATCAAATTCGTTAAGCCTAGTTAATCTATTTAGTTATCATAATAGTCTAAAATACTTTCATTGTCTAGTACAAAAGTGTTTATTCTCCTAATATTCATATTATTCTCATAGTATTCATATTATATACTAAAACAAAATAATCTTAACATTAAAACAAAGAAGAAAGGGAATAAAGAACTAGAAGAGTTATAACAATCTCCTCCGCTATTGCTCCAAATCCTTCCTTAATGTGAAAAAAAGCCTAAAACTAAAAGCTTAGTAATAAATGAGGTTGTCATTGGCCTCCAGAATCCCTTACAAAGAACTATAATAAGAGTATTTATAATTAGGTTTACATAAAAGAGCTCTAAATTCAATAAACTTGTATTTTCACGTGTTCTCAAAATATAAATCATAGGAACAATTGCTTATTGCACTTCCATATCGAAGTTAGTTCTGTAGTTTTGTTCTGGAACTTTTTATGTGCAATGTGACGAGTCTAATGCTAGTTTTTCTTCATGTTCAACGACAATTTACGTAATTAAAGAATTTTAAAGTTTGAATTTTACTTTTTAATAGTAATTGATATATCTATTTTAATGGATATTTATATCATGTCACATGAGTTAATGAAAACACACACATTCACATATATGTATATGATCCCATATATACTAAAAATAAAATTAAGTGATCAATAACTAAAATAGTATTTCAAATTTATCAGTGATTATATTTAAATTTTAAAAATGAACAAAATTTTATTCAATTATTATGTTTTTTTAATTTATTATTAGTGTGTACTCACTTATCACATTATACAATATGTTTATAACACCATAAAAAAATTCTTAATCTTTCATCTGTATACATCCTTTCTTTTATTACATGATATAATTTAATTGACACATATAAAGAATGACTTTAACATATTTAGATTCAACAAAAACTTTTTGTCATTCCTCTGAGAATATGATTTATGTGATGAATCAAGTCATTTTAGCAATCTTTCAATTTAAAAAGTTGAAAATTGAAATAATTGTAATTCACTTTAATTTTAAAGAAAATAATTAATGAAAAATAAAATATAATAAGTTCTATAAAAATTATTTAAATACAATGTTCACTTAATTTTGAATTATTAATTCGTTAAATAATTTATCTATTATATATAATAATTCAGTAATTTTTAATATAATTTTAAAATAACAATTATAAATTTTGCTGACGACATTTATACAAGTAGAATTTGATACTTTGGCAATAGTCTAAACAAGAAAATTTTGGCAATTTTACTTACATAAATAATATTATTTAAACTTTAAAGGAAAAGAAATCTTGTAAAATTGGAACATGAAGACTTCATATTTGAAACAAAGTTACGAATGTTGCACCGGTACTGGTATCAAATTTAGTTTTGATATGGCAGTGTGTCAATATCTAGTACCGTTTTGTGTAATTTTTAAATTTATAAAATACTCCCTAATTTTTTTAAAATTACATAATGGTCCTTCAATATATTGTACTGTATAATTTATAATTTTACATCAACCATATCTTCACAAAAAAACAATAATAGAAATTTGAAATAGTGACAATTTATTTAATATTACTTTTCACATATTTCACATATAAATTATAATCACAATTAATATGAAAAAAATCATTTAATCATTATACAAATAAAAACTTAAGGATAATACAAAATATTTAACATGTTACAATTTTATCACATAATAAATAATAATCACATCAAAACATCAAATAAAAAGAATAATAAATATTTGCGACTTTCTAACTATTACACTTTAAAATAAGAGTTTGTGCCAAGGAAACAACGAAGGAGAAGTGAAACCTAAGACAAAAATATTTACAATTATATTATATTACATATATATCAAATATAAGCAAAATTAAAAGAAGAAGAGAAAAACCTAGAACTTCATTTAATTGAATACTCGTTTAATTGCTTACATTGGATTAAACTCAATTCTTATTTAGTACAAAATCCTCTTCATTGAAAGAAGTCTCATTATCACTATCATTCAAATTCATTGCATCAAATGATATGTCAATATTTTCTCATCTAAGATTACCTTCTAAGTCACTCTCATCTATCAAACTCAGTTCCTCATAACCCAATATGTCAAAAGATCAATATGATCAAGGTAAATTAGATCTACAAAACTACTTGTTCTATTAAGAGCTATAGTAAACAAATAAAATTAATTTATTAAGACATTACAAAAATTATATCCAACTTAACAATGATAATAATATACCTTCCCGAAGCTTTAAATTGTATCAAATAAAGACCAAGTTGTTCAATCTTTTAAGCTCCAATCTATTCCTTTTCTTAAAATGGATGAATTCAAATGTGCTCAAATTCATTTCACACTTTGTTGCACTTACACATTGATTCAGAATTCTAAATACAAATTTTTGCAATTATGGAACACCACTTTTGATCCCACCAAGAACTGTAAGACAACAAAAGTAGCATTATAAACAAAATAAACTGACAATTAATTTTCAATAAGTAACAAAAGTGAAAAACAAAATATATACCTGGATTAAATTTGTCTCATTGACAAAAAGCAATTGGTATCCTAAAATCACCAGAAACATCCTTATAAATTTCCATTTGTGAGCGTAAGAGATCTTATATCATCTCATGAGCAAAAAATATTGTAATAGTTAATAACTCCCTTATTAACTTAATCTTGTTTTTGTAAAACTTGGTCTGAAATAGATAATATGATTAAAAAAATGTCCCATCCACACATAACAAAGAGTAAAGTTCACTACATGATAACGTGTGTACAAAGAAGACCTATTTTTTAAATTGTCCTTGATTGCTTCCTTCGCCCTCTCCATGACATCATAAAAATAATCCATTATAGCCTTCTCATCACCATCAGCCAGATGAAGTACCCTCATCAAAAATTCACAAACTCGGATGAAAAATTGACATTGGAACCAAGATTTATTATCTTCAAGTATAATTCTAGAAACTTCTAATCCAGCATTAGACCTAGCATGTTGAGATACAACTTACTTATCACTTGTAAATATTTGCCTCAACTCCTTCTTCATCATAATAATACATTGAAGTGATAGGAAATTAGTTGCAAATCTTGTAACAATAAGACAACACAAATTCCAACCATTGATGAAATGCTTTCTCATTAAATTCAAGACTCATGCATAATTATAGCTGAACTTAGTCATCTTTTTTCCTTTTTGCATAGTATTATCAATAATAAAAAGATACCTAACGTCTCCTATATTTTCCAAAAACAAGTTAATGCAATGTGCAACAAAAAGGGTCCAATAAAAAGAATTATCCTTGCTTTGCAATCTTCTTCCAGCAGCTTTAAAAGCAGAATTATTATCAGTACTGAACTGAACAATATTTTCTAGCCTAACTTCATTCACAACTTCATCAAATATTTGAAATAGAGTATTAGTATTCCTAATGAGGCCAAATGCATCAATAGACTTCAAAAATATTATCCTCTTTAGATAATAAAACAAAAAATTAATAATAGGTGTAAGGCCTCAACATATACCATAGAAGTATTATGGCATGCCTAGGGTATATTAAGAAGTGAACATAACGAATTAAGAGCATCTAAGGATAATAAGAGACATAATGGTACTTAGTGTAAAAGATGGGTAAATGAGTAATTTGTTCATTTTGACATGGACATATATACTTAGATGTGAAATATGGATGAGAATGAAATTAATTAACGAGATTATATGTCAATGTGGGAATTAAAGGAAGAAGAAAGACCAATGTGCAATTTTCCTAAAGTCAACACATGGACTAATTGGATTAAAGCATGGGTGACCAATAAGAATAAAGTATATGTTTCCAATAGGAATTAAGCATATATGTAAGTCTTGAAGTGCATGAAATGGGCACGTGGAGAGAAAAGAGGGACAACATTTTAGGCTTTATGTTGGGCCCCGATGCCTTTTTAAGCATGTTTACATTATTTTGAGATATGTTTATATTATTTTTAGGATTTTAGTTTGGTAATTTTAATCTGATTGAAATAAATTGAGGATTTTTATTCCTTAAGTTATGATTATTTAATAAAAGGATTTAGTGAATTTTGATGAGTTGATAAATTATTATTTTGTTATTTTATGAGGTATTATTAGTATTAAAAGAAATTATATGAATTGAAAGTGTTCTGAGTTTTTAGAATGTAAAAAGAATAAGTT
>JANZLC010000002.1:26006746-26018960 GCA_026413385.1 Erythroxylum gracilipes | reverse complement strand
GCTCATTGATCAATATCAATTCATAAAATGCACACCAAATTAATGAAAATGTCTTTCTTTATTTATTCATAAAATCTGTACTTATGAGCAAAATGGGCTAAAGGGGATTGCCTTTAGGGCACTACTCTAACACATATATGATTTTACGTGCAATTTGGAAGAAAAGAAGTTAAAGTGAGTCGAAAGCACCACATGTGGGCCATTTTTTGAAGATGTATTTTTGTTGGTCTTCACGGAGCAAACAAAAGAAAATAAAAGTCAAGGAGAAGAAAAGAAAAATAAAAGAACAATGAAGAATTAAAGTGGCCAAGCTTGGAAGCCAAGAGCAACAAAAACGACTTGGAATGGAGCTTAAAATGACATGAAGAGAAGGTTGTGGGCTAGGAGTAAAATGCATGCATTTAACTCATGCGTTGTGCGTTAAACGTAAGCCTTATGCATGCGTACATTGCTTTCCCGCAACGTTAATACGGCAATGCTGCTTTTAGGCAACGTCCCAGTGAAAGAGGAGAGGTTTTAATTGATGTGTGACCCTTATTTGTCTCATCAACCGGAATATTGAGGGAAGCTACAACGCACAAGGGGAAATGGTGGAGGTCTTTCTGCGTTAAACACATATGAGGAGTGCGTGCATATAAGGGGGCAGCAGGCATAAATGGAAGAGCTACATTAAATTGTCCCGTCGATGAACAGTGAGAGGAATAAGAAGCTTGCGATAATGAACATAAATTAAGGGATTTTCGGCTAGGGATTGGAATAGGGGCAGAAGCATTTTTTTGCAAAAGATTCATAAAGGGCTAGATATCCTGAAGTCGGTTCGGAGGTGACATTGACACCAACGACCCAGGTTAAGTATTTTTTATTATTTGGTTGTTTCTTTCTCTCATTAGGAATTAATTGTGTTATTCTATGTTAATTGAATTGGGTTTTGTGTATGGATAATCAGATTTTCGTTATTGTTCGATTATTTGTATATGAACCCGTTGGGTATTGTGAGATGATGATTTTAATGCGTCCATTGAATCGTTAATTACAAACCTATTGCTAAAATTTTGATATAATCCGTAATTGTGTAGCGACTAATGATTTGTAATCATTAGGGATAACATGACTTAGGTTAAATGACGCATCATATGTGATTGTTGCCTTGATTAATCGATTTTCCTAATTCGTAATGCTACTGCTTAATTAAATCTAGAGATCGTATCTTAGGTTGTTCGGTGGTTAAGTTTAATTAATGATCGCATCTTGATTAAACAAAACCTAAGGGAAAACTCAGGTTAATTATTAACCCACGATTAATAGTTGGTAAGAGAGGTTAAAGAACAGCAAATTAATAAAATATGCTTAGTCAGGGTATAGGCCGAAATTGAACCAAAGAACCGGGTCCCTACTGAATTTCCCAATTTTATCATTTTATTGCATGTTTTCTTTAATTTGTTTTTATTAGTTAGTTTCATTTTATTTTCTTATTCCAAAATCCAAACCCCCTTCCCATTATACCTAAACACCAGTTAATTTTATTTTATAAACTTTACACCCATTCTCTGTAGGATCGACCTAGACTCACCATTGCTATAATAGTAGGTCTAGTTATTTTATTTTGACTTGCGTTACGACACGCGGTCAGCTTTATTCTTATTGGTCACACAAGTTTTAATGCAGTTGGTCCATATGTTGACTTTAGGAAAATTCCATATTGGTCCTTCTTCTTCCTTTAATTCCCACATTGACCTATAATCTCATTAATTAATTTCATTCTCATCCATATTTCACGTCTAATTATATATGTCTATGCCGAAATGAACAAATTATCCATTTATCCATATGTTTTTCATTATGTCTCCTACTATGCTTTGATACTCTTAATTTGTTATGTTCACTTCTTAGTATACCCTAGACATGCCATAATGCTTCTAGGGTGTATGTTGGAGCTTTACAATAAGCTCATTTTTTTTATTTGTCCAATCATCACATATGATTGAATGCCCATAAATAGCCCAAGTCATTCTTCTTTTAGCCAAGTAACTTTTTATTTCATAAACAGGGTTGTTCAAAAGTTTACCTATATAGTCATCAATTGAAGGACTTTTGTATCTTGGACTGTAAGAGGCACAATGTCCATTATAAGCTGGTAATAATAAGATAAGACAACATTTAATGCTATAATCATACTACTATCTAGTTATTGCTATGTCCACATTATAAGTCACTTCTCTATATTGTAAGACACTACGAATAGAAGGTTAAGCTCCAGGAGTTGTTCATAATGTTAAAAAAAAGATACATGTTTTTTGCTTTTCCTAACATTAGGTGCAACATTTCCTTCTTATTAGGTAGGATACTATTATCTTCAACATCCTCACTATCATCCTGACCACCAACAAAAGATCTTCCACTTCCAATTTCGTAGTTAAATATTTTTCTTCTATCTGTCTCATATTGATACTTTTAAAGCAAAGTCTTCATTTGTCATTTCACATCATGACTTACTTTCTTACAAGGCTCCACGTAACCTTTTACTCCAATTAAATGCTTCTTTAATATGGTGATGCTCTCATCTTTCAATTGCTTGTTACAATATAAACAAATAGTATAGTTCTTTATTTCATGAACCAATCTAGCATAAGCCTAAACTGGATCATTAAATCTTCCTATACTTGAAGCCACTAAATTATCAAGAGTACTTGAACTTTTCTCTATTTATTTGTAAAATAAATAAAGACGTATGTTGAAATTAAATTAATTTCATATAAAAGTAAAGAACACCTAATTTCATTATCAACTACTATCACAAAATACATATTGTTTAACTCAAAACTGACATAAAAGCACATATATGATTACATAATTCAACTATAAAGACATACACTGATAACTATAAACTATTCAATTTCTACCATAACTCACAACTATAAGTTTACAACCAATTGTATGTAATCACACAATTTAACTGTAAACTAATCTATTTTGTTTGTTAATACTGTTCAATTTGTAATGCTTATCATTATTTTGTTTCTTAACTAATTTTAATCAACATTAAAGCTAAAATCTTTATTCCTAACTTTAATTTAACAATCTTTCATTAACTAATTTTAATCAACATTCTTAATTTCTTATTCAAATTAACTCCACAATCAAGAATCAACATACACTATTCAATTCAATTTTATCTAACATAATTCACCAAGAAATCAAGAACCAACAATTCAACATACACAACTACACCTATGTGTATAACTCATTTTATATGATTACATCACTCAACGATAAAGACTTAGAAACCATAACTTATTCAATTTCAACCATAACTCACAATTATAAGTTTACAACATATTTTATGTAATCACATAATTCAACTATAAACTAATATATTTTGTTTGCTTATACAATTCAATTTGTAATGCTTACCTTTGTTTTTTGAACTAATTTTAATTAATATTGTTACTTAAATCCTAATTTCTAACTTTAATTTAACAATCTTTCATTCACTAGTTTTAATCAACATTTTTAGTTTCTTATTCAAATTAACTCCGCTGTCAAGAGTCAACATACATGATGCACTACACATTTCAATTTCGTCCAATATAATTCTCCAAGATTCAACAATTCACTATAGACAATTACTACATAACACAAAGTCACAAAACACATATAGACAATCTATCATAAATTCACAATTCAACATTCATTTATCTGTATTCAGTATTCTGTATAGCACCAATACACAGTTAAATATTCAAATCAACAATCAATGTAATCCAAAATTTCAATGTCTATATTCCATAAATTCATAATTCACAATTTCAAAAAATTTGTTGCAATCTTTTGCAGCCTATACTGAATCCCTATCTCGGAGTCACAGGGGCTGCATAACACAAATATATAATTTTTTGCTACCTTTACTAAATCCCTGGACTAGTGCAGCTTGAGTTAGCGAGTCTATGTGTGGACTGTCGTATTGTAGTGCAAGTTAGTAGGTGTGGGTGTGGGTCAATAGATGCGGATGTGGGTTTGTGTGCGGGTGCAATCGGGTCTCCACCCGGATGTGACTGGGTTTGGGTATGAGAGCAATTTGTGGGTGACTACTTGACTGGTGACATGGTGCCAAATCATGAGGGCAATAGGTGCGGGTGTGATGGTGCAAGTGTAGGTGCAATGGTGCAGGTGCGTGTGCAAATGCACGTGCGATGGGCAGGCGACGAGCCTAATTGGTGCGATGGTTGAGAGAGTGAGAGTGAGAGTGAGAGTGAGAGTGAGAGGTGGGTGGGGACTAGGGAGAGGGGACAGGTAGGTTACTTTAGTTAGGGTTAAAAAAATTTTAAATTTTAATTTAATCCTTAAATTTTTAAAATTTTCAATTTAGTTTGATTACTGACTGGTATTTTAGTATCAGCGGTACTTATTAGTGCCAAATCTTAGTACGAGAGAATATGGTATTGTATAGTTTTTTGGCTGGTACAGTACGATGCGCGTATATTTGATTTGAAATGAAGATCACTCGGAACAAAGTGATGCTTTGATCACTCCTTAGAATGTCATGTTTGTGTTATGTTCTTATAGATTTGGCTTGGGAATCAGTTTTTCTTTTTAAATTAGTAAAATTAAAATTGGCTACAGACCTTTATTTTTTTTAAAATAAAAAATAGTAGTAGTGGTGATAATAATAATTTTATAGAAAAATAAAATCCAACAAAGTGATTGATTGGTCCGTGGGATTAACACGCTATCTTATTAGTTAATGCTAGTCACAGAAATTCCAAGTTGAAAAGAAGAGAGGGACAAAAACAAGCTTCTTCTGCAATCAGATTCACCTCTCCACCCGTAACTTTTCTTCGCTTTTTCCAGACCCGTATGTCGATCTTCAGAAATCATCGCTTCTAATATCTGCCTAAATTTACTGAAATTGTTGATCTGATTATCTGTGCTGTCTGGGTCTTAGAAATCAATTAATCGCTTGAAGAAGATCATAACACAGCGAGTGGTTTTAACAATGGCTCAAGCAGTTGAGGAATGGTACAAGCAGATGCCTGTCATAACTCGCTCTTATCTAACAGCTGCTATTGTCACTACTATCGGTTGTTCCCTTGATGTGGGTTTCTCTCTCCTTTTTGCTTTTTACCTTTATTTGCCTTAAATTGGGTCTGTGTTTTGATGGAGGCAAGTGGATTGGATTGTTTCTAACCATCTTTACTAGGTTTGTAGCATTTTTCTCTTTGAAGCTTTTTCTTTTTTACTTTTTATAATTCTCAATGTGGATTTTGAATGATTTGGGTTCAAGAACTTAGCTTGTAAGAATTTTTTGTAATTGATTTCGATTTGAACCTTGTTTGTTTAATCAGGTGCTCTGCCTAGTCCTTAAATTACTCAGTTCATTTAGTTGCTATAGTTTTGTAGGCCTTTTGTTTATTGCATTTAGCTGGAGGAATTTGGAAAATTCAGCGATTTAATCTCTTATTTTCCTTTACGTTTGGTTTTGGCAGATAATATCTCCTCATAATCTGTACTTGAACCCCACACTTGTGGTTAAGCGTTATCAGTTCTGGCGTCTGATCACAAATTTCCTGTACTTCAGGAAAATGGGTAAGTATTAAACTCTATTAAGCGAAGTATTTCTGTTTGAAAGGGTCTTCTAATGGTGTTATCTGTTGAAAGTTTGTGAAATTTAAATGTCCTTTTATCTGGTCTATGCCTGTTGTTTCTAGCTGAACCATTGTTTCCTGGATATGCACTTTTTACGATCATCAAATAAATGGCTAGTCTTACTTCAAGCACATAATATGATTACTTTTCCTATAAACACATTTATGCGCTTGCAAGATTTTGCTCTTCCTATGGAATTAGAGCTTTCTTGGGTTTAAGTCTTTTGCCATTTGTAAGTCATGGATATGATAAATTGTATCAGTAATTTTAGGACATGGAGACATCTTTAGCTTTTTTTACCAGCCTCCTTGAAATCTAGGTCAACTAAAGTGACAAAAAGGTCAGTTATCGTCAACTGCCACAGATTATTATTAACCTTGAATCAATAAAGTCGAGATTTTGATATTGAAAGAAGCCATCAATGATTTTAGGGTTTAACATGTCCATTCACTTTGGATATGCCAATATGTTCTATTTTGGACAAAAGTATTGCCATTTAGAACTGCTAATAGATAATTAAGGTACAATGTATGCACCGTGCGGTTACAATTTTTCTGTATTCATTAATGATTAATAACTAATAAGTCATGTCATTCTACTTACCATTGATAGATGATTTCTTTTCAGTTAATTTGTATTCAATTTTGGGCTAATTTGTTATTCAATAAAGGGGAATGATCTGTCTGGAACATGGTTGATTACCTTTTCTTTCACTTCATTATTAGTTGTCGATGTCATTCCAAGCAAAGATGCCAGTTTGGGAGTCTTAGCATAACAACGTTCAGATTTTTAAGTATCTTAAGGTAGCTTTTTGTTTGTTTATTGCAAAGTATGAACTAATTTATTTTCCTTGGGCATCAAGGAGATGTTCGTGCTGAAACTTTGCGTGCATGCATGCTTGTATGGACATGCATGCATGACGGGGCTCAATTGCTCTTAGCGCGTTGGAAAAGTTCAGATCAATTTAATGTTGTGGGGCTTTTCTTAACGTCACTAAAGCAACTTATCATGTGGAACCTTTGTATTGGAAGTTTCTTGTTTTTTATGGTCTTTTTTTGGCAGGTTGACTGGAATGTTATGTTCTCATTGCATACAGTAATCATCATTTCTAACACTGTCATTTTTGGTGCAGACTTGGACTTTATGTTTCACATGTTCTTTTTAGCTCGATACTGTAAACTTCTTGAAGAGAACTCATTTAGGGGAAGGACTGCAGATTTCTTTTACATGCTCTTATTTGGTGCAACTGTTCTTACTGGTATAGTGCTTGTTGGTGGCATGATACCTTACTTGTCAGAATCATTCGCCAAAATCATATTCCTAAGCAACTCATTGACATTTATGATGGTTAGTCTTGTTCACTGTAGATTTACTAATTGCAGGATTTGGTGTTATTTGTTTTAAGTGGCTATGTTTATGTGAAGTTTTTTTTTTATTCTTGCAGGTTTATGTATGGAGCAAGCAAAATCCTTTCATCCACATGAGTTTCTTAGGCCTTTTTACCTTTACAGCAGCTTATCTTCCATGGGTCAGTATCATTTGTTTCTGTCATATGCTGAAATAAAATCATACATGTCTCTTTTATCAGTGGCTCAATTTTCAATCTGATGCTCTTTGTATGAGTTCTAGCATCATGTTTTGATTCTGGTTGAATAAGCTGCAAGTTCACCTCAAGACCCACTACCTTACACGTTGTGCAGGTTCTATTAGGCTTTTCTGTCCTTGTTGGTGCTAGTGCTTGGGTGGATCTATTGGTACGTTCTCTTCTCTAAATTTAACCTCTATGCCCCACTTTCCAACCTCATCTCTTCTAGTAGATTTTGCATCTCTTTAGCTTATTTTTTCAACAAGGTGTATATCAGCACACAAGCTGCAATTGGTTTTGCCAAGTCTTGAAGCAACTAGATACATGTGGTTGTTTAAGCAAACTCTTAATAGCTCAGTGGTTGCTTTTTAGCATTTGTCGCTCTCTTATGGTCCCCAAATTGTTGAAAGAAGACAAAAAGAGATAACTAATTCTTGTGAGGATGATTACCAAACGTAACGAATGTTGTGGAATTTGATGAGTGACGATTATGTTGAGTAATTCATCCAGGTAAAGCATCTACGTGGAAGTTCCGTTAGGAAACTGAGGTTGTATGGAATGGTTTCCTTGGTATCTTTTAGAGTATATTTTGGTCTTATCATGTATACAATTTCTCCCACCAGTCTTTAGACTCAAGTGTAAGAAGAGCCTACTGTTTTAATGTGCCTAAGATTCTTTTAAATGATTCAGGGTATGATTGCTGGCCATGCTTATTACTTTCTTGAAGACGTTTATCCAAGGATGACTGGTCGCAGGCCTCTAAGAACTCCAGCGTTCATCAAATCACTATTTGCAGACGAGGGCGTTGTGATGGCACGGCCAACGAATGTCAGATTTGCTCCACCACCTGCAGAGGAAGTTCACCAAGATTGATGAGAATCAGGTGAAAGAAAGACCAATGAGTGGTAGCCTTTCAATTGTACTTGTCGTGAAACTACAGAAGTATGATAAGACGAGCTCTTTCAGTATCATCTTTCCTGACATTTGTCTTCAATTCAAAGGTTAACCGATGTATATGACGTTGCCGAACTTGAGTTACATGAAACTTGCCTAGATAAAGTCTTTTTTTTTTTTTTTCTGTTTGTAGTTTATATAAAGGACCCCTTTGAGTATAGTGCTTCCTTTGCAGTTCTTGCCAAATAAAGCAACTTAAGTCGATCTTTGATGGAGATGGCTTGTGACACGGGTTCACAAACTCACGGTCAATTGGTTTTTCAGTCACTGAATAAAAGACCGATTTTGTTTAAACTGGTTTGTATTGAGAGCCCAAGTTCAATCTCAAGTTCAGTGAATTTAAAGTTGACCTAGCAAGCTTTGAATTAAGTCAGGCTGGACCCAAATTACTAATCTTAACATTCTTTATGCTGTCTTTCACTTGCTGCGTCGTATTTGTCCGTAATCAGTAGGCTCCTCTTGCAACAATGCTTTCTTCTTGGCCCCAAGATTCAATTTAACAAAATTTGGCTGACGAAGAAGTACATTTCCAGTACCATCTCAAACCAACAGCAAGCGGTAACAAGTTGAACGGAGGTTGGCATCATTGCTCAACCTTAGCTATGGAATGCTCTTGATGCAGGACAAATGGAAGAATTATTAATTAGTAGCTAAAACTCACAAATTTAGAAATATGGTTGATATTAGGCTGCTGAAATATCAAGGTTGGATTTAGGCTAAAAATGTAGAATTTTCAGATTTTATATGACTGGAATTTTAAGATTTGCTTGTTAAAAATTTAGTTTTAGGATTTCAGATTTAATATAGCTAGAATATATGTTTGAGATAGGTAGAATGTAGGTTTAAGAGGGCTGGAATTTGGGTTAGGGCTTTTCGAATTTAGTCAAAAACACAAAAAAAATAGATAGTAGGAAACTAGGAATCACTCGTAGGATCTAAGAATCATTCTTAGAAGAAAATATCACACTTTATAGTTGAAAACCCAAATTTGTAGAAAAAATTCAAATTGCTTCTTATTAATAAAAGATTGAGTACTCACATATTTATAGAGAATTTTTTGAATCTTTATTCTAGTAGAAAAAGGGCTTCTAATTTAAATCCTATTATAATAGAAATTTTATAAGTCCTCTACTAGGATAACATATTTAAAATAGAATAACATAATACTACTACTTCCTATTTAATAAGGAATCCTAATACAATATGAATTTCAGCCTTTAACTTTGATGTCAACTTAATTCTCAGTTCTCATCCTACCAAATTAAAACTTGTGATTGATTAATCTTTTCTCTTTGATTTCTCTCATAGACTTTAAGTTCTTTTGCATTAATTCTCGTTGGCTTGTCTGAAGTTGTCCTTGACATAATAACGTGATAAATACTGATCATATAAATCTGGATTCAGTTTCTGAAATTCAAATTCTAAAATCCAAGTGTTGTAAAAAATCAGTCTTCCTTTCCACTTGACAAGTAATTATCGATATCCTCCATCTTTGGTAGCTACAATTTGTTCATCTCGAACATCTTTTATATCCTCTTTAAGATAGGGAACGGTTGGAATTCTTACAGCTACAATAGGAGATTGCTCATCATCTTGTCCATGATAAATAGTTAAATTTGTAACATTAAAGGTAGGACTTATTCTTATATCACTTGGTAATTCCAAATCATAAGTATTAGCACTTATCCTCTTGATGATCTTATAAGGTTCAACATTTTGTGAATGGAGTTTCTTATTTTTTTCCTTTCTAAAATTGCTTTGGACAAATCCTAACCATTATCATATCCCCTTCATTGAATTCCACCGATCGACAATGTTGATCAGCATGTTCTTTATAAGATAAGTTATTGGTTGTTATCTTTCGTCGTATCTGATCAAAGATTTCCCTCATTTGTTGCGTAAAACCTTCAACTTCAACACTAACTTTTGTTATTTGTGGTAAAGGAACCAAATCAATAGGCTTCCTTAGTTGAACCCCTGAAACTATCTCAAAAGAGCTCTGACCAGTAGACCTATTTATAGAACTATTGTATACAAATTCCACCAAAAAAGAATTAAGTCCTAATTTTTTATATTATTTCCTGCCAAACATCTTAGCAAATCTCCCAAGCTTCTATTCACCACCTCTGTTTGTCCATCAGTTTGGGAATGAAAAGAACTTTAAAATTGAAGCGTAGTGTTTAATGTTTTCTATAGTGTTCTCTAAAAATAACTCAAAAATTTTACATTACGATAAGAGACGATGGTTAAAGGTAACCTATGGAGAAGTAAAACCTCTTTGAATAAGAGTTTAGCTATATGGACAATATCATAAGTTTTGGAACATGGAATGAAATGACTCATATTGGAAAACCTATCCACCACCATGAAAATAGTATCATAATCTCTTACAGTTTTAGGAATTCCCAAGACAAAATCCATACTTATGTCCTACAGTGGTTCTCGAGGCATGAGAATGGTATGTATAATCTAGAATTTTGCTTCCTTCCTTTAGCTAGTTGACATGTTCGACATTGTCATATCACCTTCAGAACATCTTGCTTTAGCCAATAAAAGTGATCTTCAACCATTGCGATGGTTTTATCTCTTCCAAAGTGTCCTGCTCCTCCTCCTCCATGTAATTCCCAAATCACATATTCCCTTATAAACATATTAGGTAGGCAAAGTTGATTTCCTTTGAAAAGATAGTAACTGTGGATCACAATAGGAAAGCATTGGTCTCTTTGCCTAGTCGCAGTTTTTGAATAGATTATTCCAAAATCTTAATATGAAGCATATTCTCTTTTTTATTTTGTCGAACTCTACGACCTTTACCACTCAAATGTTAAGCAAATGATTCTTCGTACTCAATGCATACACAACCTTATTCTCAACTCCTGTCCAATGTTTAATAAGATAGTTAAATTGCTCCATAAATTCACTTCATAAGGCATGCCTTTTGTTCAAGTTATTTTAGTACTTGAAGTGTTTAAGAGCTTCATGAACCGAATATAGAATAAACTCCTTGTATGGGAGATAATAATGACTCCAATTGTAAAGAAAACGTACTATTGCATAAAATTCCTTATCATAAGTTGAATATCGTTGCTTCTCTTCACTTAACTTCTCATTGAAGTAAGCAACTGGGTGTCCCTTTTGGTTGAGTATGCCTGCAATTCCTACATGAGATGCGTCACTAGCAATATCAAATATCTTAGAAAATTTTAGAAGTTGTAAAACAAAAGATTTAGTCATCTTTAGTCTTGTTGTAGATGTAATAGGTGACCTTCTTTAGTCTTGCCATATATTAATATATCATCGAAATATACCATCAAAAAATTGCTCATAAATGGTCAAATCATTTGATTCATCACTATCATAAAAGTGTTAAGTGCATTAGAGAGTCTAATTGGCATCACCAACCATTCATAAAGTATCTCTTTAGTCTTGAAAGTCTTTTTCCATTCATCTCCAGGTCTGATTATGATTTAATGGTACCCACTTCATAAGTTTGTCTTGGTAAAGATAGTAGCTCCAGTCAACATATCTAATATGCCATCAAGGTGAGGTATTGGAAATCTATACCTTATTGTGATCTTATTTGTTTCTCAATAATCAATACACATTCTCTAACTTCCATCCGTTTTAGGAGTCAAAAGTGCTGGAATTGCATATGGAGTAAGACTTTCTTCAATAAATCCTTTTTTCAAAAACTCCTCTACTTGTCTCTTCAACTCTTCATTCTCAATAGGATTTAAATGATAGGCTGGAAGATTTGGTAGAGTAGGCCTAGGTACCAAGTCAATAGCACGTTGAATATGTTGGACCCCAACCCTGTTTAATTATTTTGAGGCATGTTTTAATTTTTGTGGTCTTATTAGATCAGTTAATTGGGGTTGAATTATGCTAAGGCTAAGTATGAGTTTTGTGATTTTAATGAACCAAGGGTAAATTTGGAAGATCATTAGGGTCTAAGAATTGTAGGCATAAGTGGAAGGGCATTAGAGTCTTTTGGCAAGCATTGAGAGAGTTAAAAGAAAGAAAAGAAAATAG
>JANZLC010000002.1:25924496-25936595 GCA_026413385.1 Erythroxylum gracilipes | reverse complement strand
CCCTCTAGGGCTGGTTGACGACATGATTACAAAAAGGAAATTTACGGGATGAAGGGAAGAAAAAGGACGTACCTAGTATAGTGGCAGAAGTTACGGATTTGAATGATGACGCAAGTAAAACCCTAGCGCCAGCAAGTAAAGAAATGCAAAGAAGTGAATAAGGAAGGTAAAAACAGGAGAATCCGGTACGCAGAGACAGAAGCAGGGGAAGAATATTGATTCCAAAATTTATAGCATCAACTAAAAGGGAACACCAATCGACTTTAGACACGCGGCAAAATCCTAGCCGGAGTCGAGCACGTGGCAAAATCTGAGCTAGGGTAGATTAGGGTTACAAAAGACCCGAAGCGGCGCGACATTCGAAAGGACAAGTATGACAACGCATGACAGCTACGCGGCAGTTAAAAAGAGGCGTATTTTCAAATTTTGAACGACGCCCAGAAGATACGCATCGTCGGGTAATAAGTAGGCTTAATTACCCGACAAGACGTTGACGTCCAATCGATTGGCCCAGCATGGTGCGCGCCGATCGATCGGTCTGTCCAATCAATCGCCCCGGCATGGCGCCAGTCGATCGATCGCCTAGACCCAATGCAAGCTAACTGACCGGTCTTATACTATAATCGAAGCTGTTACACAGAGGACATTGATCTCCGACCGATAGACCTAATAGTGAGTCGTCATAACAGACGAGCCGCACAATTATGATGTACTCCTTCGACCCTTCTCTTTGGTCAGAGCCGAAGAGTAGGGGGTGCTTATGGTTGGGTCGGCCATATAAGGCCTAACTCTAGGCCCAGACATCGGCGGCCCAATCATAGGTGATCGTCTCTCATGCAAACACAAAGACCTACGTAAAGATCTAAACCTAGCAATTATCTCATATATAAGGTACTATTTGCCCATAATACAGGTACGATACTGCAACCCTAGTTTTCTCCATTCTTGGCAACCAGAGCCTTTACCAAACGACTGACTTAAGCATCGGAGGGACCTCCCGGCGATAACCCCCGGTGTGCCTTTTACTATTTTGCAGGTGTTTCAGAGGCCTTACTTACAGACCTTATGGATCCGAACAGCAACGTCCAGCCTCAACAGAATCTGACTGAACTAGACTTAAATGATTTTAAAAACATTAAAATTCTTTTTCCACTCTAAAAATATTATAATCAAACTTGTACTTTTGGGATGAACATCAAAATTTTAAAAAGAACTTTTCCCTTGGTCATGCTGTCGGGTTAGTATGCCCGTGTTTAATTATTTCTTGTTATTAACGTTTGTGTTACTTTTCATTTTAGTTAGAAAATGACTATAAAATTTTAGTCTCATTGACGTGATATTATTACCCCTTTGACAATGGCTTGTTGAATCGATTAGAAAGTTGGACGGAGAATACATGACCCGGCTTTTTTACGAGAGAGCATAGATGCATAGTTCTTCCTATTGTTTCCACTCAGCTTAAATGTGTACTAATTCTAAACTCATCATCGTCCGCAGGAAACAATAGGGTACCATTTCAAATGAAAAAATCATGAAAACCAACCAGAAAAACTTTGAAATGAAACTTGGCACTTTGAAATGATTATAATGTACTAAAAACAATGATGAACACAAAGCAGATTGAAGAAGAGGAAGAGAATTGTCTCGTTGTTTAGGTACACATTGGAGGTAGTCGGGGCCCAAAAAGGAAATCCTGAACTATTGTTGAACCGGACAAAATTGACACTGGACCACCACTACTCGTAGAGGATCATTCCTTCTGTAACTTTGGACTTAAAAGGTTAAATCTTCAATTTTAAGGGTTCCAGTCGTAGACCCGATCACTGCTGGAGGATTGAAACGCGGTTTAATTCCAGTCAGTCTCTCAGAAAGGCGGTCTTGTACTTAGTGCGCACAAGGGACCCCTCACTAGAGAAACCCCCATACTACCGCTGCCAAGATTTAAATTAGAGACCTTAGACTCAATTACCCTCCCAAAAAAATCAACTGGATTAGCCGTGCGAGTATTCCTTCTGTACCCTCTTGCTATTGGAAGCGCAACAAACGGTCATTTAAGAGCCACCGTACAGTGTAGAACCCAATAGCTACGTGGGAAAGAAGAAGACAACCCCGATACCTAGAGGTCCTAGACCAACAGAAGGGTCTTATGTAGCACTAGAACTAGAAATATGAAGAATTCAAAAGTTTGGTGCCTTTGAAGTCACATGCGATGGGACAGTACGAACAGAATGTGTTTTTTTTTTTAATCTCTTTCGTACATGAGAAAGATGGAGAACAAATCATCTGATCTTATTACTATTTACGTGTCATAATCTATTAACATCCACATATGAGATTTATATAAATTGAAAAGGAATGAGCATAACAAATGACTAAAAACTAGGAAGGCTGTAAATTTAAAACCAGACAGGAAGTCTGCACGCTGGCTTTGACATTATTACGCACAGGAAGAAGTGGTTGTCCTCTGAAATTAATTATGGAAGCCAGAAGAGTGAAGGGTCCCATTTCCGGTGCAGTTTTAATTAGACGTGGTTTGAATTGAAGAGATATGCTGAGGATAGATGCGTGCGACGACTCTCAGTCACGGGCAGCACCGCCTCTTAATAGTCCCGTACACGTAAAGTGGCCCACAGAAACGTATTCCAGAGAATTTATACTGTCTGGTGTTAGGAGAGGAACCCTCAATTCGAGTGGACCAAGCAGGTACGAAATTAGACTCAACTTTAAGGAGGGATCCAAAATTTTAAAGATAAGGACTTTTTTTAAAAAGAAATCATTTATATTTGTAATTTTAAAAATTTTAATTTTATAAATAATTTTTTTAAAAAAAATTTTGAAAGGGGGGCCATGGCCTCCCCTCCCTTATACATGGCTCCGTGTCTTTGGGATTAAGCATAATTTTTTTTAATTTATAATTATTCTACTATGTATTTTGGAGTTTTTTAACTATAAAAAAACATCTTTAAGTTATTTATATTCAGGTTAATCCTTATTTATATCGGGTCAGTCCGTAAGAAATAAAGAACTGGCAAATAGATTTCTCCAAATATAATGTTGTAGATAATCATGTTTATGTTGGGCAGCCAATTTAGTTGTAACCATATATGCTTATGTTGGGCAGCCAATTTAGTTGTAACCATATATGCATTGATGCCAGTGCCACCGAATGTTAATGATAACAGTTAGTTAATTAAAACAATTGTCTCTTTCATTTATTCAGCTGCTGATTGGTAAGAGTTCCTTGTCGTAACAAGTGTGCGGACTGGCTCGCTGATTTGGCCGGTTAGATTGACATTGACGTCACTTATTTTGATGTACCACTTTTAAAGTGTCATAGTCTCCTCATCGAGGATTTATCGGGGATTAGTTTTTTCCGACTCATTTAATTTCAGTGTAATCTTTTCCCTTTAAGCAAAAAAAAAAAAAAAGAATTCCTTGTCGTGTGAAACCTCTGGCCAACTTGTTTGACTAGAGTTGGAAGACCAATTTAGAGTTCTTGGCAAATTAATTTGCAGCCAACCACCAAATTAATGGACCATAGATAGATTGAATGGAAAATTCACTACACACAGGAACCACGCCAACGTGAATAGCTGACCGCATTTAATACTCACAAAAAAAACAACCGGCTGTTTTGGATATTTGGATCTCTCAATTTGTCAAAATCGGATGGGCACTACTCATCGCATGTACTACTCACGGCATTTTTCACTTGAACAATCAATTCTAAAATATCTAATTTTTTTAAAATTTTCAATTTAATTTCTAAATTTTTAAATTTTCAATTCAATCACTAACCTTATAAAACTTTAATAATTAAATTCAAAACTTTAGTTTCATTAATAATTTGATGATTTGATTAATAAAATCTTTGTTGTTCATGATATACAAGTGTATGCTTGAAAAAGTTTTATCTATTTCAATTAAACTATGACCATTACTTTTTTTAAGTAGATATCTACATGTCATGAACAACAAAATTTATGTACTAATGAAAGTAATGTTTTGAATTAAACTATTAAAATTTTAAAATATTAGCTACTAAATTAAAAAATTTAAAACCTTGAACACTAAATTAAAAATATTTAAAAATTTGAAGGTTTGATTACCTTTTTCCTTTTAACATTTAAGATACTCACGTAACTTCCTAAATTTGTTAAGGAAAAGGATAGGTGGGTAGTATCGGGATCAGATCCTCTGTTTAAGAATCCTCTATCCAACTCTGTCTATTGTTAAAAACGTTGTCATTCTATTTAAAGAGTAGAGGGTGAGTAATTTTGTTTACTTATTTGCTGCTTACATTAAGTGACTAATCTTCAAGTCAAGACACTTCAATCATATGAAACACGTAACCTTCAACCTTCAAGCCATTATTCTTTCTTACTGTCCTTCAATCATATCAAACACGTCAAACCCAATCCTAAGTCATCGTTTTCTTTTTCTTTTTCCCAATGAGATAAAACTCCTTCTGTCATTTTGTTTGCCCTGTTTTGGTATACAAAATGGATTACTTTGAACTTGCAAGCGGTTTGGTTCTCATGTTATTGAAATATGTTATCGTCTGTTATTAACAAGGTGTTGAAATAGAGGAAACTGCTAGTCTTCTCTGTTTATTGTGCTTTGAGAAGTCTAGATATGTACCCCATGATTAGGCCTCAAAAGTGCTTTTAAAGGATTAGAAACTTCCTAATTGGTGGCTGCTTATCTGAAATGGGAAGTTTGAGTTCGTTTAAAACCTCTTTGATGACTTTTGAGATACTTAAAATAAATAATTCTACATACTTAATGGGGTTGAGTGTGCATGCAAGTTCTTTTTGAGCTAAAGTATGAACCTCAACGATTAAGCTTTCTTGACCTCTAAACTGTTTTAAACTCAAACTAGTTGAATTTGAACCTTAAAATGTAAGCTAAGATAAGTATGAGTTTGAACATGACTTTAAAAGAAATTTGAAGAAGCCAAGCTTAAGCATTCAACATGAAGAAATTCATTAAGCTGAAATTTGTTTGAAAATTTTGTAAGGAATTCAAACTTTTTGGTGCTATTAGTTTGGGTTTTCAAGAGTAGAGATATTTTACATTTTTGGTTAGTCAAACATCATAATGGTGAATATTATATAAGCTTCTTATGTTATTTGGCTTCTTAAGCCATGAATTCTAAGACTGACTGGGAACCTTTACCTTTAGTATAAACTTCTTTTCCTCTATTTTTGGTGGGAAGGGAAGAGTTGGATATCAATTTAAAACTTTCATACTTGAACTAGTATTTATGAATAGCTAATACCAATCTTATATATTGAATCCGCCAGTTATTAATGAATGCTAACAAGCTTGTTCTAACTTGTATATATTGGCTACTTTTAAATGTTTTTGGACCCAAAGAATCTTTGAGCATCATAGGATAGAATAAACATATTATTGAGATATGATTTCTATGAGCTACTTAAGATGTATAAATATAATGCATGGTTCTCTCTACTAAACTTGTGTTGAAGGCACTTAATCGCTTGCAATTCTTAGGGTGAACTAGGACATGATAATTATATTTTTGTTATATTTACCTTATTCTTTATTATTTTTATTTCTTTGGCGAGGGAAGGGGTATGGATGTTGTGGGAGTGGTGGTGTTGCTAGGCACAAATATAAAAACTTGTAGAGAACTTGTTTTTAAGTACTCATAGTAGTTAAAAGAAGTCAGTTTTTTGTGAGCAATGAATAGGCTTGGAATATGAGTCACATGTGTTTTTGGAACTTGTACAATCCAACATTTTTTTTTTCTTATATACACTTCAATGTTAATGCCATAGCACTAATCAAAATGGACTGGAATTTTCTCTATAATAGAACTTAATCTTTTTTTTCCTTCGTGATGAATGACATTATGATTATATAGTAAGTTATTACTCAATGGTTACTTTATGTTCTATAACCCATTTTTTCACTTTATGTATGTTCTAGAATTTTTTTCCTATTTTTATTCTTTATAATGTTTAGTTTATTTGTGGTTGATTGTTGGTGCTTTTGTCGATGTATTTGGATTCTAACCAGTCATTTAGTATAATTGCATATTTCTATCTTAGCCATGTTTATTGCTATTTTTTTCAGATGAATAGTCTGGTGAACTAAATCCTTAGGAAGCTCCTCTCAGCAAGTAGGTATGTTATTTGATGCTAGAATTCATCCTTGATTATGTGACTTAGCCATATCTTGCTATCTTTTTACCAGTATTGTTTATCTCTGCAATCTAGTACTATGTGAGAAGGGTATATTCACATTTATGCTTTTAGTAAATATTTACAAGGCATGCAAAAACATATGAGCATAAAGTAATTTTTTTTTCTTGGTTTGTTTAATTTATGGTAAACATACATGTCTTACCTCTGTTTTGATGAAAATTTTTTAATCTTTGTATGCCAGCAAATCTCTAATGTTTATGTCATTGGAAGGTGATAATATTTCATTTACTCCTTCATGAACCAATTTCTGTTTCTTACTTGGATTTTATGGAGTCTCGTTTATAGCCTACTCCATCTGAAGCCTAATATCATGTGGAACTTTCTCACAAATAGCTGCACTGCCCTTTCAACCTGCAAGATGCTCCTTGAACCGACGAATACCACTACACTTGAACAATTTAGCACAATATATACAGTTCAAGTGCACTCTTTCCCCGCCCTTGATCGTTTGACAATATTGCCATGCCAAGTCTTGTTTTTGATGTGGAATTGGTGAGGGATCCGAACTTGAAGTCATTCAACTACAAATTTCAAATAAATAACCCAGAACTGTTTTCTTCTTTAACTAAAACAAGGATAAATAATCCAAAGATAGGGGTACGGAAGATGCATATGCCTACAAGTAAACCATTGTGACCCATTATTTCACTTATCAGAACATGAATTCAAATTACATGCTAAACATAGATATTTAAAATATAAGGTGCCTATAATATATCTAATCCAACTAAGTGAATTCACTTCCATAGTTCATATGTCGTGATGTGTCTTTCACAATTTGCTCGTAAAGCATGCCTGTCTCCACTCCATTACTCACAAGTCCAAAAGAAAATTATAACTTCCCAAATTTGCATCGTATTTTTGCACTAGTAGGGTCCTCAAGGCATCACGTTAACCGAAAATAGGTTCAACAATTCTCATGATTAATGGAGTAATTTAAATGTTTTCAAGATTAATGGAATAATTCTTATGACTCTATTTTTCGTCTTTGTGGTGAAGATGGTATAATTACAAAATATGAGATCACTCTTGTAGGGAAGAGTTACTCTCATGTGGTCACCTATGATTCATCAAATGATGAAGTTCATTATAGTTATCAGAAGTATGAGTTTGCTGGCATTTTATGTTTTCATGTTTTGAAGATTTTTACCTTGAAAAATATTTTGAGAATATCGAGTTAGAATATTTTGAAACAATGGACACGAAAAGAAAAAACATGGTACCTTGATAGTAAAAGCTCTACTATCATTGAAAGTGAATTGGATCCTAAAATATTGTTAAGTATGAGGTATAAAGAATTGTTTGCATTAAGCATGCGATTGGTTAAAAGAATAGCACAGAGGAGAGATACTTGTAGAATTGTGAAAGATTGCCTTCTCAATATGTTGAAGATGGTTGATGATGAGATGTTACAAGGTAAAGAATTAGTTGATGAAGAGAACCTAATATCAAAAGATGAAGAGTTGACCCAATGCTTAAATCCTGAAATGAATCTCTTCAATCAATGTGAGATTAATTTTGGTGAGAGGAATATGATTAGGGTGTCAAAATAGAGACAAAACCTACGTCAAGTAAAAGATTAAAGGGTGGCTTAGAGAAAAATTCAAGGAAAAGAATGTATGTTAAAAAATGCAAGTTTCAACAAATATGGCAACTTTAACGCCCATACCTGTTTCCAATACTCAGGTTTTATTTTTGCTGATTTATGTTTTAAACCTTTTAATGAATACTATTTATATTATGATAATTTTAAGTTTTTTTTGGTTTAAATACTCTATTCATGATTTCGAAGAAAATTCCCAAAATACCTCTAGTATGTCCACCATACCACATTCGATATTGCATCAAGCTCAGGTTAGCTTTTAGTAATTTAAATGTCGCATATGTTGTTTTATTTGTTTTTAATAGTTTTTCCTTTTGTTTTTGGTTATGACACATAGAAAATGCAGCCACTTAGGGTTTCTATGGATAACACAAGTATGGTTTACACTCATCATCATTCTATGCTGGACCACATTCTCAGGTAGTATTTGTAATTTTGTCTTTTTGTAATCTGTTAGTAATCTTCTATTGATTTGAATTTTCTATGTTTGGACCACTTAGGTTATGACTCATAGCAATTGTAGCCACATGGTGTTTCTATGAATAATACAAGTATAACTTACACTCATTACCATTCTATGTTTAAACCACATTCTCAAGTAGTAGTTGTAATATTGTCTTTTTGTAATCTATTAGTAATATTCTATTGAATTTTCATTTCATTTATGCAGAAACAAGTAAACAAAGTTTTACTGCTAATAACCTTCCTTCAATGCGCATGACTAATTTACTTATGGTTCTCTTTTTTATGTTTATTTCTTAATTTCAATTATTGCATTTGATGTTAATATTACATTTTATTAATAATTGTATTAATTAATTAAAAATCCATTTTGATTGATAGGCATAACAAACATTTTGTTTTGGAAATTTGGGAGTTGGTATTTGCAATGAGAAGTGTGGTTGTTCTCTTCCATGCCTTGGTGACACGGTTTGTATTTGTAAAAGAGGAAAGAGCAGTTAGTGAGTTGCTCCTTATAGCTTTATGTCTAACTGACATTTTTCGTATATTAGAGGAGTCAAATTCTCATGCAATGTTAGCTCAAACTGCGAATCTCAGACATCTCTTGGTTAGTTTTGGTTGCCAACTAGATAAAATTTGGTTTTATGTTGGAGAGTGGAGATAGAATGTTATTTTGGAAATACATGAGAATTCTTCATGTGAAACGATGCAATCTCTTTATTGTATGTTTTATTGTCCTCTTTCCTCAAAAAATTTTAGGGAGGAAAATCTGTGAACAATGTTTTGGCACTCAAATCTTGTTCTAAATGGAAGCATAGTGCTGGAAATGGAATATGGAAATTTGGGGGAATCGTGAAACCTACCATGTCCACAAAAGCATTTGCAAGGAAAAATTGCAGAACCATTAATGAATTCTTAGTCAAGGAACTCATCAATGAATGAGAAATCATTGGACGCCCTATGCGCTGAGCTCAACTCTAAGAAAATGGTAAAGTACTTTAAAAAGTTCTACCCCATATAGATATAAGTGACAATTACTAAGTTTAAAATCTTTATAATCTTGGCAATCCAATGATTCCATGAATATGCTTATTAGAGCTTTATTGGTAGACAAAAAGTCTGACGAAGTTACAAAGGTAACAAATTATGCACCCGTTATATTTTCTAACATTATGAATTGCAGTAAATCAAGATAGATAAGTAAGAGTTTTGTATAGTACCAAGCTCCATTATTATCTGAAATTAGCTTTTGAACAATTTTGACAAAATAAGTTTACCTTTTTCGAAAACAAAAAATCGGAATATCATTAGACATTAACAAATTATCTCATCCCCATTCCCTAATGAAGATATTTGCATTGCGTTGTAAATCCATGGTTCTTATATTTTGGTATGAACTAGTGTTATAACAAATCTTATTTGTGCTTATGCCTTTTTCCGCTTGCAATAGTTGGTTGAATCGGTTCTAAGCAAGCTTGATAAGGAGTTTAAACATTGAATTGTAAGTAACTTATATTGGTGCTCCTATGAAATCAACTGTTAAATCAAGGGTTATTAATTTGGGATTGTGTAGAAAACTTGAGTTTTGAGGTAAGACGACTCTTGTTCTGCATTGCAGAGAAGATAACGCAACTAACTCTACATTGAATTTAACACCATCTATGTACCATTCTTAGTGCTTTAACGTTTTTTCTTAGGTTTTATATTTTGCCCATAAAGATTATGTTTTATGATGTCTGACCGACCAAGATGACAATTTAAGAACAATATTGTATAGAGCTTGTCAATTAGCATATGCTCTACTTATATTAAACAACTTTTTAAGTACTCATATATATTCTTATTTGTTGTGTTTGCTTATTTTGTCTATCCCTGGTTGATTCCTTTGTTTTCTCACCTCTTAACCTATGTGTTTGCCCTATAATGGTTTTGATGATTGTTTATGGTTGAAAAGATGCTAGGAGAGCTAATGTTATGGCTTTCAGGTCTTGTACATGGATCATCACTTTGGATTTCTCCTTTTAAAAGGGGCATTTGAAAAGCTTCCAATTGAAGCATCAAGATGGTAATTTTGTATTGGTTTTGGATCAAGAGTGGTGACTGCTTCGAGAGGTAGTATTTAGGAACACCATAGAGATTCCATGCACTTGATCAAACAAAATCAAGAAAATGAAGAAAAATGATAGTTAATCATGAAAATTTAACTACAATGTGTTCATGATAGTTGATACAGGTTTTTATAAAGCGAGTTTGTTGAGACAACGAATGATATTGAAAAGCAAAAGGAAAAAGCTACATGATATGTCAATTCAAGAGAGTACAATTGAACTTCATAAAGAATTTAATCCAAGAAAATAACAACTCTATATAGTTCCGCCAAATAAATCCGAAGTGCTCCAGAAGCTACCCTTGGTAAAGTAAACATCCATGTTGCAAGAAGAATGTTACTTGGTTATGAGATGGAGAAAATCCACATGGTGAGATTATTTTTCTCAGTGACGACCTTAAGAACACCAAGAAATTTATAATATTAACTTTCACATTATCACATAATTTTAAACTTATATCCCTTAATCTCTTACAGTTTTGTACCAGTTGAGTCACCACTCTTGTCGTCACATTCATGCAACCCTCCAAGTCCAATTGCAACAATCTAGGGCATTATTTTGAAATCACTTCCAATGCTTCATTGTCCATTCCTAGTCCCTATGCTTGCAATATCTCCAATTTAGGAAGTTCAAAGATTAAACCAATATTCTTTATCCCCAGACATCTGTTATGAGATATAAAATCATAGTCACAAATCACTACTTCACTAAGTAATATGCAGCTCAAAGACAACATAAGCAGGGACCTATCTATAATAAATGATTACCAGAAACATCTATCTTACGCAACTTCTTGATCTTCATTGACAAATCAAGCAGCCCCTCATCGGTCATAACTCCAACAAATCACTCGAAAGTCAAAGACCCAATTGGGTTAAAACGTGAATTATACTGAGGAAACACAATAGCGAGCTCCTTAAGCATCGAAAACAATTACCCAATTTTCGAAAGATCACTATCTCGCAAAGAGCCTATCTTTGAATAGTTCACTACAAGAAAAGCAATAATTAGCGACGGAAAATTACCGACGACAAATATACCGTTGCAAATTACCAAGGGAAAATTCATTTCTGTTGGTAAAATTGACGAGAAAATTTTCGTTTAGCGACGGTACTCATATCCGTAGCTAAATATGGAGGGAAGCAAGAATTAGCAACAGAAAATTACCGATGGAAATATACCGTTGCAAATTACCTACAAAAAATGCCTTTTCGTTGGTAAAATTGACGGGAAATTTTCGTTTAACAACGGCACTAATATCCGTAGTTAAATATGGAGGGAAATCATCTGGCAAATTTAGTGATGGACTTTAGCGACGGAATCAGATTACCGTCGGTAAAAGATTTAGCGACGGTATAAGAGATTTGTTGGTAACAAGGCTGGAATTATTGGCGGAAACAAAAATTTTTGAGTTTACCTACGGAAATTTCCGTCGGTAAATTCCGTCGATAAAAGCTTTAGCTACGGTATAAGAGATCCGTCAGTAAAAAGATGATAATTATTGGCGGAAACAAAAATTTTTGAGTTTACCTATGAAAATTTCCGTCGGTAAAGGCTTTAGTTACGGTATAAGAGATCTGTCAGTAAAAAGGAAGGAATTATTGGCAGAAACAAAAAATTTTGAGTTGAACTACGGAAATTTCCGTCAGTAAATTTCGTTGGTAATTTTTTTAAAATATCAGCTCACCCGCGC
>JANZLC010000002.1:25853957-25865321 GCA_026413385.1 Erythroxylum gracilipes | reverse complement strand
TTTGTACATTTTGATGTATTATGACAGTATGATGGTTCATCAATAAAGATGATCATCGTTTATCCTCAATAATATGTGTTATTATACATTGTCATAATGCGTATGAAAGTCTTAAGATTTGTGTTGATCTTAAGTATTTAAAGGTCATTGTGTATATATACAGATTGACCTTGTGCATATATTATTTAGATGCATACGGTTTTAATACGGGTATCCATGAATTTGACATGACATAGGGGGATATAAGTTTTTAATCCCATAAATGTGTTCTTTAATGCAATTTAACATTCAGTTGGAGGACATAAAGATTTTTCTCTAATGCGGCTTAGCATTTGGTGAGAGGAAACAAGTTTTCTCTAATGTTGTTTAGCATTCGGTAAGAGAAAACAAGATTTCTCTAATGCAGGTTAGCATAAAGTTGGAGAAATCGAGACCTACAAACGAAGTTGATATAATTTATATCATAAAGACATCATCCTAGTTTGTTACACTTCATTTTTCCATTCATGTTAGTGAGGTATTAGGTATATGTGATTGTATTAGATCTATGTCGTACATGACACATGCATTTGATACTTTTTGGTATCGAAAGCCTTGCAGAACAGAATAATGGACTTTCATTATCTTTTGATCAAATGCTTGTTTTTAAACTTAGTCGACTAATACAACAGCACGGCTTAACCAAGTTTTTAAAACTGTTTTTAAACTAGAGTAAAAAACTGCAATTAATGCTTGCCCAAAAGGGAGAATGTTGGACAATTTTGTCCTTTCGCATAAAGTTAGACAACTATTAATTACATTTTTTAGTTTTTTATAAATTATCGGTTAAGTTACGTAATTTGATCCAAATAAAGATAATAAAGTGGTCCAATAAATGATCTAAATCAATGGGTCATAGTCCGGATGAAAAATGGATCTCAATTAGTGTGGACTAGACCTATATTGGCCTTATGATGAGGAAGCCCGATATGGAAGCTATATATAAAGATTAAGGTCTCGTGCAGTCACTTATATCAATCGTAAGTATAAGGATTCTTTGACCCGTTAAAAGAGTTTACGAATTGAAAAAATTGTAGAAAGACCTAAACATTGTATTGGGAAACACTTTTCATAAATGTCTTTGAAAATTCGTGATCGTTTGGAACTCGAAAATAGCATCGAAATCAAAGATAAAACCGAAATCAAGTATTCCGTATTACTTACGTTTGATACTGGTATGTAATAAGGTCTATACTCCATATTGCATAAGTTGCCTTACTCAATTTACCCATATTGTGATGCTCGACATCTAATTTTTGCCTGAGTTGTTGGACAGCTTTTTTTGTAGGATTGGGCAGAATAAACTTCCATATGTTCACTGTTTCTGTTGCCGTTGAAATGAAAAATCCAAAGTTTTCAATTCATGGCTATGTTAAATTTGATCCTACAATCATGTACGGAACAGGGAGTTCTTGGTTAGTTTCAGAACTAGAGGAGTTGGGAGGCACAGAAAATTAACTTTGATTTAATGGAGACGACGACCCATGATATGCCCCCAACTCCAAAAGTCCAAAACAAACATAAGCAGCTTTTCCGTTATCCCCTCTCTCCTTCGCACGTATTGATTAACCGTTGGCCACATATTTGCTGCTGGCGGCGTCCGGCGGCGCTCCGACCACAAGTCTCGTCCGATGCAGTGAAAAAGAAAAGGAAATTTTGATGTGAAACCACTGTTTTTCGAGTGGGCTTAGTGTTGGAGATTCTTTTTCGAGGCGTTCATGTATTATAATTATATTAATTATGACTTAGGTTGAAGATTTGGATTTAAAAAGTCAAATCGGACTGTGGATCCATGGCGCAGGTTAAGTAAAGTTGAGATTTGACGTTATTGGTCATGATTTAGTTTCATTATGTCAAGGGTACATTCTTAAAATATTCAATTTCATTGGTTGTAGATTATATTTTAATGTTGAAATTAAAATGATAAATACTTCCAGCTCTTATGTAACATAATAGGTAAAATGGAAGGGAGAAAAAGAAACAACGGCTGTTTCGCAGATAATTGGTACAACGGAATCGTTATCAAGTATGATCCTTTGCATGCCTACAAAATTGATGTTAATTCTACATAGGAATATCGATTCCTACCTATGGATCCTGTGAAACCACCAGCAGTACATCCATTGCCAGCCATCACCAGAGTTTTGTAACAAAGTTCCCAACTAGTTTCCAGTAGTTAATGTCATCGACTTTTCTGAGCTCTTAACTCCTTTGCTTTGCCTGTACAAATTAAAGCAAATTAAGTAGTTGTTAGACATTTGACACCACGAAAAGATACTCTTTTCTCGACAAGTGTTACTGGCCTCTGAAAAGAAGACGGGCATCCGTGTGCACTTTGTTTACAGAGCTGGCCAAAGTTGTAAAGATGTAGATAAGAGTATAAACCTGTGAGTAAATGAATGTGCCAAAGATAGCAATGGCTGCTCCAAGGGCATTAATAGGCTGCAAAGGTGTGTGGAAGATGATGATGGAGGCGACGATAACAGATACCCGCTTCATTGTGTTTCCAATGCTAAATGTTAGTGGGGAGATTTGATCAAGGGACATGTAGGAGACTTGGTTATATAGATGGTAGAAGATACTCTGAGCCGCCACCCACCTGCAGTACATTTAGGATATGAATTATAAGGATATGAAACAACTGAAATTTAGTGAGTTGTTATACAAATGCAAAAGAAGATAGAGCGTTAGATGTTTACCAGACGAAATTTGGTCCGATTTGTGCAACAGCATTTTGCCAGCCGGTAGCCCAGACCTGGGGGCCTTCGACAGCAATAGCGAAAGGCGTAAGGATGAGAAGGGACAGCATGGACAAACAGGCATAGTAGTTCATCCCACTAACAGAATTCCCGTTCATTCCCTTCTTTGAGAATATGTTCCGGAATACGAACGCCAAATTTGAGATCATAGCCCCCATGAACCCTGAAACCACGGCGACCTTGACTTACTTCCAAAGAACTCACAGTGATAAACAAACAAGTGAAAAGCGGATGACAGGAGAAGAGACCGTACCAGTCATGTTAAAGTTGAGCTCAGTGAGGGCGGATAAAGCGCAACCTCCAATTACTGGCACAAGGGACAGATAAACAGGCATAGGGAATGCCTCACCCAATACAAACCTTGAAACCAACACACTGAAAGCAGGCTCCCCGCTCTTGATGATATGGGTGAATGAAACTGCAACTTTTGACATACTCACTGTTGCAGCCACGTGCCCAATTGTGTGTGCCACCGCAACCTATCCATGAAAAAACAACGCAGGATCAGGATGAGATCAATAACAATCTTTTGGATTATTACTTGGATTTTCCCTAAATATTGCATGTCACTGTTACTGTTTCCGACATAACGCCAAGTTCACTTGGTTAAAAAACAACACTTATGGATGTCTCCGTAATTTCAACTCCATTTAAGAATCTTTGAGGTCACTTCCTCACCCACCAAAGAGATTAATCAGCAACATATCACAAGACTACTTACTGGCAACAGAGTCTTCCAAAAGTTGATGTCAGTTTTGGGAGTATCAGCGACTCCGGTAGCCCAGGAGATGAGCATCGTGAGGGACCCACAAGCAAGGGAGAGAGTAGAAGTGAGCCAAGGATAAGGGAAAACATTCAAGACCTTCTTGTTGTAAATGTTGAACACCACATTCAAGGCCCACCAAGTCGCAAAGTATATCCCAATCTTGATCTTTTGCGCAGTTTGTTCGTCCGGTAACTCAATGTTAATATCGAGAGGCCTTGACCTATCAGCCTCATATGCATTGCACACTGTCAATGGCTTCTTTTGTTGAGGTTTCCCAGAAAATGAGAAATTCTCAACAGAGAGAATGTGAAGGGGTTTGAGTGAGGCATTCGAATGAAGGTGTTTCTGTGAATTCCGGATAATGGGTAGTGGAGAGAATGGCTGGGGGCGAAGATCTGAACGCTTTCTGGGTAAGAAATCAACTAGAGTGAAAGAAGAATGTGCGTGATTAACAGAAGAAAACATGGTGTTACTGTTTCACCAGAGAAAGAAGTACTGCGATTAGTCTAAGATGGAAATCTTAACAGCAAGAAGATAGCAATACGAAAACAAAGAATGCGAAAATCCAAGAAGAAATATGAAAATTTGGTTAAATGATAGATTGGAGAAAGAGGAGTTTATATAGGGGAAGGTGAGGGTTGGTGAGCCAGCAAGAAGGTTGAGGAGAGAGGTGCATGGAAGCAACTGTGATAAGAGCGGCGACGGTGTGAAAATAAACAAAAGAAAATGAGGGACATAATTGTCAATAATTGAAAGAGACAAACATAATTTGCATAATTTGCACATGTTGTCAACAGAACAACATTTCATCACACCAGTCCATTTTACGAATCAAGGCCACCGAGGATGGATGCTAACATTGCATTTTCTACACCGCAAGTTCCTTGAAACAGTCCCCGGGCAGTACTAACCCAGAAAAGGGACAAGATTTGAGAGTTGCTTTCGCTGGTTGGGATTCAAAATATCCCAGAGAAAAAGACGCAATACGTGACACTTAAGTTTAGGAAACGCTTGTTCGTTCAACTTGTTGAATTTCCAACGTTTCTCAATTCAACTAAACACGGTGCCCAAGTTGTAGTTGCTCCAGTTGTGGCTCTGAAAACAACATTTGGGTATTTGCTGGGTTGCACTGCAAGAGCGTTGTCCTGTTTTGACTTTGGAATTAAGTCGGAGTTGGTCTCAGAAATACAGAAGCAGGCAGTGAATTGGAGGAAAGAGAGGTCTTCCGTGCCTTGGTTCGTTCAGTGCCGTGAATTGAAGTTTGGTGGGGTAGCTAAGCGGAAACAGACAGGGCTTCGTGCCTTTCAATGCCTATCATTCAGATCACGACCAGGCAATTCATGGATGAACAAAGGCAACATAACAAACAGCACTAGCCTACCAATTACTTCATTATTTTTCTTAGCAACTGCAGAACACAAAAGCATCATACTACTCATTTTGGGGCCCTAAGCAGTAACGCTTATAAAATTTCTAAGATCACTCGATCAATAACAAATTACTCATATAATAAAGATAAATATAACTGACACCAGATTTTAACGTAAAAGCTATCCTATGTCTAGGTAAAAATTACCTAGATAAATTGACAATAAAATCTATTAACCTAGATAACTTAAATTACGAGATAAATTGACAATGAAATCTATTAAATTAAAAAAAGGACACAAATCACAAGATTTTGAGTTTTCTAACCCAATGACACCTTTCACTACAAGAAAAATAGAGATTAGCAACGGAAGTTACCGACAGAATGTGTACAAATTTCGTCGGTAAGCTTATTTAGCGACGAAATTTACTGACGGAAAAAAGCGTCGGAAATATGGCTATCGGTAAATTTACCGACGGAAATTTTGCATACCGTCGGTTATTTCATTTGGTCGGTAAATTTCTGTCAGAAAATTACCAACGGAATTCTTTTCGTCGGTAAATTTGCTAAAAATTATTTTTTAAAATTTACCTGTAAAATGTTCAGTTTCTCTTGTTACCTTCTATTTCTTGGCCAAGACATTCATCGAGACAAGGGACCCATCTAAGCTTTAACTTGGTAATAAACTGTGTCTCGTGGCTAGCCCCCTGAACTTGGTGAGAGAAATTGTTCGAGCCTAAGATAAAATCTTTGCGAACCACAACTCACCTCGCACTGCTAGAATCAAAAATTTATCACTACCATTTATAACTTAAAGTTGTTTTCCAATCATAAAATACACAAATAAATGAAAGTAATTAAATACCTAAATTAACTTTCATTCAATATACGAAAAAACACATGACAGTAGTTGCAAAAATACCTCCATCAAAGGACACGATGACAATGGCTGAACAAGACAACTTCAACGAGTAGAAAAGGAGTCCACAACAGAGAAACCGGAGAAAAAAAAACCGAAAAAGAGACGCAGGAAGAAGGAAGAAGGAAGAAGAAAACGTAGAGGGGAGGGGGGAGATGTCGAGTGAGCTGATATTTAAAAAGAATTTACAGACTGAAATTTCCGTAGGTAAACTCAAATTCTTTTTATTCCGCCAATAATTCCCGCCTTTTTACCGACGGAACGAAAATTTCCGTCGCTAAATCCATTAATCGACTGAATTTACCGACGGTATTTTCCATAGGTAAACTCAATTTTGTTTTATTCCGTCAATAATTCCCTCCAAATTTAGCGACGATATATTTTTTCGTTGCTAATGTCCGTTGCAAATTTTGTCAGGACGAATTCCCTCCAAATTTAGCGACGATATACTTTTCCGTCGGTAATTGTTTGTCGCTAACTTGTAGTGATTACTAACAAATGGATTTTGTCGTCACTAATGTCCGTCGCAATTTTTGCCGCGACGAATTCCCTCCAAATTTAGCGACGAGTATTAGTAACGTCTCTAAATTAATCAATTTTTGCTTTCCGTCGCTAATTTCCAACGGTATATTTTCCGTCGCTAAATTTCTGTCATTAATCTACATTTTTCTTATAGTGTTTTAGGTAGTTCTTAAGTTTTTTTTGAGTTCTTTAAAAAAATTCTATAATTGAATATAAATTGATATGTGTATATATACATATGTATGTATGTGTATGTATGTATATATATGTACACTGCTCCTAACTAATCTTAAATATCAAACTTCAATAAAATTGTACTTGATGAATATTATTTGGACTCAAACTCATATTTTGTTGAGTGTTGTTATCTCATGCAATTTCAAACTCTCAAACTTTTTTTTTCCTTACAAAAGATAAGACTTTTATACTCACATACATCCACACGACTGTGTGTGGTGACTATGTTAAACATAATATCATAGTGATACATGATTATATTGAATTACATGGTCAGTAGACACAACTATGTCTAACTCCATATGGGCATGATTGATCTCGAAGTGTCACCTTTCAACTAGCACACAATTGTAAAAACTTACAAGGTTATGTATACGATCCTGTGTCCACCATTGACACGGACATGTGCCTTTCAAACACAAACGTATCTTCCAGAAACAACTTCTATTCATCATTTTCTATCTCAAATTTGCTTGAACTTTGTTCTTTTTAATTCATGAAGATAGCTAAGACTCTAAAGTCCAAATTTAGTAGTTTTTGTCAAGCTAACATTTATAAAATGAGAATAGACCCACAATAATCTCCCCATCTAGCTTATTTTGGTGTAGAAATATACCATCCAATTAATTATTTGAAAGTCATCTCGATGAGCTTACTAAAAAGCTCAAGCTTATTCCCAGGACCTACCTTTGTTAACATGTCAACACCATTCTTGTCCATGTAAATTTTCTTCAACTTTATTAGTTGCTCTTCAACTAGAAATTACAACTAATGATACCTCACATCAATGTACTTAGTGCAGGAATGATACATGAAAATTTTGCTTCTAACAAAAAAAGAATAAGCATCTTGAATAGGAAGATTGGAATATAACCTTACTTATCATGGTTCCAAATCACTTATATTTTTAATGCATTAAAAAAATTCTCTCTTTTTCATCATTTATATATTCACTCTTTTCGTTTTTATATTAAAATTTATAATTATAAAACTCACATATAATATAAACATTCCAATATATTTATTCTTTTTGAGCTCTAATATATCCTTTTTTTTCTTTTGTACTATGGCTAGGCATGATATGTCATCCTTAGATATAAAACAAGATGCTTAATAGAAGGGGGAAAAAAAGAAAACTATGTGAATTATTTTTATAATAGAACTAACAAGTTGCGTTTATTATCAAATAATTAGGTCATATTTTAAGCACAATCTTTTATACTATTTGATTGAGTCAAGGGTTTTAACTAATTGTCGTGTTATTATACCTTGTTTATCTTTTTATAGCTTTGGCTTTTTGTTACTAAAAGACAGAAAGTGGTAGTATTTGTTCTTATATTTAAGTTTATAAATGAGTGAGTTCACCATTTGTGTTACTTTCAAAATTTTTATTGAAATTTCTTTCATAATCTCTTATTTTATGTTCTACATAAAATAGTCTCCTTTTTAATATTTGGTATCGAAGTTACTCTTATGGAAAACATTTCAAATTAAGTGAACATTTCTTAACCAACAATTCTAATTTTTTAGGACAATAATTATGTATTTGGAGTACAAAGATGAAGACTTTGTTTATCTTCCAAGATTCACGGGAGTTGATAAGAAAAGTTATGCTGAAAAAAGGGGTATCAACTAAAATTTTAAAAGAGAGAGAGGTCAAAACTTTATTTTTATACCATTTAAAATAATTTTCTCTTCACGTACTTTTATAGCAACGAAAGCATAGAATACACTAAAGAACAAGTAGCAAGAAATAACAAAGATGCTTATAGTCAAGCTTCAAATACTTAGTATAAGTTTTTATAGCTCTTTAATGAAGGATGTAGAGTCAATGCATGATTATTCCAACAATCTTAAGAAAATAGTGAATCAAATGAGGAAGTATAATGAACTATTGAGAAGATATTGTGTGAAAATGAATGAAAAATTTTGTGTATTGTATTGATTATTCTGTATTTCGAAAGTTTGTACATGGAGACCATTATATATAGATGCTTTACAAGCAGCTCTGACAGCTGTATGGAATAAAAATTATTACAACAGAAAATTGGTAGAAACCATATCTACATTCTAGAATGTTTCTTGTCTGTGCTCTCCTGGATGTGGGTGTATATTAAAATCTGATGACCCTCCTTTTACTAGACCCTTTTGTTGTGTTGTTAGGCTTGACCTCATATCAGCTGCTGTAGGTCCATTCGTGAGGCTTGATAGATAATGTTGTGCATTTGGTAAAGTTATCCTCGTAACATCCCCACTCAAACTCAACCTCGGATTTTGAACTAGATTGAGTTTGGAGATAAGATGAAGAAGACGAGCAGCTGTCATGGGTTTGGTAAGAAGATCGGCAAGCTAATCGGTGGAGCTCATGTATTTGACCTCTAGGGTTCCATCAGCGACTTTGTCTTTGATGAAGTGCACATCCACCTTGATGTGTTTGGTGCGAGAATGAAAGACCGGGTTCTGTGAGAGAGATCTAGCTCCATTGTTGTCGCACCATAGGACTGGTGTGTGAGATATGGAAAAACCGAGCTCAGTCTGAAGGGAGAGAAGCCAGATCAACTCGGTGGAGAGTTGGGAGAGAGCCCGATACTCGACTTCAGTGCTCGATCGAGCCACAACTTGCTGCTTTTTAGAGTTCCAATAGACCAGATTTCCCCCCAGGAAGACACAACCACCGGATGTGGACTTCCGATCATCTGGAGAGCTGGCCCAGTCAGAGTCACTAAAGGCATGAAGGGCGAGAGGAGTCGAGGAGGGTTTGAAGTGCAAAGCAAGATGAGAAGACCCTTTCAGGTAATGTAGAACTCGTTTTAACGCAATCCAGTGAGGCTGGAGAGGATTGGAGAGAAACTGACTTAACTTATTGATGATATAGCTGATGTCAGGACGGGTATGGCAGAGATACTGCAAGGTACCTATGAGACTGCGATAAACAGACGGATGGTCAAGAGGAGACCCATCATGCAAGGAGAGTTTAGTGTTGGTGGAGACTAGAGTGGAGCAGGGCTTGCAAGACAGCATGTTGGCCCGTTCAAGTAAGTCATGAATATATTTATGTTGCGATAGATAGAGGCCAGTAGCATTGCAATAAACTTCAAAGCCAAGAAAGTAGTTGAGACTGCCAAGAGATTTGAGGGAAAATTTATTGTGTAGTTTGGCAATGATGCCTTGGATAGCCTGAGGGTCATTGCCAGTCACTAGAATGTCGTTAACATAAACTAGTAGAAGAAGAACAGTAGCCTTATGCCTAAAGTAGAATAAGGAAGTGTCTGACTTAGAAGGCTGAAATCCCCACTGTCTGAGAGCTTGTCTAAGTGTATGAAACCAAGCCCAAGGAGCTTGTTTGAGTCCATATAGAGTCTTTAGCAATCGACATACATGATTAGGCTTGGTAGGATCCTCGAAGCCTTGAGGTTGACTGATATAGACTTCTTCAGTTAACAAACCATTAAGAAAGGCATTGTTCACATCAAGCTGTTGGATATCCCAGTGATGAGAGACTGCCAGGGAAAGAACCACTTTGATAGTAGAAGCCTTGACCACTGGAATAAAAGTCTCAGTGAAATCAACTCCAGGTGTTTGATTAAACCCCTTAGCAACTAGGCGAGCTTTATGCTTAGCCACAGACCCATTATGATTGTATTTAATTCGACCATTTAGTTCCCAGTACATTCATATGAGAGGCATAGGGTACTAGGTGCCAGATGTTGTTTTGAGTTAAGGCAGTAATTTCATCTTGCATAGCCATTGCCCAGGTGGGATCAGTCATAGCTTGGGAAAAAGAGGTGGGTTCTGAAGAGGAGCAGAGAGGAGAAACATTGGTGAGAGCAGAGGTATAGAGTTTAGGTTTGTAAATACCACTTTTGATCTAGTTTGCAAAGGATGAGTGGAGGATAATGTGGAAGGAAGGGTGGTTTCTAGAGTGGGCAGAATAGGAGAAACAGGGTGAGGCAAACTAGAAACTAATAAAGGAGTAGATAAAAGGGGAGAAGAGAATACCTGATGAGTGTTGTCTGTTGGGGAAAGTAGAGGAGACTTGTCTGCGTGCAGAGGAGTGCCTCCAAGTGACCTGCGAAAATCAGCAGTAGGAAGTAGAGTAGAAATAGGTAAACAGGGAGGGGATTTTGAGACAGAAGCTGGTTGTTTGGGTGGAAAGAGAGTGAGATAAGGGAATTCCTTTTCATTGAATTCAACATGGCGAGAGGTGAAGCTTTGACCTTTGTCATTGAGGCATAAATAGCCTTTTTTTTTATGTGGGCTGTATCCTAGGAAGACACATTTGGAAGTATGAAAATCAAATTTGTGAGTAGAATAGTAACGAAGATAGGGAAAACAACTGCAACCAAAAGATTTGAGATGCATGTAATTCAGTTTCTTATGATACAATCTTTCAAAAGGTGATTGATTTTGAAGTGTGGGTGAGGGTAAGTTGTTGATAAGGTAGGTTGCAATAGAAAAGGCTTCAAGCCATAGGGTTAAGGGCATATGGGCATGAGAGAGCAAGGTGAGGCCCATTTCTGTAATGTGTCGGTGTTTCCTTTCGGAAACACCGTTCTGTTGATGAGTATAAGGACAGGTAAACTATGGTGTAATCCCATGTTGAGATAAGTAAGGTAAAAAAGCTTTGTATTCCCCCCATTATCTGTATGTATAGCTTTGATTTTCAGCTCAAGCTAAAGTTCTATATGAGTTTTAAATTTGATAAAGGTTGAAAGAGCTTCAGACTTGAGTTTCAGTGGGTAAAACCAAGTAA